>CM061921.1:968868-1352909 GCA_031002005.1 Vandiemenella viatica | reverse complement strand
GATCTGCAGTAATAATACTATAAATGCGGAAGTAAGTCTATGTCTTTTTGTTACGTTTTGCCGACTAAATGGCTATATCGATATTGATGGATTTTGACAAGAAAGTCTGTAGGAAGGGCACAGGACATTTTTTTATGTACGATTAACAGTTGTAGCCACGAAATTTTGAGAATTTATCGAATGGTGACACAAAATATGTTGGAAATCGATTCTCTTCAAGAGACAGGTTCGTTGGTAGAATGATATAGTGATAGCTTTCCTGACATTTTATGCCGACTCGGTGTTGTTTTAGGTACCAATCTTTCGTTACCAACAACTTCTATATTTAATTCTGGCAAAGAAATTTTTAATCCACGCGTACGAAGTCGCGGGTATCAGCTAGTTACTAGCTGCTAGTATATCAATATATCAACATAACGATGTTTTCTCTCGATATACATCAATACTGTTTGTAAATATCGATACTACATTTATCGATTTTTTTTCATTTTCCCATCCCCACATCAATTGTCTGACCAGATGCAACCGTATAGTACCCGTATCAGTTTACGTGTTCTTTTACAACCGATGGCCGAAGCAGGAATGATGTTAAAAGCAGAATAGCACTAGCAAAAAGAGCCTTCATGAAAAAGAGAAACCTTTTAGTTTCAAATATTGATCTAGGAATAAGAAAGAACTTTTTAAAACTCTATGTGTGGAGCACAGCACTTTACGGTAGCGAAACATGTACTTTAGGAATACCGGAAAGAAAGAAACTTGAAGCATTTGAAATGTGGTGCTACAGAAGAATGCTAAAAATTAGGTCGACAGACAAAGTAAGAAATGAACGAGTTTTGGAAATGATGGGTGCGAAAAGAAGTTTATGGAAGAAGCTTGCAGGAAGAAGAGACAGGCTTTTAGGTCATATTTTGAGACATGCTGGATTGGTTAATTTGTTAGTGGAGGGAACAGTCGAAGGTAAGAACTGTAGAGGTAGACAGAGATTAGAATATATGAAGCAGATAATTGAGGACGTGGGTTGTAAGGGGTATGTAGAAACGAAAAGGTTAGCGCAGGATAGGAAGGGATGGAGGATTGCATCAAACCAGTCTACAGACTGACGACAGCAAAAAAAAAAAAAAAAAAAAAAAAAGTGTGCGTACTGGACTGGCTTTCGGGAGGACGCGGGTTCCCACCCAGATTACGGTGTTCCATCGTTTCCCAAATCACTCCTTGCGAATGCTGTAATGGTTCTTTCAAAAAGCCAAACCGAATTCCTTCTCGTTCCTTGATCCCTTCCTATCCCGGCTCTAATGTCTTCGATATCGACGAGTGATAGGCTCCCAATTCAGTGGGACTCTTGCGAGTATTTCTGTGCGTATATGGAATGCTCTTTTATATAAAAGTGAGTAAAGCTTGTAAAAAGGACAGTTGAGAGGAAAGAGGAATATATTCCAAGTAGATGATCTCCACCAACTACAGTCATTGCAGAATCGTCCCATTGTAAAAGAATATTTTTTTACTTAGCGATTTATGCCTCATCGATGACATTAGAAGTGGGAAAGGATGGAGAACAAAGAACGGAAAGGGATTCGGCCAAGGCCCTTTGAGGGTACCATCCCGGTATTTGATTGGGAAATCATGTAAAACAAAGTCTGGATGCCCGGAAGGGGATTTGAGCCCAGGTCCTCCCAAATGCGAGGCGCAAACATGGGGCTCAGTTATAAAATAAAAGTTGCGTTCCAAGAAATGGCGGTTGTACTGAGAGCTGTTAATAAGAGAAGAGAATAATTTGAGTTACGGTGTTGCAGTCACAAAGAGAAACAGTTAAACCTAGAATTGGCAGACACGGATAAACAATTTCGCAAGGAGTTGGCAGTCACAGAATGAAACGAGTTTTGCCAAGAATCGGCATTCAAGAAACTCTACCAGGAAAAACATCCAATATCAGCCGGTTCATATAGTCCCAGTCTACCCAATATTCATAAATCAGATTCTTTAGATGTATGCTGTAGATGCAAGAGCTAAGTTACAAATTTCGATATTATATCTATAATAAACTGCCTGACGAAAAACGCGAAGCACCCAGAACGGGAGGATGAAACGAAATGAAATTTCATTCGTGTGTGATGTTATTTAAATAAATTAAAAAGTCGAGTCAAATTTGTAAATAACTTCGCAGAACGAACGCACATATCAGTATGAAATTGCACCCCCTCTGGCATGGATGCATGCACTGATTCGGTTGGGAGGGGTGTCATAAAGCCGTTGTATCCTCTCCTGAGACAAACTATTGTAACGTCTCCTTGATATCCTGCATACTGACACTGGGACGGAGCTGACGTCCGAGTTGGTCCCACACAAGTTCTGTCAGGGATAGATCTGGGGATCTTGCTGGACACGTGAGTACCTCAACATCACGTAAACAGTTCATAGAGGCATATGCCACGTGTGGTCGAGCACTATCCTGTTGAAAAATGGCACTACGGTATTGTCGCATGAAAGGTAACACATAAAGACGCAGGATGTCCGTGACGTACCGTTGTACCGTCAGAGTTCCCTCAATCACTACCAGCCGTGACCCGAAGGCATACCCGATGGTTCCCCACACCATGATGCCAGGAGTAACACCACGGTGCCTCTCCAAAACATTGGAAGAATGGGACATGTCCTCAGGTCTCCACCATACTCGCCGACGATGGTCATCCTAGATAGTGCAGAACTTCGTTTCGCCCTGAACACAATACGGCGCTAATCATTGCGTACAGTGATTTTACACGACCTCGAACAAACATCGCCGGAGTGACAGAACCGTATGAAAGCATCATATTTGCTAATGAATCTTTGTCTTCCGAAAAATCAATCTCGCTGAATCAATCTTCCCATAACTTGATTCCTCTCATCACATCAGTGCAACATTTACCACCTATCAACAGCGAGCGTTTTCTGAAGTTTAATTCCCCGTTAAAAAGCTAAATACATTGAAGCATTTTAGCATTCACTCAGATGATAACCTGGTGTAGCAATATATTTAAGAGAAAATACTGAGACAAAATCGTTAGATGTAAGTAAATACTGTATAGAACAAGATTTTGAATGTTGTGCAATACAGTTAGAATTAGAAAACAAATATCTTATAGTGCTGACAGTTTATAGGGCTCCCACAGGAGACTTCAGAAAAATTTTTAATAAACTTGAAGCGGTTCTAATAAATTTATCAAGAACTAAAAGGGAAATTATCCTCTGTGGAGACTTCAACATAAATTTTGCTGTAGAATGTAACCAGACAGATTATCTTCTAGGAATGCTTAGATCATTCAATCTCTATCAAACTGTAAATTTCCCAACTAGAACACAAAAAAATAGTAGTACCATTATTGATAACATTTTTGTAGAGCCCAATAAATTAGAAATACATGGAACAATCCCAATGGAAAATGGTTTGTCAGACCATATTGCTCAAATAATTACTTTGGATGTTGTGGGAAATGAAAATAACAAAAAGAAAGGATTTGTCAGAGTTAGGCCATTAAAGAACAATTCAATAAAAACATTAAATGATGAACTTCTCAGTGAGGACTGGAGCACTGTTTATAAATTAGAAGGGGTAAATAATAAATTCAATTACTTTCACCAAAGGTTTTTGGAAATTTACGAAAGGTGTCTCCCTACAAAACTAGCTCCAATTGGTCAAAAACAAGTAAACAAAAATTGGGTTACAGTTGGTATTAAAACATCTTGCAGACATAAAAGGGAATTATATGTAAAAGTTAGGAATACTGATAATAGGCTTCTCAAACAACATTACAAAACATACTGTAGAATTTTAACCAAAGTAATAAAATAATCTAAAAGTTTGGCCATAAATGATGAGATTAGTAGTTCAGATAATAAGATAAAAAGTGTTTGGAACATTATTAAAAGGGAAACAACTGTATCATCCCCTGAACACAAACCTATATCTATAAGCGTTAATGATAAACTTGTAAATGACCCCTCTTAGGTAGGAAGTGCTTTCAATAACTACTTCTTAACAGTTGCTGAAAAAATAAAAGGAAAATATAATGGGAATATGGATGCTATAGCAATACTTAAATCCTTGTCACCAAAAACAGCACCTGTGTCTCTATTTCCCACCAGTCAAAATGAAATTGAAAAAATTATTAAATCCCTCAAAAGTAAAAAGTCATTTGGTTATGATGAGGTTTCAACCCATGTAGTGAAACAATGTAACTCCAGCATTAGTAGAGTTATTAGTCATATTTGTAATAGTTCTTTTGAAGAAGGTATCTTCCCTGACTCACTCAAGAAGTCAATAATCAAACCGCTTTATAAAAAGGGTGATACCTCAAAAATTGAGAATTACAGACCCATTTCACTTCTACCAGCATTTTCAAAAATCTTTGAAAAAGCAATGTACAGAAGGGTGTATGCACATCTACAAAAGAATGACCTACTCAGTAAAGTACAGTTTGGTTTTAGACAAGGCGTTTCAACAGATTCAGCAATTTTTGCTTTTGTAAACAACATACTGGAATCAATGCATAAAAAATTAAATTCCCTAGGTATATTCTGTGATCTTGCTAAGGCTTTTGACTGTGTTGATCATGAGATTCTACTAGGTAAATTAGACCACTATGGAGTTAGTGGTAAGCCAGGACTTTGGTTTAAATCTTACCTGGAAAATAGAAAGCAATGTGTATCACTGAAAGATGCTAATACAGGAAATGTTATAAACTCAGCATGGGGTATAGTTAAATGTGGTGTGCCTCAGGGCTCAATTCTTGGCCCTCTGCTGTTCTTAATCTATATAAATGATCTCCCACATATAATAGGTGATAATGAACACATGGTGCTCTTTGCAGATGATACCAGCATATCGTTGAAAGACCCATCAGCACAAAACCTCGAAAACACAGCAAATGATGCTATAAAGAAAATTAACAGGTGGTTTAGTGCCAACAAACTAATACTTAATGTAGAAAAGACACAGTTATTTCAGTTTGTTACAAAAAATAAAACAAAGGACAGCTATAATGTGATATCAGAAGGAAAAGCAATCAATGAAAGTAATTTCACAAAATTCCTGGGTGTATGTATAGATAACAAATTGAACTGGAAACAGCATATTCAACAACTTCTTAAAAAACTGAATTCTGCAACATTTTCACTTAGGGTAATATCTAGAATAGCTAATATAGAAACCAGAAAGTTAGTATATTTTGCATATTTTCATTCCCTGCTCACTTATGGCATCTCATTCTGGGGAAACTCGTCACAAGCACAGAGGGTATTTAAATTGCAAAAACGTGCTATAAGAACTATTTTTGGAGCAAGCCCACAGACGTCGTGCAGAAATCTATTTAAAAACCTGGGTGTTCTAACAATGCCAGCACAATATGTATACTCTGTACTATCATTTGTAGTGGAAAATCCTGAACACTTCAATCTTAATGCTGACATACATAGCCATAATACTAGGAATAAATATAATATTCACAAGGATTACAAATCACTGTCAATTGTACAGAAAGGGTTAACATTTACTGGAGCTTCCTTATTCAATGTCTTACCAACAGAAATTAAATATTATCTACAAAAACCCAACTACTTTAAGTCCAAACTGAAAGAGTTTCTGCTTCAGAATCAATTTTACTCTGTAAAAGAATTTTCTTCTTGTAATTTGGTAACTAAGAATGACTGATAAAATAGAATATATGGTGTATGGAAGGGAAAGGTGACAAAGTTGTCCACAATTACTAAAATGATATACGGTTTTTCTTTCTGTTGAAACTTTTGACAAATGAAGTAATTACACTGTTTACAAAACTTCACTCATATATAGTAACTAACATGGGATAGCATGCACTTAAAAATTGCTGTAAAAATTATGATACTAACAGGTTTTTAAGTAATTGACTGCTTGTGAGTTGTGGTAACTGGTTGGTAAGAAAATAACTGGTTGTTAGATGCTGGTAACAAGTTTATACACTGTTCCACATAATAAGTATTAACTAACTCGGGATTGTATTTGTAGATTACAGGAAATATTGGTTATACTAATGGGTCATAACTAACTTCTTGTCAATATATAATATTATCAATTATATAGTAATATTGACATTACTAATAAGTGTATGTACTGTTCCACATCCCCGAGATTATTCTCACATGGGATCAAAGTGAACATATCTATCTATCTATCTATCTATCTATCTATCTATCTATTATAAAAATACTGTATGTAGGGATTAACTGGATTTGATAGTCATAATTCTAA
The DNA here is from genome assembly GCA_031002005.1 of Vandiemenella viatica. NCBI lineage: Eukaryota > Metazoa > Arthropoda > Insecta > Orthoptera > Morabidae > Vandiemenella > Vandiemenella viatica. Next base: position 1,346,650 of record CM061921.1, on the reverse strand, counting down.
TTCGGCGACACTTCAATGCAACGTTCGAAAGATTCATATTCTATTCGCAAGCTTCAGTGATTCGGTCAGTCAGTTACATCTTGGTGTTAACATCAGAGAGATATTCGAGACTATTGACATAATTCCCACATGCAGAAATCGAGAGGCTTGAGTGAACACACGGATAAGCAGGTTCCCTGCTCGCAGCTGTTGATATGCTGTCGCTGTATATGACTGAACTGTTCTACATTCCAGCACATCAGGAATGGATCGAATGGAAGGGTTCTAAAACACCTTCAGCTACGCAACATGTTGAACAGAAGGATTTAAAGTTCGAAAATTGTTGACAAGAAACAAAGGAAGAGCTACTTATACTCGTAGCTTATAGTGTGTGTGTTTTTTTTGTTTTCGTTTTTGTTTTTTTACTTATGGCGCACATTATTCAAAGAACCACATGAGGTGCTGAGTAGGTGGCAAGAATATATTGAACGCTTATATAAGGGAGGTCAAACACGGTAAAATTGAAGAAGAGGCACAGGTAACAGAAGATGGAAAGGGGTATGAGATCCTAGAGACAGAGGTAGGAAAGGCTCTGATGGAGATGAAGAATCGAAAGGCATGCGGAATCGATAATTTACCTGCGGAATTGTTGAAGAGTTTAGGAAACAAAGGAAGAAGGGAGATAGTACACCTTTGTAATAAGATATATGACGAAGGGGAATGGCCAGATGACTTTCTAGCAACGGTAATGATACCAATTCAGAATAAAAAGAATACTAATAAATGTGAAGAGCATAGGACTATCAGCCTAATTTCGAATGCAGCTAAAGTGTTATTGAGAGTGCTGAACAGAAGGCTATATGGAAGTTAGATAGATTGATTGGAGAAGAACAGTTTGGATTTAGGAAAGGAAAAGGAACAAGAGATGCTATCGGCTTGCTAAGAATCATAGGGGAAAGATATATTGAGAAAGTAAGAAACATCTATGCCGTCTTTATTGACTTGGAAAAAGTTTTTGATAGGGTGCAATGGAAGAAGCTGATGGATATCTTGAAGAGCAAAGGCGTAGATTGGAAGGAGAGAAGGTTGATGCAGAACCTATATTTACAACAGAAAGTACGAATAAAGATCGGAAACGAGATGTCAGGAGAAAGCAGCATTGGGAGAGGCGTAAGACAAGGTTGTTGCCTTTCCCCATTATTATTCAATTTATACTTAGAAGAAATTATTGGAAAAGGCTTAAATGGAAAAAGAGGAGTGCGTATTGGTGGCAAGAGAATAGAGTGGATACGATTTGCGAATGATATGGTATTATTGGCAGAAAGCGAACAAACTCTAAACAGAATGCTGAAAGATCTAGATGAAGCTTGCCAAGAGTTTGGAATGAAAATCAATGCAGCAAAAACTAAGAGTATGGTGATTGGAAAAGGAAGAAAAATAATAAATATTAAGTTAGGAAGAGCTGATATCAGGCAAGTAAGTTCGTTCAAATATCTTGGGAGTATGATCACCGAAGATTTGAGGTGCCATCAGGAGATAAGATCTCGCATTGCCGTAGCAAAGGAAGCATTTTATAGGAAAAGGAGGATACTAACTGGGAAAATAAAAAAAAACCCTTAGGAAAAGACTCGGTAAATGTTTTGTATGGAGTGTGGTTCGTTATGGGTCAGAGACATGGACACTGAGACGAGAGGATGAAAAGCGGTTAGAAGCATTTGAGATGTGGATGTGGAGGAGGATTGAGAAGATAAGCTGGTTGGATAAAATAAGTAATGTTGAAGTGCTGGACAGTGTCAGTGAAAGCAGAAAAATACTCCAAGTAATAAAGGAGAGAAAGAAAAACTGGATGGGACATTTGTTGAGAGGGGAGTGCCTGATAATAGACGCCTTGGAAGGTCTAGTCTGTGGGAGGAGAATAAGAGGAAGAAGGAGGTACAAAATTATAGACAACATCAAGGAAGACGGCAACTATATGGTTCTAAAGAGAACGGCAGAAAATAGAAGAGCATGGAGAGCAGCCAAGTGAAAACATGCCCGACGGCAGAAAACTGATGATGATGATTACTTGTGGCTTTACGCCTTGTCGATGTCGAGTCATTGGAGGCGGGATGGAACTGGGGACAATAAATGGCCATTAGAAAGAAGCATCCCGGCATTCACCTGGAGTGATTTTGGGAAATCATGGAAAACTCCCAAATCTGGATGCCCGGGCGGGGACTCGAAACGGCGTCCTCCGGATTGCGAGGCCAGGGCGTTATCCGTTCAGCCACACGCTCGGTCTTACAGTGTTAATCTGATATAAATAAATATCGCCCCGCAGGTAATTTAGTTAGAAATTGGAATCAACCTTCCGGTAATGCGATGTAAGGTTGTAGAGAAATTTCTACGTGCGCCATATACCCTGTCGCAATGGCCTGTTGGTGCAAACAGAGAAATCGAATGTTCTAACCAAAACGTTTGTATGTTACATCACACGCAATAACTAACCAACACGTTGTTCGTAACGTAACGGAAATTTAATCAGTGCAGTTAAAAGATTTCAAAAAGGTGGTGCACTGAAAATGAAATAATTGGAACTGTGTTACATACGTTTTGACTGTGTCAAGTTGAGGAAAGCACTTTTTAGTGCTTCTATATCTCAATTTTGACAGTATTACAACTGAATAAAATTTTCTAGGGTGACTAGCACAGTTGGTCCAGCGATCAAACACGATTCCTACAAAGGGCTATGTTCGAATTCCTTCCCGTTCATTGCCTTCACTTCTTTCCAACCTCTTATGACCTCGTCATCGACGAGGCGTAAAGCCAGAAACAAAGAAAAAATACAAAGAGCCAGAAATAGTGTTGATAACACTGCCTTCACAATCGAAAACAACACGCTCAAAGACCTTTAACGCACAATAAATATGTAAGCAATATATGCTCAAGGGCGTATCCAGGACCAGAGCTAGAGGGGGGGGGGCAAGATTTGAGCTAGGGGGGGGGGGGCAATTCATATTGGTTTCAAGGAAGTGGAGTGGGGGACTGAAACATGACGATTTCTTACAAAATGAAACTCAAACCTATTGAGGAAACTATTTTTATTATTGATTAATATAGTAATCCAATCACTTAATCTAAGGACCTACTATGTAGTAAATTAAGCTCGTAACTCAGTTCCAGTTTATGTAAACATTAATCGTCTCGGATTCTTAGAAAAATTTTCAATAACTTTGTTTCTCAATATTTCACGGTGTTCTTTCACGAAATTTCGATGCACACTCATCAGGAATAATCCAGTCAATCTTTCCTCTCCCATAGTGCTCCTGAGCCAGTTCTTCACTCGTGGGAGCATACTGAAGGCTAGAGGGGGGCAGCAGCCCCCACCCCCTGCCCCTCGCTGGATACGCCCATGTATATACTCATAATTTTGATAGCCCATGAGCCAGTGACTTTGAAACGAAGAAATTGTCATTCCTTACCATGCAGTTAGTGTTTAGAGAACTTTCACAAAATTATTAAAACTTATTTGAAACATTTAACGAATGAAACCGCATGAAAGATAAATAAGAAACTGGCAGACGTTGTAGGGAGAGGTCCAGTATTGCACAATAGCAATATTTCCAAAATTTATATATGCTATTCGAGAAAGTGTTGAGTTCGGTGATAAGGAGTCTCGAGATCTAAATCTTCCTCTTTCGAACTCCGATTTCGGCTCAGACGTTCAGAAAACCTTAAACACCCTCCCCCCCCGCCCCCCCCCCCCTGCACCGCAGAACTTGTGCACACGAAACACGCGACACCGTTCTCTCGATTCTGATCCTAGGTATTTTTTTAACAATGGCTTTACAGTTTATCGACGTCGAGGACATTAGAGCTGGGTAACAATGGAGTGCATGGAATTGGAAGGTATTCATTCATGGCCTTTTTAAGTGACCATATACTTGGAGTAATTCCAGGAAACCATGGAAAACCGAAATCTCGATGGCCGAACAGTGAATTGAACTCTTTTCTCCACGAATTGCAGACCCCATTGTTAACCACTCACACAACAGACGCGTCTGATATTGTTTCATACTTCAGCAATTACTATTAACGTCTTACAAATACTGTACTGTAGTACAATAAACGGGATGAATGCCTTACCCTGGTCCGGGCGTAGACGGTTACCATGAGAAATATTCACATCTCAGTGGGATCGTCTGGGAATATGAATTGCGGTGGTTTCCCGCTGCCTTCCCTAATGTGATAGTGTTCGTAAGTGTTGCCTTCCCCAGTGTGACAGTGTTCGTAAGTGTTGCCTTCCACAGTGTGATAGTGTTCGTAAGTGTTGCCTTCCTCAGTGTGACAGTGTATGTATGTGTTGCCTTCCCCAGTGTGATAGTGTTCGTAAGTGTTGCCTTCCCCAGTGTGACAGTGTTCGTAAGTGTTGCCTTCCACAGTGTGATATTGTTCGTAAGTGTGATAGTGTTCGTAAGTGTTGCCTTCCCCAATCTGAAAGTGTTCGTAAGTGTTGCCTTCCTCAGTGTGATAGTGTTCGCAATTGTTGCCTTTCCAAGTGTGACAGTGTTCATAAGTGTTGCGTTCCCCAGTGTGATAGTGTTTGTAAATGTTGCGTTCCCCAGTGTGACAGTGTTCGTAAGTGTTGCCTTCCCTAGTGTGACAGTGTTCGTAAGTGTTGCGTTCCCCAGTGTGATAGTGTTCGTAAGTGTTGCCTACCCCAGTGTAACAGTGTTTGTAAGTCTTGCCTTCTCCATTGTGATAGTGCTCATATGTGTTGCCTTCCCCAGTGTGACAGTGTACATAAGTGTTGTCTTCCCGAGTGTGATAGTGTTCTTAAGTGCTGCCTTCCCCAGTGTGATACTTTTCTTAAGTGTTGCCTTCCCCAGTGTGACAGCGTTGACTGTGTGTGTGTTCAGTGTAAAGTGTGATGAGATACTAAGGAAGGGAGAGGGTGAATCCAGGTACCGGCACATTCAGGCCTACTCTTCCGAAAGATACCGTGAAGCTTAACATCCCCATCCAACGGATGAATCACCATCAACAGTATCGTATTCCTTCACTCCATACGCAATGCGGAGATGTTTGGGATTTTACGCAGGACTTTGGTGCACAATCTGATGGGCAGGAATTGCACACCACCACCTCACCTGACCTAATGATGCAAACTTTTTTTCCCCAGCAGAACTTGTTTCAGCGCTGGACACTATCAAGGTGCCGCAGCCATCTGGGCCAACAGGGTGGACAATATGTGTGTAGCACACCCCAAACTTTTCGATCTGGAAATTTAAACGAATCTTTCATTTTAGCATCTGGATATTGTAGGCCATTTCCTCAATTGTGATAGGATCAATTTTTATAAATAATTTTCACGCCAATGCAATTGAATTTGTTGTTTTATTTCCCGACGCGTTTTGCTTCATTCTCTGAAGCATCTTCATTGGTTCTGTATTTTTCATTGGTCACACATGCTTTTAATTGTACAGTGTTTCAGCATCAGTTATGTTTGTAGCATTACAGGTGTTGATTGCATCTTTATGAATAATTGCGTAGCACTTTCACTGCACTACATCAGCAACACTACCGTCATTTGATATAGGAAACAGCCACACCAGTACACCAATCAAAGAAACTTTACAAATACGCAATTATTTATAAAGATTATTTATAAAAATTGACTTTCATTTTAGGCTCACCTGAAGTGGTTTTGATGGAATCCTGGTATGACTTGTGTGTCCGGTTTTGTGTGGTAAGAATGGCACTATTTTGTGGACACGATAATATTCGTAATATAATTTGATTTTAATGCTCATAAAATTAGGTTTAAGTAGCAGAGATGGTGTGTCTCACCGGTTGACGTGTGGCGGATGGAAACTGATCTGCGGGCAGCGCCGCGTGACACCGGTCGTTTCTAATGTTTCACCTGGACAGTTTCTTTGTGGCATTGGTAGCCCACGCGCGCTCAGCATACACGGACCAGTAGTTCTATGTATATAAGCTCGGAGAAAAAAAAATATTTTACGATGGATGAAGATATTCCAAAGCTCGATTGCAGAATCCTGTTCCTTAAACAATAACGTTTTAAACCTCTAATGAACACTTGGATAAAACATAAAATTTAGAAAAAACTCGCTGTACGTCAGGAAAAGGTGGATCAAGAAGATATATTTAAGGGATTTCACACAATCAATTTGACTAGAAGAAATTGGGGAAATTCACTACAGGAATCTTCAGTGTTTCGTTGTTTAAATAATGACAGATTTTACAAACAAGATACACTTATCGCACACATAACGTAGTTACACATTTTGCAGACAGATTGCAAATCTACTTTCTTCCCCTGGAGGCGTCAGGCTCAGCGAAAAGCCAGCCAAATCCCAACACGTCCCACCCTGAAAACGACGACCCTGCAGTATCGTGATAGCTTGAAAGTTCGTTAAGAACTAATCACTGTTCATAAAAGCAGCTCACTCCAGGTGAATGTCGGGATGGTTCCTTCAAAAGGCCATAGCCGAAATCTTTCCCGTTCCTTGCCCCCAGTCCTCTCCCAGTCCTCCCCCGACGAGGCGTAAAGCCATAAAAGTAGTAAATAAAAGGCATTTTTTTCAATTGAGACATAGATTTGCTTATTAATGTACGCGTTATAGTGGCTAACCTAAGCTTGGTATTTAATTCGATGGTTGGTTGCACTCTCCCGAAAGAGACACACTTAGCATGGTATTCGGAACCTGCAGTTTAATATAGAATCCGAACCACAGAAACTTTCTGGCGACCATCACATTACGCAGCAAGCTATGCCAGAGGTGAATGCCGGATTAAGGGCCTCTGAATATCCCCGCCGAGACAAGGATTCGAACCGGTGACCTTCCGATTTCTAGTCAGACGCTTTAACCACTGAGCCACCAGGCTGCTAGATTGATAGTAATTTGTTGGGATTGTTGACTAACAACAGTGTGAATGGCAGAAGACATTAAAAAAATCAATAACAGCTCTTTAGGGTATTTATTAGTTTTTCAACACTAAAACCCGACTGTAATCGTTATTATATCTAAATCTAGCTGGAAATTTTCACAAATTCAGGACGTTGAGAAAGGAAATTAGTATCTTTAGAACCACAGAGCTGAACAGGGAACCTTAACCATTGATTGCGATGGCAGACGTGGTTGAGTGGTAATTCAGTAAGACTTACTGGGGTCTTCCTGTGTTCTGAACTGCTGTATCGCAATTATTCTGTTAGGTTGTCTCCTACGACGTTACTCTGGCGTTGAGAATTATAAGCTGGAAGACTTGCGCCAGTGGAATAATGGCTTCACCTGATCTTCCAGAACATTTATTATCTTGTCCCAATTATTTCACAGCAACAGCCCTCCAGTTTAGGCGACTAATTTGCTTCTTCGGTTCATCAAAGACAATGACTCTGCAGTGCGGTAAGTGGTAATTGGTATCAGACTTAATCTTTGAAATGCTCCCACGTGCTGTGTAACACATTTAATAGCTTCTGTAGCAGTGAAAAGTAAATCCACTAATATTACATCTTAATCAATGACTGGACCACTGGGTGCTTCGCACTTATTGCCAAGATACGTGCTGGACTATGGTTAAAGTATATTTTTTTAAAAAAATAGTGGATTGCTCCTGGAAGACACTAGATGTGGAACACTAGCCGCCAATGAATATCATGATTCTTTAGCTTAACAGATGATGAACGTATCTAATTCAAATGTTGGACCTGAGCAGTGGCAGATCTCGGAAATTTCGGAGTCGGAGCAAAAATTGAGATTGCCGCCCTTTCGAACATTATTTTTCCGCCCCCCTGAAGTTGCCGCCCAGGACAAGCACCCCGCTTTGCTACCCCCCCCCCCCCTCCTAGATCTAGCACTGGACTTGGATTGCTTACTACGCCAGAATATTTATGACGTTGCTCCCCATTAACTCTTCTTGAACATAGTTTATTTCTGTTGCTCATTCGCAAAGTACTCGTTTGAAATATTGCTCAACCTTTGGCAACAAACCAGGTGCAGTGCTGAAGAATTTGGAATTTTATAACATATATCATCAGTAAAATTGGGTAACTTACCTTTATAACATTGGGATTTCCATATCAGGTCTCTTGTTTTTAATGCTCTATTAACGTAATAAGACTGTTGCTGGGGGAAAACCTGAACATTTCAGATATTTTTTAAAAAAGTAGTTTGTGACAAACTTCATGAGCAACAGACGAGGCAGAAACTGTTGTCTCTCTATTTGGATGGATTTTGACAGGGTTCTAAATAATGTATAGCCACCGGTCTGGGGTAAAATAGGGTATGTTCCATTTTGATGGGAAGTCGGAAAGTTGAGAAATTTTAGATAAGAGTGTTCACAATTTAGAATCTATAGTTGAACAAGATTCACGCAAAAGTAGTTTCAGATTTTGATAAGTTTTGGAACAAGTACAGCCCATGGTCCCATGAGCAGAATAAGGCATGTTTGATTTTTATATGCCGCCGAAAAGCTGAGAAATTAAAATAAAAATGTCCTCAAATTAGTATACATTTTAAATTAGGCTACTTCTCGCATCCGAAATGATTGTCGTGACCTTAGTGTACGAGAGGCTTCGTATTATCCGGATGAATTCAGATAAAGTTTGTTGTGCAGATAATTCATTCAAAATAACTTGTGTTATGTGAGCCTCAGGGGCCTTGTATTATGTAGTTCTTGATGATGTTGAGCAGCCAACGCGAAATATTTTGCGGGCAGCAGCTGGTCATTCAGTAATGCAAAGTTCTTGACTTATACTAGGCAAGAGCGTTTTGTGTTGTGCTGTATATCCTCAACCACTCGCCTCACGGTCATCCCTGCATTCTGACATCATTAAAAACTGGCAGTTTCGTCATCTTGCCGCACGCTGTATTCATGTTACAGAAACTTAGCAGCTATTCATTCGAGTGAACGTACTGCACAGCTTACCGGTTAGTAGCCAGCATTAGCATTAGAAAACCAAAAGGCTTGACAAATGGAATCATCCGAACCCCACACTTACATAAGGTGGGTTACCAGATCAGTGTCGTGGCGTAATTTCCCATCAAACCACAGGCAAACCACTGCGGATCTCGTTTACATAACCGAACCGGGGTATCGCCTTCCCTCCTGCTACCTGACGGCCTACTGCACCATCGCCAACCTAAGTGCCACTTCGCTTTAATACAGGAGTACTTGTTAACGAAAACAACAAAAATTCGATTGAACTGATTTCCGCAGAGCAAAGTTCCGATAGGATGACGTGAAACAACGTAATCCAATGAGACCATGACCGTTGTCTCTCCTGGTCGCATCTATGTGTCTTGATTTAATAAATTAAGTAGTTGGTACTTACCTTAGCAAAAGACTTAGTTTGAAATGAAGATAGGAGATAACGTAAAGGAATTATAATCTTAAAAAAATCTAAAAACTTTTTTTACAGATATTACAATTTCAAAATTTCATGTATTTACCCTCAAATAACAGCACCTAAAGCCTGTATTATACTTATGATTAACACTTTGACTATCAATCAGTAAGTTTTATACATAATATATACATACAAGTATAATACATATAGTAAGCGTTACAATTTTCCATCACATTTCATAAAACACTGACTGTGTCTCATTTTTCTAGAAACTGTGTGTGAATAATAAGTAATTTGAAATGTATTGTTAGCCGTTATGACACGGTGAAGTCATTCTTTGTTTACATGTCAAAAAGTCTGAAATTCTGTAAAAATTATTCATAACCCCCAAAACAGTAGTCGTTCAAACTTCTCGAGGTTTCTTCCCAATACACATAAGGTTGCATAAGGCCCAATTTTAAATTCTTCTCCTCCATCAATGACCTATACTTCGTGATTGCTTAGTGCTAGACTAAAGTGAGGGTGCAAAAAAGACGGAACGTAGAAAGTTCAATTCCTCACAACTTAAATCATTTTTTATTCTGAGTACTATGAAGTAATTTATAGTAAAAGGTTTTGTTTTAAACAATTTTTTCCTGATATTATTCTAACACTAATAATTTTATGTTTCACTCATATACTGTGATAGCACTTTCAAGGGAAATAGAATTCCCTTGCTACGTTTATTTAATCTGTTTCTTATTTGACACTTATTCTATTTTTATCTTTACCGAGCGTGGCGGGTGAACGGTTAACGTTGTGGCCTCGCATTCGGGAGGACGCCGGTTTGAATCCCCATCTAGGCATCCAGATTTGGGTTTTCTGTGGTTTCCCCAAATCACTCCAGGTGAATGCCGGGATGCTTCTTCAAAAGGCCAAGGCCGAATTCCTCCCGTTCCTTGTCCCCTAGCCCATCCCGCCTCTAATGACTACGCCGTCGACGAGGCGTAAAGCCCAAGCAAAAAAAATATATAATATTGTTATCATTTCATTTTTGGTATACTGAATTACCTTCGTTCTATCGTTATTTACAACTCGTCTTTTCATAATTTATTTTTTGCTTTCAATAGTTCGCTTCTATCTGCACCATTTTCGACCAAAAAGAAAATATAATATGCGATGATTAACATACTGCTTCTCTTTAAATCTTTACCCCATATCAGTTTTTCGTCTTCATATTGATTTCTATTTATACAGGCTGAATATCAATCAACTCTATTCTGGTAACCCAAATTTTTACATATGACTGCTACCTTGAGTGCCTTCAATATTTTCAAGGTCTATTTTCATGTAAATTGTATAAAACTTATCAATTCATATAATATCCAAATCATTAGAAACTATACTCACAATTTTAACTTAAGCACCATTATTTCCAGTGAAAAAAAATGTCCGTAATTAATTAAGGCAATATTTAATCGTCTGGAATAAAGTATCGCTGGCTCTTAAGACCATACTGATTAGCGTAGAACGTTTGGTCGTTTACAACCACCTAGAATCAGTTCCAATTCGGATAGCATCCGGTCATAGCATTCGGGAGGGCGCTGGTTTCACCCCCGGTGGCGCCATTCAGACTTCGGTTTTCGATGGTTTCGTGAAAACACTCCACTCGAATGCCATGATGTCTCCATCAGGAAAGCCATGTCCGAATTCCTTCCTGTTCATTTCCCATATCCTTTCGCGGTCCATAATCACTGTGACGTAATGCCCTACCAAATAACTTTGGTTCCATTCTACAAGATTTACTTCGCAGGCAATTTATCTTAAATGCAACTGCAAACTTCTTAATTCATATCAAAACGTAAGAAAACATCTTGTGACTCTTTAGTTCGTTAGAGTGGCCAAATACATCAGTTTTCACTCAGAGTCAGGTTTGTAGAAAGTTGATAGCAGTTAAAACTTCGGTGGATCTCGCTCAGTCTCTTCAAAACATTTCTTGATTATGGAGAATTCACCGAAGCGTTAAACATCAATGTAAATTATATGACGAGTTAGACAATATAGTACTGAAACACAACGAACCTAGTAAAACAACTCTCTGACATTCCTTACATATTACAATCTGTTTATATAAACGCAAGATGACAATTGAGACTTTTTCTTTAAAAATGCGATCAACATCTTCGAAGTTATTTGAAGATACACTGTCCTAAGTTCGGTATTCTCCTTCAACTCATGGAGACTTTATAAACGAGTTGCTCTAATTTTCTAGCCTTATACGAGAATTACTTTCTAGTCAGGCGCAGATTGTTTAGTTGAAGTATTGTTATCAGCGTGAATATGACATAACTGGGACTTTATTTATACGTTGGGTCCAAGGGTCAATTTGACGACTCAGCGCAAATTGACCCTTGGACCCAACGTGCAAATAAAGTGCCCCATCTACATCATATTTACACTACTACTGATGTATTGAAACTGAACTGTAAAGTCATTGGAAGTCAGCGATAGTAATAAAACAAGTAGCAACTTGTCAAAGACGACCACACTGGTCGCATGGAGTGTCGTAAAAATCAATGAAAACTAAAATTTAAAATTTTGGTTTAAGAAAGAGACAATGTAGTAGTACATAATCAATAAACAATTCTTGTGGTTCAGTGAAAACTGAAACTCATTTGCCAAAACTTGAAGATTCTGTGATGATTCCTTGCGATAAGAATCTGGTAATAGTTAAAATGTTCCTGCTGCTATGTTTCATAGATAATTAAAAGAAGTGCTGAAAAATTATCTATTTAATGTGTTTTGAGAGAAATCGTACAATGGTTTCCAAATAATCGACTCAACAGAAAACCTTCATTATAACGTCTTTTTAAGGATTAAAAACATTATAGAGACAGAATAAATATTAAACACATAGACATGCTGAATGTCTTCTTCCACAAACCATACAATCCTGACGAATGAGAGAGAGAGAAAAAACTATATATGGGTTAGAAAATTATTTAAGGCAATGAAAGCAATACGGTATGAAGTTTCAAGATACACTTTTTGATACTGATATTAGTTATTTCAAAAATGTTTCATATTAGCACACAGATTCAAAACTGGTTTCAGAAATATCAAACGTATGTAACAGCTAGATTATCGGTGCGCAATACACTGCCTACGTTCTGAATACGAAAGATACTTCAGACCTGGCTTCAAGCCTCGAACGTGACATACCACACGTCCTGATCTCCATACTAAACTATGCATATGTTGGGACGATCTACAATATCCACGCTGAAATCTCTACAAACCCGCAATATATGGAACTTTCTGTTTTCTATGGTTTTCCGGAAGTCATTCCAGGCGAATGATGGGATAGATCCTTCAAAGGGCCATGGCCGAATTCCTTCCTGCATTTATCCTCAATCTTCTCTTAGCTCTTATGACCCCGATATCGACGAGCCAAAACAACATTACAGTAATTACACACCGAGCGTGGTGGGTGAGTGGTAACGCTCTCGCTTCGCGTGGGTTCGAATCCCCGTCCGAGCATCCAAATTTGGGTTTTCCATGGTTTTTACCCAAATCACTCCAGGCGAATGCCGGGGTGCTTCTTTCAAAAGGCCATGGTCGAATTCCTTCCAGTTGGGTGCCCCCAGTTCTTTCCCGCCTCTAATGACCTCGATATCAATACAGTACGGTTAGAAGACCACAACATAGACGGAATGTGCTCTTCTAAAACACTGTGATTTTCCAGACAAAGTACCATACGAAAAGAAAATATGTACATTAAACGAGTATAGGATAACCCTTACTGAACTTAAAAAAATGTAAATGAGCATCCCTCTCATCATGTGACTTCACTCAGAGGAATCAGTGACTTCGACATATTATTTTTTATGACTAGAGCGGATACGTCTGTTTTGTCTTTTTTTTATAATCGCTTTACGCCTCATCGACGTCGAGGTTCGTTTAAGGTGGAAATATGTTTGAGACGAAATCATTAATCGTAATGCATTGGAATGATGACTCTATAGTATTACACGTACAGACACTTGTAGCTTTAAGGCATGAGTAGCAACGTGACAGACATACAGATTTACGTTTGTTAGATACATTTCGCAATCGTCTCAAGCATCATTGGATGATACTCCATTTCCGCCTTGGAATTACAGAATAATTGTATACAACCCTGACGAGGAGGAAAATATGTACAATCGATAACTAGGGGAAAGTGTCATATGATTCCACATACAGTAATTTACCGTAGTTATCAATTTTCTACTACCGTCGCCTTCCTCTTATATGCTCCCTGGCATTTTGATTCGATTTTCGGTCCGCTTATCCAGGATTCGGATTTCCATGGCTTCCGTCGCGTGATTGCCGAGACGGTTCGTTCTTATGGGCCATTACCGTTTTTATTGCCACACATCACTCCGTTCTGATGATCTCTCTGCCGACGAGTCGTAAAGTCTTCATTAAGGAAAAATAAATACTCACACGTCGAGACTGACTTCCTTCCATTAGGGGACACCACACGGCTCCAGACACGAGTAAAGAGAGCACTTCCCCAATCAGTGACTCACTTAGATAAATTGTTACATAGTTCGATGCTGCTAGATGTTCTTGCATATAGTGCCACAGAAACTTGGTGTGTGTGGAGGTGTGCCACAATCGTTTGCAAACAATCATCGATAACCAATATTTTTTGTTTACAATTATTACAGTCGTACAGGTAAGATCAGAAATGAATCAGATGTTCTCATAGTGAAGAGACGTAATTCTTGAGACCTAAGAAAAACGACAAAATCGGGTGAAATGCGAAAATTATTACAGTTGCACAATTACCACGTTCTGGAATGAATATTACATGCGTCACAAATCGCTACTACTACTTTTTGTACTTACGTCTTTACGCCTCGTCGACGTTGAGGTCATTAGAGGTGGGATGGGACTGGGGACAAGGAACGGGAAGGAAGCATCCTGGCATTCACCTGGAGTGATATGGGGAAACCACGGAAAACCCAAATCTGGATGCCCGGACGGGGATTCGAACCACCGTTCTCCCGAATGCGAGGCCAGTATGTTAACCGTTCACCCACCACCCTCGGTGACACAAATCGCTTCCGACATTCTGTCCGATAGAGAAAAAGAAGCAAACCGACGAGATAACAATACACGCAATACTTCAGCAACAATTTTACTGTTCTCAAAATATAGAAATCACATAAGGTAGAAAATATTAAATGTGGCTGAGCACACTGGATCGGGGAGGTACAACGAGACCTGGTTCGACTCCTAGACCTCCATAAGTTACAGGAGTCACCGACAGATGGCAACACTTAAACTCTCGCCGTTGCTCCAGAAACTGACAATCCCTGTTTGTAACTACTCATTGGAAACATTGGACAAATTATTAATTGCAAGCCTTGATGAGATAGTCATGAACCGTTATGATCCATTCGCTAACAATAAGGCAAGTGTTAAAAGCCATCAAGAAATAGCTACTCGGGATAGGCGTATATCTGCATGAGTAGAAGGCTAGCCTGATACATTCCACTGTACGTCTCGTAACTTCGGAATAAAAACGGAATAAGTTTGCTTGAAACGACTTTAGTCGCAGGATGGATGTAGAGGACTTGCAAGCTAAGTCTGGGAAAAAAAAAAAAAAAAAAAAAAAAAAAATCTCCAATTCCTGTCGTTTTACGACACAAAATACGTATTTATCAATTCATTTCCATGTGATTTAATTACCTTATCTTCCGTGCTCCTTGATTATGCAGTCGGCTGAATTAGTTTGCAGCAAACAGATATCTCCTTGAATAAGTTTTAATACCAATAGTTCGTTACTAAAGTTGTAGCTACTATTCTGTTGACAGTGTGCGTGGCAACAAAAAATCACGAATCACCTTACCTTAGAAATATATGAGGAAGTACTGGACATATAATCCTTCGCTTCGTATCAAATTAACGTAGTGCAGCCACATAATAAGTCCCTTTCTTTTCCTTGTTGCACATCAATTGGTGACGTTCGAGGAGTCAGTAAACTAGTCTTTTCGCTACTAGTAAATCAGCTTGAATCGGGAAAAGCAATAATGTAACCTGTAATTGTATTACGTGCAAGACGTCGTAGTACCATCATATCTGAAGCGTCATTAGGTCATCAATTGTTCACATCCCACAGTTTCTAGAATGTGTGGGTAATCTTGTTACAAACATCCAGTCAGGTATAATCCTGAACAGAAACGGCTCGTTAATGGGATGGAGCAAAGGAGGGACCCTTGACCCTTGATTCTCAATAAAACATATCATAAATCACGAAAAAGTTCATCTTGTCGCAGATGACCCAAAGCGATGTCGGGGAACATTGTTAAACAGAGAAGAATAAGAGGGCATATCTTTTGAAAGTGCAAAAACAGCGATATACAGTGGAAAAACAGTAAACATCGCTTATAACAACAAATCGAAATTACCTCTTTTGGATTTGAAATCCGGAAAAGACGTATGCAAGATGTGTTATTGTTTGGGGAAAATTTCCTGGAATACACTATTTACACTTCCATCTGAGTTCGAATATCACAACTTAAACAACATTTCAGAATTTGGAAAATTTCGCCGTCATACTGCGCAACAGGCGTATCAAGGAGACCAAGTTCAAACCTTGCTTCTGACTGAACAGCCGTCGTAATTATGGTTTTATGCTATTTTCCCTAAACTTCTACGCGAATGCTACGACGGTCCCAAATCTCCATTTCAAACAAACGATTTACTATACATAACAGCTTTACACGGTTCACAAACGATTTGCGACAGTTACATTTCCATATAAATTAGGAGGTGAGAGACGGGGCCAGAGAAATTGTTTCACCAGACGGTCTGACATCCGAGGGATCTCCTGTCCAAGAAACAAAATACACAAAAACAAAACAAAAACATTTGTATACATCATGTCAAAATTTATCCACATTGACAGGGTTGATTAAAGCTGAACAATCGATCGTTTTGCAAATCAAATTTTATGGTTCTAATAAAATAAAATCGTTTTTTCCCTATCGTTGTAGCCACTCCCTGGAACATTGTTATATTAGGTAGGAGGTGGAAAATGTTGTTTCTTGCAGTACTATATCTTCGCCGAATATACAGAAATTATTTTTGTTTTGTTTTGTTTTACTCCTCGCCTACGTCAAGGTCATTAGAGACGGGAAAGGACTGGGGGCAAGGAGCGGGAATGAATTCCGCCATTGCCTTTCCAAAGAATCATCATGGCATTCGCCTGGTGACTTAGGGACACCGTGGAGGATCCGAATCTGTATAGGCGGACAGGTATTCGAACCCGCGTCCTCCCGAAAGCGGGGTTGGAGGGTGACTGCTCATCCACAAAAATTCATAGAAATTAAAATAACTCCACAACATTTTTGAATGTTTTTTTTTTTTTTTTTTAAATCGTAATGTGCTAAAAAATCATGCTACTTTGAAAACTATAAGAGACTCTGTTAGCTGTATAGCTACAGGTCAAAAAATGTTTGCTTAGTTAATGATTTTTATGGAATTCGGTTTCCATGAAAGATTGTTATAATTTATATACGACACCTGCGTAAAATTTCATAATAGACACAACACAAGTATTTCTGAGATCAGTGTTTTATTAATAATGGAACACCAAGATAGGCATTTTGTTGATAAAGTCTAAGGAAAAATAAAGAAGTTAGCATTATGAACACGCTTTTTTCTAGATAAGATTTATCAATGTTACTAACAATAAACATTTCTTATGCCTTAAATTTCATGACGTTAATACCGCAGTTAATTTCCATCGAAAAATAGAAAGTCTGTCATTTCTTTTTTAAAATAGTAAAATTACGACTTGTCGACATCGGGTATCACTGGAGTGGTGATACGATTGTAGACAAGGTACAGGAAAGAACCATCCCGTCAACCGATGGACTAATTTCGGGATGCCAGAACCGATGACGTCTCCAATGTTAGGCCACGTACAAGCCTTCCTACCGCATAGTTTTTGTATGCAAAATACAAAGCTCGTATCTGGAGGATGAACGTTAAGCCTTTTTGTTACTGCATTGTCAGTAGCTGATGGCAGTAATGGCGTACTGATGTTTTAATCAGGAACGTTTTGAGAGAGCGTGTACTTAATATATATGTCAAATAGTTACTTTAACAAAAGAAAAATTTAACAAGCGCAGTAAGATATTTCGCCGTTCATGTGAATATAAATGTATTTGAGTGTATGTCGGAAAGGGTATCCAGTTACTTAATATTTAAAAGAAATAACATACTGATTCTTATACATTCAGTTAAAAAGTTCTGTTGCTTTCATATGATGGTATGCTAACCAGAAAAGTTAAGAATTTCATTCAACGTTATTAATCTCATCACTTGTCACTAAATTGTTCTTAGTATCAACTTTCTCTCACCTCGTTTTGTCTGCTAGTCACGCGGTAAATGTGGAAAATAGGTATAAAATAAATCAACGTAAAGGACTTAGCTTTCCTTTTTCTCGTAACTGTATAAACCGTATCACAGTTTGCTTTGACATTTCATACATCGTCGATAGTGAAGCCTTTGAGCTTATGAAAACAATTTCTTATAAAAATGATTTTAATTGACAAGTTAAAATATTGGTATTAAATAATGTTATATTAGTTGCTTTAATACTAATCCACACGTCACCCATGGGTAGACACGTTCCCATAACTTTCCATTTTAGTTGAAAGAACGTTCTCTGTGTCGGAAATCTTAGATTAATTATGTGACGATTACCAGAAAAAAGAAAAAGATTTTTGCATTTTCGTTTTTCAATGCTAAATGACTGTTCCTGGATGGTTTTACAATTTCAGTGATGTAAATTTTTTATTCAATCTGATCAGTTCCTTAGTGCAATCTGCCCTTTCCTTTCTCTTGTGCCTGTGCCATTTCTTGTGCCTGTTGTGCCATTTGGGATTCGTTTCGAAAGGGCTTGATTGACAATATAGATAAAGTACAGAGATGAGCCGCTCGATTCGTGACCACTTGCTACAGTCCTTAAGAAAGCGTCACAGAACTGATTAGTAGATTAGGTTGGGAGTCTCTGGTAGATAGACGACACACGTTTCGTTTAAACTTATTGGTAAACATGCGTACCCCCACTTTCACTTACGAGTATAGTGAAGTTCTTCGTCCACCAACCTATTTGAGTTGGAATGACAGGAAAGATTAGATTAGAGAAATAAGGTGCCACACCGATTCTTATATGAATTCTTTTTTCCCTCGTACCATTCGGGAATGGAATGCACAACAAAGAGATTAGCTTTGGTGCTGAACACCTTCTGCCACAAACAATTTTGTGAATTTCAGTATATATGTAGCTGTAGATATATGAGAAGAAATACACCTCGATAAGAGTGTATTATTTCTGAACGAAGTATCTTATCAAACACAATTATGACATACACGATTAATATATTCTAGCTCAAACCCTACAGCAGAAAATTTTGGCGCCTATTATGTTAAGAAGAAAAACTATTACGCTAATAAACAATCACACGCTTAGAGAGGCTATAACATAAAAATCTTATGGATTTTCGTTTCTCACTGGTTGTGAGCACTGTTATGAAATTTACTCAAATATTTCTCGTCATCCTACACAAAGTCTTTCTATGTACTACTGTCAATAGTTGAATTCCAGATAAGTTTTTTTTTTATAACTTATATGATTCTTGTTTCGTGTTGAGCAGAATTTATCTTTGCTACAAAGAGTGGAAAGCTAACGTTTCCCTTATGAAGTAAAATACAGATACTCTAATATCCTATTAACAAACATATTATGTGGCTGAAATGAGTGTATTTTGTAATATATCATAAAAGTAAAATACAACGAAAGTTTCGTGGTAAATTCAGCATTTCACATTACTTATTCAATCAGTAGAATTATGCAACTGATACACAGTATTTCGAGTAAAACAACAGATATATAAAAGTATTAATACAGTTGTGTATTAATACATAATGCGTATCTGCCTTTTTACCATTTCCGATGCGACGAAATGTGCAAACTACACCGTGGTCAGACGAGAAATCATCTGTTTTTTTGCGAAAGTAGCAGACTGGGCCACGATAATGAGTGTCACGTGGTCTACATTTAAAAAAAAAAAAAGGTGTTTCTTTACGTCGTGACCATCAAACTGCTCAGCTGAAATTCTGCACACGACAAAGCGGAGTTGCCCGCAATCAATCTTTACCTGTCAGTAGCGCATTTTTGTCAAAAATCTTTCATTTTTGTTCACGGCATTTCTCCATTCAGTGGGGCTATCATTAACTATTGCAACAGC
The DNA here is from genome assembly GCA_031002005.1 of Vandiemenella viatica. Lineage (NCBI taxonomy): Eukaryota > Metazoa > Arthropoda > Insecta > Orthoptera > Morabidae > Vandiemenella > Vandiemenella viatica. Next base: position 1,327,030 of record CM061921.1, on the reverse strand, counting down.
TTTCTGATAGGCAATAAGAAACAGTTGGAAAAAAGAAAACGATAAATGTAACAAAAAGGTTAGTAATTTTTACGATGTAATTTATGCCGCAAAAAGGTGTAGATCCAAAATATGCTAACAAAATTTACTGAAATATTAATCTTCTACTACAGATTTTTACAACAACGTTATTCTGTAAATGCCGGAACCCTCACACAATAGCCTGAATTTTGCTAACAGCAGTGACTTTATTTCACTGCCGCGTTGATTCGAATTAAGTAAGTATTTTACTCAATATATACAGTAAAATAAACACTATTTCAGTTTAATTGTGATTTATTTTAAAATTGACCTGTCAACGATTGGTACGCATGGTTGATGGAGTGTGAATAGAACACTACCGAATGGAACCAACCCAACTAGTTCACGATTGATTACATTAATTTTGAATATCCAATTAGTGTGTAAATTGAGGAGCTTCATTTCATCAATTAATGAGCTTGCAATAACAAGTTCAGAATCTGAAAATGTACCCTTTTTTACTCACTTTATGCTCACAATATCACTGCTGGGTTCTTTTAATAAATATGTACGAAGCACCAATACAAAACACTTTTTTCACTGAAGAAATTTTCGACATGTCTGCACGTTTTAACCACTGTACACACTCTCTCTCTCTCACACTCACACACACACACATACACACCATGCATAAACACATCTGTGATCTTCAACAGATGTTCGTCTCACCAGTGATAAGGTTACAAGTATCATGTTACGTTACTTAACTGCTTCTTGAGGTGGGTCATTTCTAATCGCATAAATATCTTCATCTAGTTGTTAACACTTCTAAAGACAGTACTGCCTGGCTTGTAAATCAGTGCATTGTAAACGCCAGTAATAGAGGTATGTAAGCGGATAGTATATCATATAGGTATAATATCGAATAATCCACAAAAATATGTTCTAGCTTTCAGATCAGCTGTGCTGTTATACTCAATCTAGACCTATTACATATATAAGAGTCATAATTTATCACTCACTTATCAAGTCATTCACTATATTTAACATCTCGCACCTACACAATTCTCTGAAACCATTACATCATTTTTGGACTGAAGTTTTAGGTTTCAATTTATGTATCGAACTGGAAACTAAATCTTAACAATAATTCGTGCAACTTAGGCTCTTTAGTGGTTTCCGGTCCTTATTTTATACTCCAAACAAAAATACTGGTTTAGGTGGGTTTAATCCTAACTTTGACACAAACTGACCTTAATGTGCTCTCGTCACGGTTATTTGGAAATATGTTTTGTACTTTATACTGATAAAATTTAGCAATGAATCCGAACTAGCATGGATTTGTAAAAGCAAATATCAATTATAGTCGCTTTAGTGAAGAAAGCACATTCGGAAATTAGCAACCTCACGCACGCTGGACTCACTAACATAAAAACTGACGGTTATACCCGTAATCGCCTTGTTGAACGGTAGAAAAAAAGTTTACGATGATTTCATTAGAAGATAGACTTCCTGTCATTCCCAGATTCCAGAAAGGCAGATCCACAGTCCCCGTATACATTCGTAATAGTGCAACCTAAGAATAGTTTCCCAACTCACTCTCCTAACTCTCTGATCACGCACATTTCATTCTACACGTTACTTCACATTTTATACGTGCATTATACAGTACGTTGTATACATTTATGAACTACGGTATCTATTCACAAACGCAATTAGGTAAGAGCACTCAATTTTTGGGTCGTTTAGTGTGGCTTTCGACGAAAATAAAATATCATATCCATATCCAGCCAAAAACGGTTCTGTTTTCACGGTTATCCCTCCACACGAATGCTACACAGATTCCCTGAGAAAAGCCGTGACCAGTTCCGTTTAGAATTTTTTGTTTTGTGTTTTACACGTTTTCTACATCGATGTCATTAGAGGCGGTAGAGGATGGGTCCCAAGGAATGGTAAAGAATTCGACCGAGGTCCTTTGAAGGAACCATCACGGCGTTAGTCTGGAGTGATTTCGGGAAACCATAGAAAACCTTCCTCTCAGAAGTTAGACTTCAATAATCCCATCCTCGATGATGAGTCGTACATCCCAGAAGAATAAAGAGAGACAGTATAAAAATTCCTTCTGTATAAACTGATTGCTTTTGAGAGCCGTTGTTCTCAAATCAATAGACGCTCCCTCATGGCTCTACACCGCGTCAAGGTCATTAGCGAGAAAGGACTGGGGGAAAGGAACGGGAAGGAATTCAGCCATGGCCTTTCGAAGGAAACATCCCGGCATTCACCTGAAGTGATTTGGGGAAACCATGGAAAATCCAAATCTTGATGGTCGCAATGGGATTTGAACCCATGTCCTCCCAAATGCTAGGCCAGAGCGTTACCGCTCACCCACCATGCTGAATGCGCGTATGTTACTAGCAACAGTTGCAGAATTTTTGCAATGAATGAAACCTGTGATTTAAACAAACTAAATTTTTTGAGGATGTCAAATTTTTGCAGATAACATCGTGCTATTACGTTACAAAAAATTTATCTGCAGTCTTCTTTCTAGATTTTCGAATTAATGGTAGAAAGTGTACAGTTATTCTCGGAAACTTCTTTGATGAAGACTGCCTCAAAATATATACTTACGCAATAGACCGTAGTTATACAGCATGATCTACATATATTAAATATTTCTTATCAAAATATGCTTGGCAAGCTGCTTCTGATTTTCACCCAATATTTGTTGCGCTCATTAATTTCTTTTTGGGGTGAGAACGTAATGTTACGTATTTGTGTAGTATTAATGTCGCAGAGCGGTGTTGTTTTTCCCAACCTTCCATCCCTGTCTCTCAGCATTAAGTAGGTACATAAGATCTGAATCCTGCGGCTATATTACTCAGTAACTCATCTATAAGCAGGTGTTCTATTTGAGTAACCAGAGCAACGATTTACCAACGATGGGAATTAAAATCGGCCGTGACCTGTCTTAAGGAACCATTCCAGCAGTGATGTGTGAAGAAAAAAAGAATACTCAAATGAGGATAGCCAAAAAGGGATTTGAACCCAAGTTTAATCACAAGCGCCTTTAGAAATTTTAATAACTGTCTTGTTTGATTCGTTTCGTTATTTGTAAATTAATTCATGGAATTCCTCGAAATACTCTTGCAGTAAGAAAGCTAAAATTAATATAATATGCAGTGTCACGTCTTACGTAATTAGACTTTGCAGTACCTACAGAAACTTGTGAAAGAAAAGTCTGTGCCAGAAAAAGATTATAATTTGTTTAACTTGCACACTATTCCGTCAAGTTTGAACCTTATAAGCATCGAAATAATGCTTTTATGCCACCACATAATCACTACTTTTGTCGCCGGATTAACACAGTTTCAATAATTCGATTTTTTTTTACTATGCAAATATTATTTAACGGTAATGTATAGACAACAGGTTAATTTATTTATTCATTAAGAAACAAGACTTTTCCCGCCAAACGGTTTCGTGAAAAGCAGTATCACGTCAAATTGAACGCGTGTTTTCTTGTAATCCAAGAACGATTTTTATTGTTTCGTAACTCACGAATTAGAGCCGTCAGCGAGATTGTTATAATACGAGCTAGTGAAAAGATAGCTTATTTCAACCGAATAGACCTGGAATTGCCACACAATCAAATTCAATGTGCGCACCTTCCATTAGAGAATATTTTTTAAAGCATGTATGTATGTGCCTGATCGAACGAAACACCGGTGATGCTAATGCACAATATATATATATGCTTTACGCGATTTTCAACAAAGATTTGAGCAATTGGAATTTTGCCAATAATAGAGTAACTTTTGTCGTTACACAAAGGATAACGTGCTAGAATTTTGCTGTTGTTAATCTAGTGTTTTCAGTATCATTCCACCAGCAAGCCACTATCAAACTCAATTCTATATCTACACATATACTCTGCGATTAATAAAATTATGGGTGGCAGAGGTAAAACTAATCTCTAATATGTGCATTCTAATCCCGAATGACAGGTAGAAAGAAAAAATTCATATAAGCATCAGTGCGGCATCTTATTTCTCTAATCTTATCACTCCTGATATTGCGATCCAAGTAGGTTGTTGGACGAAGTATTTCATCGCACTCGTAAACGAAAGTGGGTGCACGCATGTTCAATTGAATGAGACGAATAAAATTAGTTTTAATCGAAGTTATTTAATATCATCTCTCAAATGTCACTTATATTCGTTGAAGCCACATTGCAATTGGCAACGAGTTCCATTTTCTTTTAGTCCTTCATTTGTGTTGAACGTGCCAGTTTGCGTTCTTCTGTTCAAAGGGTACCGCGTCTTCTTTTGGATTGTTCGCTTCTATTTATCCCATGTGTCACTAACTTCTTCCGAAAATGATCTGTATCAAAAGCATCTTCGAGGTTCAATCCCAACAAATGTCTTCTTTGATATTATTACAAACGAGGGCATTACACTTGAGTTTTGAATCAAATAAATTAAAGATTATTTTAGTCAGTCTGTTTCCTTCCATTCGTTTGAAGTGATCATAGAATCGTGCCTGTCTTTTAATTAAATCTGTTAAAATATTTGGCTGTAGGTATTAACTTCAGTCATGTCATGAATGCGCTCAACAGTTTTCAATTCTGGGAAACAATTGTAAGGAGTACCTAAGGAGAGAACTAGTGGTAGATTAGAGCGCCGCTGACCTTGATCTCGTCGTCGGGGGACTCCTTCTTGATGGCGACGACGCGTGGCGGCGCGGCGGGAGGCGTCGCCATGCTGGTCACGCGGCGTCCATGCGTACAAGAGCGCGTCGCGCGTGTAACTGTGGGCTGCCCAACAGCTGACGCGACGCGACGTGCTGCCGCGCGCATGCGCCGCCCGCGCCTCAAAGCAACCATCCGTTGGTATCATAAACCCTCTTGTACTCTCGATGGATCGACCAATTTGGTACTTACGTATTAACGCCATCGCAACAGAAGTTGCGCTAATGCGACAGTGAAGAGCATTGTTGTTGCTCGCACGCGCTTGGATTCCTCGTTGCCTTGTTGTTTGCTGGTTTTTTACGCCATTTTTTAGTGCTACAAAAATGCGTATTTGGAATTTGCCAAAAACAGAACAAGATGCAATTTTATTTTTTCAGGAGTGAAATATTTTACCAAAAAAACGCAAATGTACCAATTCCGATGACATGAAACTTTATTTTGGTAAACGTAATTTTTGGAAATGTAATTTGAGACAGTGTGATCAGCAAGTGAAACTTAGAAAAGACAACTGGTTAGGGGGAACCAGAATTCCATTTTGTTCAGCTTTGAGATTAATATACTGCTGGTGCGAAGAGTTGACGCCGATTAAATTGTGTGAAAAGCAACTTGATTTATCGGATAAAACTGTTATAGATTAGAACAATTACATGCGTGAATTATGTGTCTTGGATATGGAGAATAAACCAAACAAGAGGGTAGGTGGACCAGATTGCATTGTGGATATTGATGAAAGTTTGTTTACTAAACGTAAAAATAATTGTGGTCGAGTATTACCCGAACAGTGGGTGTTTGGCGGTATATGTAGAGAAACAAAAGATTCGTTTGTTGTCACTGTTCTTAAAAGAACTGGCTATACCCTTCTTGATAAAATTATTGAAAACATTGCAGATGGTAGCACAATTTATTCTGACAGTTGGAAAGGTTACCAAACAAATAGAATAGAAATAGAAAGATTCCTATATGCTGAAGTTAATCATAAATACAATTTTATTGATCCTGGTACAGGAGTTCATATACAAACAGTTGAGAGAATGTGTGGCAGTGCTGAATGGAGGAACAGGAGACATAGGGGGACAGCGAGACATCATTTATCAGAGTTCATATGGCGACAACATCAGGTGAAAGAAAATAGAAACTGTTTTGAATCTATGTTAAACTCTATTTCGGCTCATTTTCCACCGAAATACGATTGACTACTTTGTTTTTAAATAATGTGTATTGATTTTAAATAAAAAGCCGGTAATATGGTACTGAATATTATTGTGAGTGCTGAAGCGCGAGTGGATAAAAACCGCCCAATCTGTAGCTGCGGTGGCGTTAATACATAAGTACCACGAATTTTTAAGAGACGTGCTCGATCGTATGTGCTATGCCACGACTTTCCGTGGTTCGGGGTCCACGTTAAACTGTAGCTCCAGCCAAGAAAATCACGAAAATAAGGGTGTAGGGAAATTGACACCAGAGTATGCACTCAATCGCAATTTAAAAAAAAAAAAAATCAGAAAATTGCGGGTGCCTGATTTCTAGATAATGGACAGGAGAACTTACCTACTAAGATATTTTGTGAATTTCAAAAGACCTACTAACGTTTAGTCAGCGACTGGTTTTAAAACTGCTATTTAAGGGTTTTACGAAAAAGCAATTATTTTTATACAAGTAGCTGGAAAATTTTGCTGCAAGATTTCTTTTTTCCTAATTTTTAAGTTACAATCAAGAATAACAAACGATTAATGTTTTCCTTATGCAATAATCACGAAAAAATGTATTTTCCCTGTAATTTGTGCCACCCATTCACAGCTTTTTACGGTTTAGACGCAAAAAGGGGGCAAAGGACGATTTTTTCGTGATTATTGCATAAGGTAAACATTAATCATTTGTTATTCTTGATTGTAATTTAAAAATTAGGAACTGAGAAATCCTGCAGTAAAATTTCCGAGTCACTTTCAGTAAAAATGATTCCTTTTTCAAGACACTCATAAATAAGCATTCTCCATCCCCCCTTTCCGTTATGTTTAATTAAGTTTTAAAATTAGTCTCTGACTAAATGTTAGTAGGTCTTTTTTTCAAATTCAAACCTTTTTTTAGGTTTAGACAAGAGAATAGACACGTAACGCTAGTTCTCCCATCGCTTTCTCAATATGTTGGTCCATAAAAAATTACTGCTGAGTTTGCAAATGGATATATTGCGCGTTTCACCACATTACTGGCAGTGTCACCAAAATTCTACCAAAATTTGACTTGATTTGTTTTGTAATCACGAGAATCACTTCACACTTGTCGGTGTTTAGCTCTGACTGGCAATCATTGAAAAGACAATTGTTTTAAAAACATCGCATTTTATCAATCAACAAATACCTGAATTTTTATTCCGTGGAAAACCTTATGTTCCCATTATTACATTGCACAGGTGATTTTGTTAAGCAGAAAAGGGGATGTTCCTAACGGGATTACAATTTGCTTATGATAGGCCTACACGTAATTATGTTCTGTCGCTGAAGATTTCTGGGATTCAGCTACACATTTGTCCCGATATGCCGTAAGCGTGAAACGTTTCATGAATCTGATGTGAGACACCGTACCAAAAGCTTTTTAAAACCCAGTAGTATTAAATAGAACTGGGCCCGACCATCCACTGCATGAAAAAGGTTATATTTAAGTAGACATTCTGTATCAAAGCTTGTAAAGTAAAGACGATTAATACTGAGCATTTGTCCTCCATTTGATAAACGCCTAACATCTGAGATATGTGTACAACATGTAGTTAATGAAATAGGATTGTAATTCTGGGAATAACTCACTTGTGTAGACGGGAGTAATAATAACATCTTTCGATTCAACAACAGGAACACGTACGTGTTATATATATGTTTATGTTTCTTTGGTTTTTTTTAACTGGGGTAACGAACGGGAATGAATTCGGCCATGGCCTTTTGAAGAAACCAGACGAGGCCAGAGCGTAACAGCTCACCCACCGCGTTCGGTGTGTTCTATATGATGTGTTTACAATTTTTGAATATATTAAGCGATTTAATGTGCTTAACTACAGTACAAGAAGCCATATTCCTATAGTTGCTATTGCTTTTTATATACAAAAGTCGTTTAGGTATTCCGTCCATGTCAATAACGTTGTCTCTTTAGAGTTGCTTGTTTTGATGCTGTCAGTAGTGATACTTGTTGCGAGCAATTCCAAACTGCTCGTAATACTTTAATATAGGGCAATAATTTTGGGGGATTTATTATATAATTTTTGAAAGGAACACAACTTGAAATTTTTGGAGGAAGCTGCACATTGCTTTATGCCCCGGCTACACGCTCTTACTTGCATGCGCAAACTAGTTTGCGCATGCAAGATGGAGCGTGTGGACGGCAATACGGTAGTGCGTGTATACTCGAAAGAGCGTCTTGTGCAATCGTTCACTTGCTAAAGATTTGACTGCACAGTTTTACCTGCACATGCAAGACGGAGGTGCCTGATATGAAGCATTTGATAGGACTTCCATTCGTCTTCAGCGTGGTGCGTATTCCTTGTTACTTTGTGAGCAAGCCGTTGTACAAATCCAAGTTTTTATTACCACTAACACACTTGTTAAGGACAAGTATATTTGTACCCTCAAATATAATGACTTCTAAGCTGCGCAAAAGCTTTCAATTTAATTTAATTTAATTATGATGGAGCGCACGCCCCGGTGGTAATTTCCTTTCACACCCATTTTTCCTCTTTATTTACCCGCGTACCTTTTCCCCTCCACAAATTTGTACTTTAAATTGTTCCAGCATTTTTGGTTAATTATTCATCATCTATATTGGCAATTTATTCCAATACCTGACCCTCTTACCTACGAAAGAAAATATTCCCACATCCTTATGCCTGGAATTGAGTGCCAGATTGTGGTAATGGTCATCTTTTCCCTTCCACCAATATCTTTCCACGCCTCATTACCAATATACGACATGTATACACCATTGAATCTCATCACCCTCCTCATTTCATCCAATAAATCCTATTCTTCTCCCCTTATCATAATAGTTTCTGACTGCGTTCTTTGTAATTTGCAGAGACAAATACTTCAGCAGTTTTAAATTGGATGAAAAAAAATCAAATTCTATGGCGTTTCGCGTTGATTATTTCGAGAGGTGCTCTTGGGAAGTTTCAGCAAAGGATTCCAGGAAACTTTGTGTCCCAAAATTTACATGAGCCTGTTGACGGATTCTGTGAAATTTTCTGCCAATAAATATTTGGTTTCCGGTGGCTGGAAGAACGACCTAACTGTGCTTTTCAAATATACTTGGAGTTTCACTGTCACCAAAAATGAAACTCCCCCATCCTTATTATATTATATTACCCCTTCCTCAGTTGCCGTAGTTCTTAGCTTGCGAAAAATAAGTAGATTTAGTGTATAAAAATTTAAATGATTTTATTTCTCACGTGAACTAACTTTCAGAGTCGAGAAAAATTTTCACATCGTTCGTTCTAGCTACATCGTTCAAATCATATATTTTCCCACCTTCTTTAGTTCTATGTATAAGAAATATCATTTAAAATCTCATTTTACAAACTCCAATGCCCATAACTGCCTTAAATTTGGTCTTCGAGCATGCAAAATGCTTGCATAATAAAACAGGTGAGCAGATGATTGCTAAAACTCTGTCCCCGCTTCACATTGTCACTTCTGCTGCTAGAAACTCCTAACTTAATATGGTTTAAAGCAGGAGTGGCCAACTCGCGCCTTGAATATTTTTCTGTCCCGCGAGGTTCATAATACTTTTACAAAATATATTTATTTTTTAATGGTCAAAATAGTGAAAACCAACGTATTAAAAAAATACATTTTTGTGCATCCATATGTATTAAAAATTTATTTCATTTATATTTACATATTTTTTATGTACCATTTCTAGTGTTATATATTTCTTTAAATGTGCGTTTATTACTATATTATCTATGTTTACATGTAAGACTAATAGTAAACACAATAATAATAACACATTATGTTTTAACTTTTCACTCCAAAAAAATGTCTATAGTTGGTCTAAATCTAATATGGAGATACATAATTTTATGTGTGGCCCGTGGAGTTACGCAAGCTCATTTGAGTTGGGCACCCCTGGTTTAAAGGTCACCACAAAATGTATTTTAACTTGTGACCATCTGGGTGTTCATCTTTGAGATTATAGTTCGTACTACATATGTATACAGCACCCGCCAGTGTGGCTCGGGCCCCAGTCTCTGTCCCATAAAATACACATTTCACTAACGAAAAATACAATTATCACAAGCTGAACATATTTATGCGTTTCACAGAGAAATGGCATCACTTCCCTTCCCCATTAGTACTTACCACGACCTGGCGGTAGGAATAAAATGCTTGACGACAGCTAGTTCATGCGCCCATATTACCAAAAGCTGCAAATTTGAACATGCCAATCATGAATAAAACTCATCGGAGGCAGCCTACCCTAAAATACGGGGCGTTAAAAAAATATAAAATATTTAGATAGTATGCATCAAAATAAGACAAAAATGTCGCAAACGCATAGTTTCGGAGTTAATTACAGGTCCGCAATGCAACGCCCGCCCAAGGCATTGCATGCCTCAGCTCTTGGGGGTAAGAAATCACGCACTCTTTGGAACTGTCTTAGATTGTCCTGTTCGTGATGACGTGCATTGAAGACGTACGTGAGCAACCAAGATAGTTGCCTTATTGTAGATACCGGTATTAATGGACCACCGAATGTGCCGATAGGAATTGGTTAGGATACGTAATAGTATACACAGAGGAAATTATTGGGCCTATCTAAGTTAGTAATTTTGGCCATTTTACTGTTCCTTGGTTTGACAAAGGTTGAGAAACGCTGGCACAGATGATTTGGACGGGTGTTGGTTTTACAGCTTGTAACAGCTCACATGACTGTTACATTTTCTGATCGAATATTTAAGAAATAATAAGAGTAATAGAGGGTTAATAAATTTTAAACGAGATGAATCTGAGATATTTTGACTGACAACGGGAACTTACGGTCTCGGAAATTTAGTTCAGTACGAGACTTCGCAGGTTGGTAGTATACCTTAACGTTGTCCACCGAGTAGAGTAGTAACACAAACTAGCAAGAAGATTCCGAGAAATAGGGTTCTAAAGTTTTACGCGCAGCTCATATACTGATCGATTTGTACGCCATATCGCTACAGCGAAAAGGGCTAAGTCTGTAGGGAACTCACATGCCACGCAGACGATCAGGGTTCGATGGTACAGCGGGTAACTTTTTTTTAATTGTTTCAAAAATTATAACAACTTTTTTTAAATGTTAATGACATAAAATATTATCAATTAAATCAAAAAATTTGTCATTCTGGTGCATGTATGTAAAATAAAAAATTTACAAATAAAGATGATGTAAAAAATTGACATAAATAAAACCCTACCCGAAATTTTATTATAGTAGTAATTTAAGTTTTAATTTACTTCTATTAAAATGAGTTTTAAATTATTCAACCCTTTAAAAATAAAATCATCTTAATTCACATTTTAATTAGTTACAAGAGTTATTTCATATATAAATAAAATATTTATGATTTAATTGATAATATTTTAGGTCATTAGCTTTTTTAAAAGTTGTTATAATTTTTAAAGCAATTTTTAAAAAAAGTTCTCCAAGGTAGCATTTAACCCGGATCGTCCGCGTGGCAAGCGAGTTCCCTACAGACTGTGGTACTCCGGCGTGATGGTGTAGTGTACTAATCGACGGGTATAAGAGCCGCGACTTACTGGACTCACTCACTCACTGTCACTCGACTGGAGTGCTGGCTACAAGACGTGCCATATCGGGCCTGCAACGCGGACGATCGTCATGTCAGCGGCTGTCGGCAGTCGACACAGCAGAAAGTGGCGATATCTTCATTGAGGGAAATCGCTAGTGAGTCGGACATGTCAGCCGCTTCGACCTGAAGCGCTTTACGCCAAACCTGGACAAGCTGCAGTTCAGGGACTTCCTGCGGAAGAATGATGAAACCTCCTCCACTCTGTGGGTTTTCAGTGCCGGCATGAAATACGGCTGGTCCATTCCAGACAACTGGATGGACTGCAGTACTGCCCTGGCCATCCAGAGCGTGGAAGACCCAGACGTCGTGCTGGTACATGACGATGCTGCGGCAAAGGGCCACAAGCGCCCGGATGCCCTAGCATCAATTCCACTGGTTCTCAGGGAGGGTTTCTGCGCGAAGAAACTCTTCCGAAAACTAAATGGAAGAAGAAAGAGGCTGCGCAGGAAGCAACAATCAGCGGCGACAACAGAGGGCTGGCAGGTGGCGGGAGGCAAAACTATTGCCTCTACATCCGCAACGCTGCAGACTCCAGGGACAGAGGCACCAGGCTTCAAAATCCCAGAGCCTCCAGCCAAACCAGCCCTCCAAGGGACGACGTAGCGGCAGATCAAGCAGCTCCAGGGTCGCCCACGCCAGAAAAGGAAGAGGAAGAGCCAGCACCAACCAGGGTCCTGTCCAACCCGTGGTGGCGGCTTATGAGGGAAACTGGGGCAGCCTGTATATACAGTTCCTGCTGGCTACAGAGCTGCCTCTGTTCTGCTGGCCTGTCGAGGGAGGCCTGCAGATCCTAGCCTTATGCCCCGCAGACCTGAAGATGGCCACCAGCCTGCTGAGTGACCAGGGCATCGGCTGCGACATGGTGCAGCCCATCCCGCCGATCCAGCCGTCGCCTGTGGCCGTTTCAGCACTGCCGAGAGAGAGGGCTAAGAAGGCTGCCAAGAAGAGTCCTTCTCCGCCCAAACTCCGGCAGTGTTTTAACTGTCAAAACCATGGACACCAGGCGAGCGACTGCACCCAACTGCGAAGGTGTGTCCGGTGTGGGGCGGACCACAAACTAACCGACTGCTCCATGGCCAGAGAAGAAGCAATCTGCTGCAACTGCGGCCGAGGGCACGCGGCCTGCTTCTCTGGCTGTGAGGTCAAGAAGGCTCTTCGGGCAGGACGCCGCTCGAAACCACCAGCGGTAACAAACCGCCGCCAAGAAGCCAGCTCAAGACAGCCTCCCCACCAACATCGACCGGCGGACAAGCCTGCGCGTGAGCCCCATACGAGGCCCGCTGCGCGCCGCCAACACCAGCCCAAGACAGCTCCTGGGTATAGGAGGCAACAACAACACGCCGCCACCAGCGACTGGAAGATCGCTGGCGGGAAAAATCACGAGGCCAGTGAATCAGCACCAGAAGGCGGCGACACACAGCTGCCCCCCACCAGAACCGGAGACAGCGACGCCAGACGCAGCAGGCGTGCCACCACAAGCCACTGCGACGCCTGAAAACCCGGAGATGTCAGACAGTCCTGAGTCGCCGCCACGGGCCGTGCCTCCCGCTGTGACGCCGGACAGCCCGACGCCACCGCGGCGGGCCACGCCCACCGCTACGACGCCGGACAGCCCTGAGCCGACGCAGTCAGCCACGCCCACCGGACCAGCGGTGGCGCAGCTCGTACCACAGTCGCCCAAGCATACAGCTGGCGAAGACCCAGTACTGGAGCAAGGACCGGTACTCCCAATCAAAATATACTTCACCGGAAACTGGGCTGCCATGGCAGACCATATACGACTGCTGACCGAGCTGCCCATCCTCATCTGGCCTGAAGGCGAGGGCCTCAAGCTGAGTGTGTCCTGCCCGACCGACAAGAGGACGGTCATGCAATACTTGGAGGAGCGTGACGCCCGCTTCGGCACACCGGTCCCGGGACAACAAAAGCGGCATGTCATCCGAGGCCTACCAGCCACCACCCACACCAAGGATATTGCCAAAGCATTCGCAGATGGTGGGCTCACCGTCAGCGATATCCAGCAGATGACAAGGGTCGGAGGCAGCGAACCGTTACCTTTGTTCACCTTCAAACCGGACGCGGCTGCAAAGCCGGCAGTCCACAAGGTTAAACAGCTGCTGGGACAAAAGGTGCGGGTCGAACTCAAGAAGAGGCCCGCTCCTAAATTCCAACAATGTTTCAGATGCAACAATTACGGACACAAGGCCTTGAACTGCACTGAACGACAACGTTGCGTCCGTTGTGGAGGGGAGCATCGAGTTTCGGAATGTGAACGACCTCGAGACTCTCCTACATGCTGCAACTGCGGATTGAAGCACGCCGCTTGCGCGGCAAAATGTCCAGCTCGTCTCCAACTTCGCAAAAGGGTGCCTGAGACGACCGCAGCCGAACAGCAGACCACCAATCAACCACATCGGGCCCAACACCACAAGCGGCGCAGGAAGCGCCGAACCAACAACTCGAGAGAGAAGCAGGAAGGGGAGACGGTGCTGCCCACCAACAATGCAGCCAGCAGCAGCGCCCAGCCACACGGCAGTGCGCGTCCTGCACCCAAGCGGGACGAGTGGAGGGGGCGAGCAGCCTCGCCATCCGGCCGTGCAGGAGGTTGCGATCACGCGGCTGGGCTAGACGCCGTCATGAGCGCCGTCCTGGCACTCCCACAACAAGTTGCTGCAGCCATTGCAGCTGCACTCGCAAGCAATGTGGCCACCACGCCGTAAGTAGCTTTGTCTCATTCCCGACAGCTCTCCATCCATCCACCAAACGTCGAGGGCGGCGTGCTTCCTGCGGAGCCATGCGGGACTACTACCACACCGACAGCAAAAAATTCAACCGAGGCTGAAGACCGGCGACACGGTGAAACAGCCAGACAGGTGGATTCGTCCACCTGTCAAATGACAATGATGATGATGATGATGCTCCTGGGTCCAGTCGGCAGCCACCCGGCCGCCGAGAAGGTCGACCTGCCGACCACTGCCACTGCCGTACCGGACCCAGCGACCAGCTTACGGTGGTGGTTACGCTGCTCACGCAGCTGATCACCGCCCTGATGCCACGTCGAGACCAAGAAATCATCACCGAGCGTGGTGGTGTAACGGATAGCGTTCTGGCCTCGCATTCGGGAGGATGGCGGTTCGAATCCCCGTCCGGGCATCCAGATTTGGGTTTTCCATGGTTTCCCCAAATCACTCCAGGTGAATGCCGGGATGCTTCCTTCAAAAGGCTATGGCCGAATTCCTTCCCATTCCTTGCCCCCATCCTTTCCCGTCTCTAAAGACCACGTTGTTAAAAAGGGACGTTAAACTGTTAAAAAAAAAAAAAAAAAAAAAAAAAAAAAAAAAAAAAAAAAAAGAAATCATCAGACAAACCAACAACTGACGACTTAAACATAAAGCCACTCCAAAAAAAGCAAAACAGACAGCAGTCATAGGGTTTACCCTGGTACTGAAGAAACTGAATGGCGTAAGCCATACCGATGACGCTGAAGCTGACGCGCGTATAACTTTAGAGCCATTTCTGTAGGAATCTTCTGGGCAGTGCGCTTTACTCCTTTACTGGATGGACTCCCTCCAGGTATACTACCAACATGTGAAGTCTCATCCCAAACTGAATTTCCGAGACCGTAAGGTCCCCTTGTGAGTTAGAGCGGTGCTTACGAACAATACGAAAGGATAGACACATAAGCGGATCTGTCTAGACTCTAGAGTCTATAGTCTAGACAATGCAGCGGCTGGCCGAAATATTTGAATTTGGAATTCGAATGGCATGTTTGATTAGAGGCGAGAGCCGGGAAGTTTTAGTTGGACGCTCTAAGGTAACTAGATGAGACAATTACACTGAAGAGCAAAGAAACTGGTATAGGCATGCGAATGCAAACATAGAGATTTGTAAACAGAGTACAGCACTGTATAAGACAACAAGTGTCTGGCGCAGGCGTTAGTTCGGTTACTGCTGCTACAAAAGCAAATAATGACGATTTAAGTGAGTTTGAACGTGATGTTTTAGTCGGTGCACGAGAAATGGGACACAGCATCTCCGAGGTAGCGATGAGGTGGGGATTTTCCCGTACGACCATTTCTTAAGTGCACCGTGAATATCGGGAATCCGGTAATACGTCAGATCTCTGACATCGCTGAGACCGGAAAAATATCATCCAAGAACTGGACCAACGACGACTGAAGAGAATCGTTCAACGTGGCAGAATTGCAACCCTTCCGCAAATTGCTGCGGATTTCAATGCTGGGCCATCAACAATTGTCAGCGTGCGAACCATTCAACGAAATATTAACGATGTGGGCTTTCGGAGCCTAAATCCCACTCGTATATCCTTGCTGAGTGCACGACACAAAGCTTTACGCCTCGCCTGGGCCCGCCAACACCGACATGGACTGTTGATGATTGGAAACATGTTACATGGTCTGACGAGTCTCGTTTCTAATTGTATCTAGTGGATTGACGTGTACGGGCATGGAGACAACCTCATGAATTAATGGACCCTGCATGTCAGCAAGGAACTGTTCAAGCTGGTGGAGGAACTGTAATGGTGTGGGCGGGTGCATTTGGAGTGACATGGGACACCTGATACGTCTAGATACGACTCTGACAGGTGACACGTACGTACGCATCCTGGCTGTTCACCTGTATCCATTCAGGTCCATTGTTCATTCCGACGGACTTGGGCAATTCCAGCAGAAGAATACGACACCCAACACGTCCAGAATTGCTACAGAAAGTCTCCAGGAACACTCTTCTCAGTTTAATCACGTCCGCTGGCCACCAAACTCCCCAGATATGAACATTATTGAGCAGATCTGGGACGCCTTGCAACGTGCCGTTCAAAAGAGATCTCCACCCCCTCGTACTCTTACGCATTTATGGACAACCCTGCAGGATGCATGGTGTCAGTTCCCTCCAGCACTACTTCAGACATTAGTCGAGCCCATGCCACGTCGTGTTGCGGCACTTCTGCGTGCTCGCGGGGGCCCTATACGATATTAAGCAGGTGTACCAGTTTCTTTGGCTCTTCAGTGTATTTATTTCACAAGACAGTTTATCGAGAGAGGTGAGATTCATAGTCGGGAAAATCTAAGTCTCGTTCTTTTATCGGCCAAACGACTGAAATTGTAAGCTGTGCATATGTATCCAGTGAAGAAGAAAGCAGAAAAGTAATTGTTGTAAACTAATATTTTATTTCGTGGGCAACTCAAAGAACGATCCTGTTTGCCAGACGCTTGTATAGGAGAACTGAATATTTAGCAGCAAGTCTTCATGGTAGAAAACAGTGTGTGATGCTTGCTATTCTGTGTTGGAGAAGCACTGAGTCTGGTTTCAAGTACTCAGACATTCTGTTCGGATGCTGAGAAGGCGCAAGTCTCAGAGTTACACTAGTAGCTTCAAGATGATGAGTGGAACTGAGAAAGTATCACTGTACGGAATGTCTTTTCATTGAGGGATGGAAGAAAGTGCCCGATCACCATCCGGGAATCAGACTATACCCAACATGATTTGTTTCATCTCGTCGTCATGCCGTCATCAAAGACATTAAATGATAATAACATCGACTGACCCGCCATCTATCGCAAAATCAGTAATGAAATCCCGTTAACGCGTGATGAGTAAATTCATTAGATGGGATTCTCTTTATTCTGTTAGATTCTCCTAATTAGCATCAATTGCAAATGGTCTGCTAAAGTTCAATTTTAAATAAACTTCGATATCGTGTTGATAGCAATAATTCTATATGGTCGCAGTCACCTGGTGAGAAGGGGCTGCGCATTCCGCCCTTGTCGTAGACGCCTTAACCTAACCCGGTAATTCCAGCGGTTACAGGGGACTTACAACTTCACGTGGAAACCGAAACACGGAAGCGTTCTGGTGTACTTCACATTTTACAGCAATCTGTGTCAGAGGTGAAAAGCGGGTTAAGGTCCCATGAAAATCCCCGCCAATACAGGGATTCGAACCCACTTTTTTTGTCTGTATTATCGTAGGACTGACACAACACCCATGCCCGCGGCTGGACTCGAACCGGCGACCCTGGCAACGCGAGGCAAGCTCGCTAGCCACTACGCTACCAGGGCCGGCCCCACTAATCCACCAGACCGCACATCGTGTTCACGATTTTGTATTAGTATATATTTTATTAAATAAATTGGAAAATTTCTTGCTTCTTGTCAATCAATTATTTAAGATAATGTGTTATCATCAACAGTAATTTCGTTCTTTTTAGTTTATATCCGTAATTTTCCTGTCATTTCCAACTATCGATTTTATGATTTTTGGCTCAGAATATATCTTCTTGAAATTCTGGAATTATTTCAATGGTGCCCAACTTCAAATTAATGGGTAAAATTATTAATATGTAACAAACTTGAGGAAAAAGCAATATAGGTTAGATACGTAGGTTCCCTCTAAACAGATTAGGGTCAAGCTACACTCGGAAAGCGGAGTTCACTTCTGATATAAAGTTGGGATTTAAACTTGAAACAGAACACCGTGGAAATGAAATACTCTTTCGGGAAACACGATTCTGTGTAGAATTGCACCTGTGGTTAAATGAACTACGTGCAGTCCTTTATACGAAATGCAAAAGCGTGCGGAATAAGCCACTGTAAAAAGAGTTTATTCTCATTAATTCCGTGAGTAAAATGATAGCTGCAACCAAACTTGTCTTAAATGAAAAATAACTTTAATGAGGTTTTTTGTGGAAAACTTAAACGTTTTTATGAAACACAGACAAACTTCAAACAGCCGTGGTATATTTGTACCTGCAAGCACACGTATACTGTACCACAGTGTGTTCCTGGATATCAACTGCAGCAATTTTACGAAAAATGAGGAATTTATAAAAGTATTTCATTGAACACTGTTGCGGCATTGCAAATGTGTTAGCGGAACTATGCTGCAAATGTTATAAGAAAGGGATTTTAGATTACTTGAGAGAAGCGTCATAATCATATTAGTCTTTATCGAAGTGTCAGATGTAAACATGTCTTCCACAAAACGACACGAGTGGTCTGGTGGCTCAGACTGGAGATCGAAAGGTCCCCGATTCGAATCCCTGTCTCGGTGGGGATTTTCATTGGCCATAAACCCGACCTTCACCTCTGGTACATCTAGCTGTTTAATGTGAAGTCCACCAGAACGCTTCCGTTGTTCGAATTTCACGTTAAACTGTAGGTCCCTGTACCCGGTAGAACTACCGGGTTATGTTAAGTCGGCTACGATAGGGGCGGAATGCGCCACCAGTAGAAACTCTGTCACTAGGTCATTATGATCACATGGATTATTATACCAGGACACGAGTTTACTTATACAACCACCCGTTACAAAAACGACATCGAGACTTCTTTCTAGAATTACACCTTATTGTTGACTTGCAGTTTCCTGTAACCTCGATCATGTGTACTGTTAGAGTACACACCAGCCTCTTAAACCAATATGATCAAGAACATTATGAACCACGGTCCCTATAGATCACTAAACGCAGATTCTTTCTGCATGAACCTTTAAATATTTATCCGGGTATAGGCCATTTTTCCGTAGTTGTTGAACAATAAGTTTTATAAATAAAACGCTGTTTACAATCAACTGTTGCGGTGAATGGTTTTTATTCCTCGGATCGTTTCGCCCAATTGGTGTGGGGCATCATCAGTAGCTGTAACGTATTTTTATATGTGTATCATTACTATTATTATAAACAAAACAAATAATTATATATATGTGCATATACATGTACGTGTGCGTGTATATTTACAGATATGGTGATAATTTTCACATGGTGGCTGGAACAGCGGTTTAGGCACTTTTATAGACCTGTTTTTTAAAGTTCAAGTTGAACATTCTACCATTTGTTGTTTTAAAAGCTTTAATTGTTGGTATACTTAATGTTACCGTGCTAATTTACATACGTATGTTAAACACAACTTGTTTTTGTTTTACCTGTGTTGTTACGTTTGTGACTGCAGTATTGGCAACCTACTTTCTTTTTGTTCTGTCACTGTATCTGTGTTTTACCTTCCGTTAAAGTATCTCTCTGTTTCTGTCAGTAATTGTGACCGACTTACTGTTTGTGATTATTATGAGAGTATTAGTTTATTGGTTGTTTTCTGTGTTTTAAGTGTGTTGAAAACGGTTTTATTTATTAAATTTCTGAGTTCGTTTAGTATTGTTTTTCCCATTCCTATGAATTTGGATATCTGATATAATGATATGTATTATATATAATAATTGCAATGATACACGTGTAAGCACTGATGATGTCTCACATAATATGGGCAAAACTCATCTATGGAATAAGAAACATTCACCACAACAGTAGTTTGTAGACGGCATTTCATTTATAAAATTTACCTTTAAATAGATACTAATTTATAGACCCTTTCTTTTAATCCCTTTGATTTTCCATCACAGATCAAAATCAAACATACCTTACTCCACTCATGAAAGCACGGCTGTACATTAACGAAACACCTATAAAATGCAACCAGGAGTTATTGCGTGAACGTCATTTAGCAAAAAAATTAATCTTAAATTTATGAGCTTTACAATGCCACATCAATAGTAAGCACAACATATTTTACCCGCGATTCTACGGGCTGCACATTAACCAGAATTTTTCAAATTATGAACATTACTTTTTAGGTGAATCACTTTCAAAGAAAAATTATCTTGAATTTATCAGCTTTTCTATGTCACCTCTAAATGATTCATACCCTATTTTATCCGCGAGATCACACGCTATACATTAATCAAAACTCCATCAAAATCCCACCAGTGATTTTGGCGTGAATCGCGTTCAACGAAAAATTATCATAAATATCTCATGTTTTCAACGTCACATCAAAATGAAATATACCCCGTTTTATACACATGACGATGGACTAAACATTAATAAAAACCTCATGAAACACCACGCAGTATTTTTCTGCGAATCGCTTTTAAATAAAATTTGGTAAATTTCTCAGTTTTCGTACATCAAATGTAAATTAAACTTATCCTTCTTTACCGGCTGACCACGGGCTGTACATTAATCGAAACCCATCAAAATCAGACCAGTAGTTATTGCGTGAATACTACTTATCCGAATATGCAGACAAACAGACAGACGCAAATTTAAAAAAAATGATTCCTTGTCTGTAGCTTATTAATAGCAACCCATTTTTCTAACTCAACAGACTTTTTCTTTATATTAAACCTGTTACCACCGAAAAGTCTATATATTGGGGTATTATTAATAAGCTAAATATAAGGAATCAACTTTTTTAAAAGTTAATGTCTGTTTTATGTCTGTCTGAAGGTTGGGATGAACGGAATTCATGCATAACTACCGGTCGGATCATTTTTAGATGAACGCGTTTTCCAAATACTGGACAGATTGTCATGGTGTCGCAATTAATGTACACCCCGTGGTGACACTGATATTTCATTTTGATACTATTTCTGAAAGCTGAGCAATTTACCCATATTAATAACAGACACTGAGCGTGGTGGGTGAGTGGTTAACGCTCTGGCCTCGCATTCGGGAGACGTTGGTTCGAGCCCCGTCCGGGCATCCAGATTTGGGTTTTCCATGATTTCCCCAAATCACTCCAGGCGAATGCCGGGATGCTTCCTCCAATAAGGCCATGGCCGAATTCCTTCCCGTTCCTTGTTCCCAGTCCCATCTTCCTCTAATGACCTTAGTCGTCAACGAGGCGTAAAGCAATAAGGGGAAAAAAACAGACTATATTTCATTTTGATTCTATTGCTGAGCAATTTACAATATTAATAACAGACAATATTCCATTTTGATTTTATTCCTGAAAGCTGAGCAATTTACCACAATAATAACAGACTATATTTCATTTTGATTCTATTTCCGAAAGCTAAGAAATTTACTATGTTAATAACGATTTTTCGTCGAATGTGATTCACGTAACTATTACTGTTCCGATTTTGATGTGGTTTCGATTAATGTACAGCCCGTTGTAACGCTTGAAAGTAGTTTACGGTAAAACTACTGGTCGGATTTTGTTTGATATTGGTTAACGTACAGCCCGTGGCTCTCAGGTAAATTAGGGAACTTTTGATGTGACGTCGAAAAGCTGAAAAGAAATTGAAGACAGTTTTTCGTTGAACGCGATTCACTATTCGTCTACTTTTGATGGGGTTTTGATTAATGCTCATACCTTGGTCCCATGAGTAGAGTAAGGATTTTTTTCCAGGCCACTTCGAAATGCGATTTAGAGGTAAGTTACTTTTGGCTGAGTAAATGTTTATCATTATTTCAGCTTACAATCGGCTTCGTATTATTTCGGGGAGTGTAGTTACAGTATGTCGTGTCGAGCGTTCATGCGAAATGATTTTGTGTTCAGTGAGCCACAGGGACCGCGGATCATGTAGTTGCTGACCATGCTGATTTAACAAGGTAGTGTGAACAATAACAGACCATGCAAACGAAGTTGCAGGCAAATACATGCTCTTTTGATTAGTTAATTGGTTTCAACTCATATGGCTGCAAGGAAGGTGCTGCACCACAAATAAATTACAAGGGCACCAGCGCTCAGCTTTCTGTTGTGTAATGAAAGATTCCAGAAATTTCTTTGACAGTGGGATACAATGTGATATAGAGAATTCACAGCGCCTTCTTTCGGAGTCTGTGAATGGGTTGAGGGATCCCTGTCAAACGTGCATGTTAAGCATAAATTCAAGACGTTCCAAGTATTTTTTATTTTTCGCAGTTTCGTAGATACACAAAGCATGAGAACAGTGATAATACCCAATTTGGTCTGTAAGGGCCGATCTCAATGATTTTCTTATCTACTTCATACGAAAATCTCATTACACAAAACATCAGGAAGTTCATCACCTGCTGTAACTGTTATGTGAACTTGTAATACGAGGGTGGTCTGAAAAGTTTCCGACCTAACAAAGATACATTTTTTCTGATTTTTTTTTTGATTTTTCAACATAGTCTCCTTGTAACTCTACACACTTTTCCTAGCGATGCTCCCATCTCTGTAACCCGTCCAAATAGTACTCGGCGTTTTTCTCTGCAAAATAGTTGTTCACAAAGGTGACTGCCTCTTCATTTGACGAAAATCTCTGTCCTCCGAGCGCAATTTTTAGATGAGGGAAAAAAAGAAGTCGCTTGGGGCTAGATCTGGTGAGTAAGGCGGAAGGTCAAGCAGTTCAAACCGTAATTCGTGAATTTTCACCATGGCAACCGCTGAGGTGTGAGACGGTGCTTTGTCTTGGTGAAACAGGATTTTTTTTTTCCTGAAAATGTGGCCGTTTTTCCGCAAGTTCTGACATCAGCTTGTCAAGTAATGATGCGTACTATGCTCCTGAAATGGTTTTTCCTTTTTGAAGGTAATCGATTAAAATAACTGCATGACTATCCCAAAAAACAGTCGCCAGCACCTTCCCTGCCGAAAAAACAGTTTTTCCTTTTTTTGGAGCCGGTTTCCCCTTCGCAATCCACTGTTTGGACTGTATTTTTGTTTCTGGCGTATAATGATGTATCCAAGTTTCACCTACAGTAATTAATCGGCGCCAAAACTCGGATTTATTGCGCCTAAACTGTGCCAACAGAGCGTTGGAAATGTTCATTCGAACAAGTTTTGGTCTAATGTGAGCAAACGCGGCACCCAACGCGCGGACAGCTTTCTCATACCTAAATGTTGATGTAATATGTAACAAACACGGTCTTTTGAAATGTCGGTCGTCTAACACCAATTGGTGAACTTTGGCGATGTTTTCGTCGGTAGTTGCAGTTTTTTGACGTCCCGAACGTTCATCGTCTCCCAAGCTCTTACGGCCACGTTTAAATTCAGCTGCCCAAAATTTCACTGTGGTAAGTGATGGTGGAGAGTCCCCATACACAGAATCCAACTCACCTTTGATTTGCGTAGGCGTATTGCCTTTCAAAAACAAATATTTAATGACAGCTCGATACTCGATTTTGTCAATTTTCACAAAACACTCATCTCTTGCGCGTCCAAAATGGCTGGAACTTTGGTGAGTAACTGTCAACAGATAAACAATGAAATTCACTAGCTTTTATTTACGAGTGCTACCATCTTCACGTTGAGGTCGGAAACATTTCAGACCACCCTCATACTATTAAAGTTATACTATTGAAACCTCCGTGTACTCGAGTCTAAGATAGCACACTATGGGCTTCTTGAGTGGTTCACGTTTAATAGCAGATTACCAAAGTTAAATGAAACGTGATATCTGTTTAAATCAATCGTATAAAATTGTTATTTTTTTTTTATAAATTGGTCTGTTTCCAGTTAATTGAGGTTGCGAGTGAATTATGTTCCACATTTTCAGGTAAAATAAAAAAAAACGAAATTATGTAAATCCTGATGGGACTATAGACACGTCATTCTGAATTTTGCGTATGACACATAATGAGGTTAACAGAATGAAATCTGTTTTAGTTACTATAAACCTTCGTTGCTAACAAAACCAAGTTTCCGTACATCCATTTTGTTTTAAACTCTCCCACACAAAAGCTCAGTTTTTTCTCCAAGATCAAATTTGAATACACCAGAAACTTCCTTCCAGCCTATTTCGAAATTTACCTACGATGGCTTCAGCATCAGATCCCCAAGAAACACCATGGCTTACGCCTCTTGAAGAAGCGTCCTACACTGTGCACCACAAATTCCTTTTCCAGTTCTTAATTCAGATGATTAACGTCAGAAAAGTCGAGAGCCCTGGTCAATACACACCTCCAAACCATCATTGCCTTCCACCTTACCTCCTTCAGGTGGTAATCTATTGAGCTAATATAAACAGTAAATCGAGGAAAGTAGCAACCTCAAATACAGTTCCTGTAGCAAATACGAGTACATATCTGTTTGGATCCCACCACAGAAGGCAACTAGATGTGGATGCAAATTTATGACGGCGAATTAGTTTCCTCCGCGTGTATTCTGTCGTAAGTGAGTAGATGACTGTATCTACACGTGGTTTATTGCTTTTGATGTATAATCAAGATGTAAGAAAGGAGAGGCGAAACCCGGGCCCCATCTTCTCAAGAACACATAAAGACTGCCAGTTGATATGTTCACTGCACAGAGATTTAACTCACGGATTTTTTACGCGATGCAGAGGTTGGAAATTGTACATTGCCATCTCTGCACCATAATAGCCAATTTCAGAATAATGAAAATGTCTTCCATCACCGGCGATCTCAATCAGTGTCTGTTAAGGCACGTCCACACTATTCCCTATGGCAAGACCATGTGGCATAGTGTTGACGTTTGTGATGGACTGTGTCATATACTCCAAACACGTGCCATGTGGCTTAGGATCTCACACCCGACTAGTGTAGGTCCAATTCAAAGGAAGCCATGCCATACCTCGAGATAGTGGGTAAATTTGGCCTCAGTTGATATTCCACCCTAAAGATGGAGCGGACCAACGAGAAAGTCTATGCATTAATAGAACTTTACCGCACTCGAATGATTTGTAAGACTGTAGATTAGAAGAATACAAATAAAAGGCATGATGCGCTAACGGAAATAGCAATTAGTTTTGGTGTTGATAAGAAAGAAATTATCAGAAAAATATTGACCCTAGATGTATATTTTTCAGTAGAGAGAAAAAAAGAGGAATCCTCTATTACCAAGAACCGCAGTGTAACCGCAGAATGTTCACTGGCTGCAATAGCTCTTCTAAATGATGTTTCACTCTTTCTGATTTTCGATCCTATAAAATTGAGGTGAGTTTCAATAAAATAATTGTTTAAAAAACATAAAAACCACCTTCAAAAAAAACACATTAAAAATTTTAAAATAACTTTATACCTTGCTTAGAAAAAAATAAATCTAACTGGATAGTATTTTATGTTACTGTTATTGAAATTTTTACATTAATCAGTTATTTTTGGAGTCGAAAGAAGAACATTGTCAAAAATTACGGAGGTAGAAAAAGGAAGATTGATTGGGCTTTGGCAGGACAAAAGTTTACAGTATCTTTCTCTTTATTTTAATTTCGAAATAGGATAAAAAATGTTAGTCTGTATAAAAATTAAGGGTTGTAAAAGGATAGAGGGGGTGGTTTTTTATTGTTTTGGTCAGAAACCTTCTCCATGAAAAAATATATGTAAATGCCAACTTTCATGGAGATCAGTTAAATGGTGTCAACTGTAGCTTTGTATAAAGAACATTGACAAACATTAGGGGGGTGTAAAGGGGCAGAGTGATTCATTTTTTGCATACCAAAAGTTTACAGTATTTTTCTTTTTGTTTTAAAGTAACAGTGTGCAAATTTCTTTTGAAAACGGATGAAAAA
This sequence comes from Vandiemenella viatica, assembly GCA_031002005.1. Taxonomy (NCBI): domain Eukaryota; kingdom Metazoa; phylum Arthropoda; class Insecta; order Orthoptera; family Morabidae; genus Vandiemenella; species Vandiemenella viatica. The sequence continues at coordinate 1,301,177 of CM061921.1, read as the reverse complement.
TGTGGTTTAGTATAAAAATTAAGGGTTGTAAAGGGGTAGAGGGGTTGGTTTCTCAATGAAATTTATATGGGCCACTTTGAAGGTATACACTACCCACCAACAAAATTTTGTTAATATCCGTTCTCAATTGGCGAAGATATCGCTGAACATACATCCAAAAAAATACAGACGAATTGAGAACCTCCTCCTTTTTTGAAGTCGGTTAAAAATACTACTCGACATCCGGAAAAAGTTCCGGAAACCAATCTCATTTCTGTTCTCAAGAGTGAACTCAGCTGCATCGTCCATTAATAAATCATTCATCAAGTCACTTAGGTAACATCTGGCTCTGCTTCGGAAAGTGTGACGTATCAAAACCATCATTTTCGTGGTTAACGACGCGATTTACTTTCAATTATTATTCCTGCTCCGGCGGCAACATCTCATTTCCTATGTGCAGTGAATTTTCAGTGGAGCCATACGGCCTTACCAGCTGACCTTGTCTTACCTTGCCATAAGAACGCGCGTTGAACATGTTTCTGTTTACGATGGTCACGCCTGATGTATAGACCTACGGCTCGGCAGAAATGCGAGCTTGTAAAGCATATCTGCTGTACTACGCCTAAAGCTGGGGTCTAAGAGCAGAAGATGAGGACGCATTAATCACAGTGTAAGCACCTCCTTGCGAATGATTTCATTAAACACACAGTGGTCAGATAAAATGAAACTTTCTTAATAAAACTGACTTCAAAAAATAAGAAGTATTAGAAATGGGTTTCCAGCAAGATACAAAACGGCTATCGCAGTACATTTTTTATTCCTACTTCCACTTTCAACGTTACATGTTGAATGCTGATAGTCTCATTGCTGGCACAGCTAAACGGTGCGTGTATTATCGTAAACAGACGAGGACAGACACCACTGACGAGTGTCGCTGGAAATGCTGTAAACAGTATTCTTCAGTTATTTGTTTGTTTTGACACTAATTTCATAAAACTATCCTTAGTGATTAAAGTAATAGTTTTTATTACTTTCCACTTTGCAGTAGAGATAGGTTTAAGGTTAGTTTTATGAAGTGGGTTTTACAGTTTTAAAATTTTATTTTCGTTTTCAATTGTTAGTGACATTTGAGTTGCAAATATGGGTAGTCTTACTACAAGTGCTTCTCGTATGAGATAACATTGATTAGAGGAAACGAATGATGAAAGAAAATAATGTTTGGAGAGCCACGGGAATAGAAATTCAGAGAAAGTGCCAAGGATAATTTAAACATAATTTCTAAATATTGAAGTTGTTATAACAATAGGTTAACAAACTAAAGCGAAGAACAGCGTTCTAACCGCCTTAGTTTAACACATGAATTTTCTAACGTTACAGACTGCTACCCACATAATCGTAAAATTTTCTTCGATTTAAATAATTAGTTATTTTATGTGAATATCGAAACTTCTTGCATTTAGATTATTTAAGTTACCATATTAACCTTTTTTTGGGAGATGGTATCAGTTTTGTGCTAAACAAATGATTTTTTATTTAGTTATACTTTTATTTTACCATATCGTAATCAAATCTTTTAACGAAACTATGAAATGTTAATCACTTTCTATTTTATAATATTGACTGAAAAACCTAACCATATTGAATACTTATGAGGGCGCTACTCCGCCCTACATGGGACTAGAAATGTTCTAAACTACACGTGTGAACAAACATTTAAAATGCAACAAGTTGAATTCGCTTTAGAATAAATTGTATACAGAATTCCTAAGAGACATGAGAACCTCCCATCTGACAACTTGCCTTGTCCAGGTACGTGTACGGGCGTATTAATTGCAGAAACAATGCAGTGATCGGGAATTAGCATTTTTTTAATCATTTTATGGAGTCTTCTAGTGGTGCGTGAAATCACTCCCTACACTATTTTCAATTTGCTGACACTGTATCCTATACAGGAACTGATTTTAGAGATTATCTCGATCATGCAGCCGTAGGCATCTCATTAAGACACAAAAACCAATTTCACTAGGCTGAGAATAGTGAGAGACCATTTTCATACAACTTTCTTTCGGTGGTGAGATAAAAGATATTCGCTATAGCTTGGCTCATCTTCAACCCCGTCCTTTAAGATGATCTTCCCAAAATTCACCTTCGCGGGTAACCGTCGGAGCCAATTGTCCTCAAGAATTCTCCAGCTCCCGTGATGATTTCACCAGAGCATGCAAAAACAACTGACCGCGCAATTTAAAACCGTGCTCTTACATTTTTCTCATCTGTCATTCTCCTCAATCAGATTCTTCGCATTATGATCAGGACTGGCTACCTGTGTGATATTTCTTCTCCATAAGTCGGACGAAAATAGAGCCTTTGTAAATCCTTCCGCAACATCCCACACCTGGCTCCAGCCATATTGCTTGCGAATGTACCGTCAACCTGTCTCCCCCTTCGGCCTCCCGACTCGACTTCTGACATGTACGTGTTTGCGAAAATCACTCACTGCCCATTCTACATATTGTTTTATTCATGTCTGATTTGCAATCACTTGACTCACATTGTTAAGTGTTTATTATTAATAAAAAAAACATGGAGTGGCGCTGTTCACTACATCGTTCATAAAAGAGCAACGTTCGATCTCCTTCAGCAAAAAAGGTGCTCACCGCAATTCGAGAAGTAATAATCGATGGATTAAATGCTCTATGTCAACAGACTCACAATCCAGGGAACATAAATTCAACAACCTTTTCGTTAGACGATTACTGTTTTCAGGGCCATTGCCATGTGCCGTTTTCAATAAGGCGCTTTAGCTTCTAGACTGTAAATTCCAACTCACATCTAGCGCTGGTTTCTTTGGATACTATTATAACGAATTCTCGCTGCTCGCAATTATCTGAATCACTCTGCTTCGACATTTTCCGAATACTGCCCGGAGGCCAATGTAAAAGCATCTTAAAAGTCAGTCGTGATCTGCTAGAGGCTTCCAGGTCGGTATAACATTTACTAAGAAAGCTGTTGTAATTTCGCTGTACAGATTCGCAAAAGTATATTATCTTCATTTATTTTACGAACGCTAAAGATACCGCTGACAAACAGTACACAAAACTTTGGCCTGATGAGTTGTTAGTATTTTGTGAATGATTTATTTAGACAGTCATCATCCTTTTTCTTTACAGACTTTTTCCACTCTCGTTGGTCAGCCCTATTTCTAGGAGCTGTCAGACCACCGGCTTGCTAGACCTGTCGCAGTATTAGGGGGAAGTAGATGTGTTGCCACCTGTCTGCAAATCGTCTAACTATGTTCTGTGTGTGGTAAGTGTATTTTTTGTTTCTGAAATGTGTAGTTTATAAGGCGGAGATTAGAAAGCGTCCCAGAATTCGCCTTGGTGATTGTGGAAATCAGCACGGCCGGTATGCGCTAGTTAGGACTCGAACCTGGCTCGTTATACCTCTCCGATCCTACGTGCTGGTGCTTTATCTTACGCAGCAGGAGCAGATACAACATTATACTTTTATTTATAAAAAACTAAACAATCACATTCGGGGTAGTGTGGAGGCTGTTCAATAAGTTTTGTCGCTCGATAACGAAAACGCGATTTTATTGTTTGAAATACATTTTACTATTAGGTTTCCACGGCTGCTATTACCTCTTCGTTCGATGAAAATCGTTTTCCACGCATTAATTTTTTAGATGTGTGAACAGCCAGAAGTCGGAGGGAGGTAAATCTGTCGAATAGGGTGGATGTGGCAACAATTCGTACTTTAATTCACTTATTTTCGAGATGATTTCTTGAGTAGTGTGAAAGAGTGCATTAAAATTATTTTATTCTTCTGTAAAACAGGTCTTTTCTCACGAATTTTTACATCCAGCTGGTCCAAAAGGTTACAATAGTGATCTGAGTTTATTGTTTTGTCAGTTTGGATAATCCATGAACAAAATTCCTTTTTCATCCCAAAAAAACTGATTTTAACAGATTCTTGGCTGATTTCTGGACCGTAACTCGCTTTGGAGCCAAAGTACCGGGTTCACACCACTCCTTGCCCTCTTGCTTTGATTCAGGATCATGGTGGTACACCCAAGTCTCATCCATAGTGATGAAACGAGGCACAAAATCCTTTTTATCCTTTCTTAAACGCTCCAAATGTTGCTGAGAAAGTCGTAATGATATGTCTACTAAATTTATCTCTGTTAATCGACTATCTTCCAAAACCATACCCTGTATTTTTGCTACGATTTCTGGTGCTGATGCACTTTTCCGACGTTTTTCACGTGGATCATCGTCAAGACTCGTACGACCACGTTTAAATTCAGCAACGCATCTTTCTACTGTTCTATTTGAAGGTGAAGAGCCTTTATATACTTTTAAAAAACGTTCATGAATTTGTTTTGGTGCTACACTTTCCAAAAATAAGAATTTTATTACTGCACGATATTCATTTTTTTTCAATTTCAATAATTTACTGTGACACGTTATCTTTAAACAGCTGTAATTTTACGAATAAGTTATCGGATCTACATGAAACTTCGCATGTGTTCATAAAAAAGTAGTACCAACTTTAGATAAATAAAACGATGAACGTACGAGCGTCATCTCTTATCACACCACCAAACTTATTAAACAAGCGGGAATAATTTATCTCTTATTTTCAAAATTAGGTTGTCCTGAGATGCAGTTATTTGTTCTATTACTGTAATAGTGTTAGAGCTCTTCTCATTTAATCTGATGCTCAATAGCAATCAGCAACAAAACGGTATGTGTGTGTGTGGTTTTACGTCGAGGTCATTAGAGGCGGGAAACGACTGTAGACATGGAACGCGAAGGAGTTTGGTCACGGTTTTTTGAAGGATTCTTCCCGGCATTTGCCTGGAGTGATTTGGGGAAACAATGGAAAACCAAAATCTGGATGCCCGGATGGGGATTCGAACCCCCGTCCTCCCGAATGCGAGGGCAGAGCATTAGCGCTCAAGCACGACGCTCGGTCAAAACGGTATAAAGTAAACTGTATGGTGACAATATGCCACTGTATTAATGGCACAAAAATTTAGTGAAGTTGACTAGTCTAATATCATTTAAGACATAGAGATCCGACAAAAACAATTCTTGTAAAAATAGGCCAAGTCTCGTGTTCGTACAGTGGCAAAAAGTTATGAGATCTTCCTCTGAGCCAAGCCTACACTTTTCAGTGTATATTCACTTCACTTTATGAAACAGAATGGTTTCTCTCGGTGTCATAGATCGTTTATTTAGGATAAAAAATCTGATGACTTGGCCATTATGCATGTCATAATTTGGACTTAAATTGAAGGCATAATATATATACTTGTAAAATTCGAAAAAGAGCGATGGAAATCTTGGCCTTTACGTATTTATAAGTTTGTGTACGTTAGCTAAAACATGACATGCATAATGGCCAAGTCTTCAGATTTTTTATCCTAAATAAACGATCTATGATACCGAGAGAAACCATTCTGTTTCATAAAGTGAAGTCAATACACACTGTAAAGTGTAGACTTGGCTCAGAGGAAGATCTCATAACTTTTTGCCACTGTACGAACACGAGACTTGGCCTATTTTTACAAGAATTGTTTTTGTGGGATCTCATTTCTTTTTGTAAGTTTATCGCTTATCGCCGCTCAAATGTAATAATTCCACTTGAAAATCGGTTAATAAGAACATTTCAGATTTTAAGACATAAATATACATTTACCAACAATGCCCCAATCTCTGAAAACAATTGATGTGACCAGTAGCCGAGCAATGCAGATTGCCGCTGGCTTAACTACCACCATAAATAAATTCCTAGTAACTTCCAAACTAAGCATAAGACCAAAGTAAAATTTAAGATGTCACTTAAAATTGCTTATCTCTTTGCATTAAAAAATTCTCAGCCATGTAGCTTCATCGGGAGAAAAGCAATGGAGCCGCAAATATGTGCCAGAAGTTTTCATATTTGGGATTGTAATTAAATAAATGCTGGAGAAATCTCCAATATTAGACTTTTCTCATGATATTGGGGTGAAATCATATATGTGTACCAAATTATTTGTTTCTGGGATGGCTGGAGGTACAGTGGGATTTTGATATCGGGGTGTCGTGGTCAAAATAAAATTTTGAATTTCAATAACTACCAGAATACGAAAGGCAATTAAGTAAAATTTAACACATTAGTTGAACTTAGTAAGCTCACTCTACAATTGAAATCTAAAGTTATTAGGGTAGGAAGCGATTTCACGTTAGGGGTAGGTAAGGGGTAAATATATGAAAATTTACGAGTTTGTTGGTATGTAAGTATGTGAGTAAAATTTTATCTGTGTAGCAAATTTCAGCTTTCCACGGCTACGGGAAGTGCCTTAGAATTTTGATGATCATCAGTCAGTCAGTCAGTGAGTAGAGTGACAAAATCGCTGTAGTTTGCATCCTAACTACAACCGAACTAAGACCAGTATCGAAATAAAATTGAGTACGTTTGCTAAGATTGCTGATATCTATGCATAACAGAAATTTGAGACATGTAGCATAAATACGACTGAAGAAATTGAGGTTCAAAAATGGCCCGAATCGCTTCGAGAAAAGGGTAGGCAGTGCCGCCGTTGACTCGACTTGTCGGGTGCACTGCCGTGCACTCAAATTATAAATGCGGAAGTAGGTCTCTGTCTTTTTGTTACGTTTTGACGACTTAGTGGCTATACCAATTAATGATGGAATTTGACAAGGAAATAGTGTGTATCTGTAGGAAGGACACCGGAAATATTCTTTTCGGTATGAATAACAGTTGTATCCACGAAATTTTTATAACTCATCGAATAGGTGACGTGTGTTAGTTTGTAATGATACATCTGTTGCTCAAGCTGTACTTCTCGCGCGATTTGTTAGTGTATGATTTGTTATTAAATTTCGTTTAGAGACAAATCGTATTATTTAATATAGAGTTCGATTTGCTGCAGCACTGTACTATTATTTTGTGTCTGCTTGAAAGTTTCTGGCACCAGTTTATTTTGTATTATTTTTTGACATGCCTTGTGGGTGTAAACCTAGCCTAAAGTGTGGCTCTAGCAGAGTGCGAGCAGCTAAAGTTATTAGAACCCAAGAATTGGATGCTCATGCTGAAGAAAGAAGAAAAGACCAAGCTGAATTAATGCTGCCATTAGTTAAACAACCCCCCCCCCCCCACATACACACACACACACATTCCCGAACCACCGCACCTTCTTTTGTTTTTCTGTTTTTAAATATGTTGCAAATTAATTCTCTTCATGAGACAGGTTCGACGGTTTGAGCATACTGACTCATCCAGAACAAAGCAATTAACCTGCAAATATGTACCGGAACGTTTCATGTTTGGGTTTCCATTGAATAAATACATGGAAAATCAGCAACATCATTACCAACAATGCCCCAGTCTCTGCAAACAATTAATGTGCGTCGTAGCCTAGCAATGAGCATTGTTGCTGGTTTAACTACAACCTCAAATAAATAACAAGTAACTTCCAAACTAACCATAGGAACAAAGTAAAATTTAAATCTTTTGTTAAACTTGTTTGCCTCTATATAGTATAGAAATGTCAGGTTTATTGCTTAATACGGAGCAAAGTAATTAAGCCGCAAATATGTGCCAGAATTTTTCATGTTTGGGATTATAATTAAACTAGCTGATACCCGCGACTTCGTACGCGTGGATTAAGAATTTCTTTGCCAGAATTGAATATAGAAAGTTTTTGGTAACGAAGGATTGGTGCCAAACAACACCGAGTCGGCATAATATGACAGGAAAGCCATCACTATAACATCCTACCGTGAACCTGACTCTTGAAGTGAATCAATTCCCAACATATTTAAAAACAAAAAAACAAACGAAGGTGTTGGGTTGAGGAGGGGGGAGGTGTTAACTAAGGGCAGCTTTATTTCAGATTGGTCTTTTCTTCTTTCTTCAGCATGAGCATCCGATTCTTGGGTTCTAATAACTTTAGCTTCTCGTGCTCTGCTAGAGCTACAACTTAGTCCAGTTTACGCCCGCAAGGCATGTCAAAAAAGAAGACAAAATAAACTGGCGTCAGAAACATTTAAGCAGACGCAAAGTAATAGGACAGAGAAAATCTGTATCTATACTAAATAATACGTTTTTTTCTATAAACGAAATTTATTAACAAATTATTCACTAAGATAATGCGCGATGAAGCACACCTTTAGCAACCGACCTAACATTACAGACTAACACACACATCCGTCTCTCCATCACCATTCCATAAGTTCTCAAAATTTCGTGACTACAACTGTTAATCATACCGAAAAAAAAAATGTCCTGTACCCTCCCTACAGATTTTCTTGTCAAATTCCGTCAATACCGGTATAGGCAATTAGTCGTCATAACGTAACAAAAAGATAGAGACTTACTTCCGCATTTATAGTATTATTACTGCAGATCACACACACACTGACTGCGAATCACCCCTGAGTGGTCAATATAACGTAAAAAAGTGTACACCTACAGCACTGCAAGACTACTTACAATTTTCCTCGCATTGCACCCCTAAATTTGTGATATCTACAGTTTAACATTCAATCCGAATAACCGACGGTCCAGGCGTGACTCTTACGATCAAAAACAATTTTTAAAAATCTTTGCCTCCATTGGGATTTGATCCGGCGGTACAAACATTAGTAAGCAAGCGCGTTAACCAACGGTCCACCAGCCCACAATAGTGTATGGAACTACAGAGTCTTCCACATCCTAAACGTCGGTCTATGTTCATTTCGGTAATTTTTCAAATTTACGTGACAATATGACGAGAAATTGTTCAACCAAATATAGACAGTATTTTTCTCCATGTTTCAAAGAAAAAGTGTGCAAAGTTTCATCGAGATCGGATGGAAAACTGTGGATTTGTATGAAGAATAAACAAACAAATATTCATCTTTTTATATATAGATAAATACGGGTAAAAACTCCAATATCAGATTTTTCTTATGATTTAGGGATGAAACCATATATGTGTACCAAATTACTTGTTTCTAGGATTACTGGAAGTACAGTGGAATTTTGATGTCGGGTGTTGTGCCGAAATAAAATTTTGAATTTCAATAACTTCAAAAGTAAGAAAAGGAAAGAAGTATAATTAAACACTTTAGTTAAACATATTAAGCTCAGTCTACAGTGAAAATCTGAGCTTTATAGTGTAATTAGGGTAGAAAGCGATTTCACGTTAGGGGTAGGTATATGAAAATTTACGAGTTTCAGACTTTTCTTATAATATGTGGGTAAAATTTTATTTGTGTACCAAATTTCAGCTTTCTACGGCTACGGGAAGTGCCTTAGAATTTTGATGATCATCAGTCAGTCAGTCAGTCAGTGAGTGACAAAATCTCTGAAGTTTGCATCCGAATAACATACGAACTAAGAACAGTAACATAATAAAATTAAGTAAGTTTGCTAAAATTGCTGATATCTATGCACAACGGAAATTTGAGACATGTAGCACAAATAAGACCGAAGAAATTGAGGTTCAAAAATGGCCCGAATCGCTTCGAGAAAAGGGTAGGCAGTGCCGCCGTTGACTCGACTTGGCGGGTGCACTGCCGTGCACCCAAATTTGAAATTAACCTTAGGAAAAAATCATGTGGTCACTAACTGATTTTATAAATCTGTTAAAAAACCAATCACAAGCAAGAAGAATTGTGGGAGAGACGTTACAATTTGTTACAAGTAATTACAAAACACATATGCCATTTTTTCATTTGAGGAAGCATTTCAGAATGCAGAAAAATTGATTGCAGGTATTGCTTTTCCCCCTTCTGGATTCACTGCTCGTTAAGGGCTCATTAGAGAACAAAGACACTTCACAATTTATACAGCGAACATATTTTCATCACCTCTCAATGATCCCATCTCACAGTCGTTACTATATTATACCAAAAATATCGTTCGTGGTGGGTGAGCGGTTAACGCTCTGGCCACGCATTCAGATGTACGCGGATCTAATCCCCGTCCGGGCATCCAGATTTGGGTTTTCCATGGTTTCCCCAGATCACTCCAGGCAAATGCAGGGATGCTTCCTTCCAAAGGCCATGGCCGAATTCCTTCCTGTTCCGTTTCCCCACTCCTTTCACGCCTCTAATTCCTCGACGTAGACGAAGCGTAAATCAGAGAGCAAAAAAAAATAAAAATAAAAAAAAATAATAATAAAAAAAATATGCTAGGCGATGAGGCGTTTTGTATTATTTGTATTTCGAATCTATGAGGGAATAAACTGATTTTAACAAAGATTGTTGTATCTATTTAAGTAAATTAAACGTGTATCCCTTTCTTTAAGAGGTAGGAAACCTGAAACTGTAGTCATTGGCATATGGCATCAGAGTTTACGTAATATAAGTGTGAGTTGTGCATTAACGATGTCAAATAGTACATTTTATATTATGGTTTTACGCTTCGTGGGCGTATAGTGCACTAGAGCCGTGAAAGGACTGGAAGCGAGGAACAGGAAGCTATTTGGCCATGGCCTTTTGAGGGAACCATCCAGGAATTAGGTTGGATTAGTTTCGGGAAACCATGGAAGCCGAAAACTGGATGCCTGGACGGGGATACGAACCCACGTCCTCTAGAACATTAGGCAAGAGCGTTACCGCTCACATACCAAACATTGCTGTCCTCGGGGATCTCCAACGGATTTGCTGGTAGCATCTGATAATTACAAATACTTCACTAGCCCCCTACTTCCACTCAAACGCAGATATTTAACAAACAGAATAAACAGGAAAACATTGCTACAGGTTCATATGTCTTACTAAATACTTTTGATGTGAATACGTCGAGTTTGGTGACATCCTAGAATTTGAGTGACGTGAAAGTTGTCCAGTTCTATAAGACTAGTACTCAGATACTACTGAATGGAGGACAATGGACTGAAAAATGTTCAAGAGAGAAATCATGACAGAGTGAAATACATTAGCGGGGAAAGGAAGCTATTGGTCGGGTAACGAAACGGTGATCAGTACACACCAAGTTCCCTTAGAAACCTATCCCTGCTTGTTTTTCACATGAATGAAGGAAAAATAATATCATTTCGTATGAAATACACCACGATTGACAATTTAAGACAATTCAAAGATCGATATCCTTAGATACTGTAACGGGGGACGTGTTAATCCAAACGTTGGGTGCCATATTGTAACGGGGGGGGGGGGGGGAGGCATTACTTTACTGTTGTATGTTTTAATATTAACTTGGTTATTGGTTTTATAAGAAATTAATATTTAGGTAGCAACGATCCTGATTGCTGTTGATAAAACACAAACAATGCTGAATTTATTATTTTTCTATGGCTTGTACATTTAACTTTACGTTAGACATTATGTGTATCTGCAAGCAAAAGCACTATCCGGCTTTACAATCTGCCTGAAGGTAGCAAACATAAACTGAATGTTAAATATTTCATTTATAAAATTAAAAACATGATAACATCGTGGCCACAAGCCAACAATTCCCCCTTATGTCTGGTGGATAAAATCCCTTGGGCGCGTCAATGTCTTTCGAAACCATGAAACAATGATGGGCGTCGGAACACATTACCAAAATCACCAGCATCAGTAGCGGCGGCGTGCGGCGTAGACCAGTAAGTTGTACCATCAATGTATGGACAGCATCAATCGACCAGCCTATGGTCGAAGCCAGAACCCACCAGTATAGTGCCACTCCGCGCTATGACATCTGGACACGGCGACGGCTGACCACAGCATGCCCAGTATGGCCGCTTCTCCTTCTCTTCCGAAACTCCTTCCCGAAGTTTCGTTACATGGAACAAGGAAGCCATGAATTAACATTTGTAGACCCCGTACATGATATGGTATTGGATGTCTAGCTTCTTCCCAAAACCACGTGAGGCTCGAAGTCAACCCCATTCGCTCTGGCCTCCCGCGCGTCTTTCACCCCTTGTGCTGTTCAGGTATCCTTGCGCAGGGTCAACGCACTGACCTTGAAGGTTAGCTGTTCCTACCCGCTGTAGCCGTGCGAACAATGGGTCGCAGCAGCCCATGCTATCTGCAGAAATACCGTTGCCAGCTTCAAAATCCCTTCTGCTCCTCCAAGTAGCAACCTCTTTATTCAGATAAATTGTTAAGAAATTAAGGCAGCCTGGGATATCCATTACGTGGATCGGATAGTTAATTTACTAAATATTCATAAATATTAACATAATCTGAATATGAAAATACATTTATTTACAATACAATACTTTGGAAGACAATAGCTCCGCGTCTGGAATTCTTGGCTATATGTGTTGTAGAATCACTCGTTACTTTATATTTGTAAAAAGACCCAATTGTTGTAGTCAAAATGTAAATACTCAAAATTACACCTTATTTAAGATTGATTTAATATTTGAAAATTAATTATTTATATAATGTGTGGGAACGTATATGTTCTTGGAATTTCTAACAATTTAACTTTTTAAAATATTAAACCGGGCTCCTATTTACTTTTCGAGATCCATTTTGACTGTTAGCTACTCTTCAACTATTCATTACTACACATACTTGTACTGCAAACGACCGTGCCTTACAACTTATATAGTTGTGTCACATTTTTTCAGTTGTCCAGAACATAGCTTGTATTATCTTACCGTATTCAACATTTATCACTATCAGCTTTTAGCAATCCCAACTTCCGATGGAACATCATTAGTCACATTTCTTTATACACAATAATGTCCGCCATTTCTTTCATCAAATACGGCATTTATTCAACAATACCTTTTTCACCACTTAACTATTACTGCATTCCACGTATACTCGCATCAAATCTTCTTCATAACTTTTTTCTCCAATTTTCGGTTCTCTTTTTTTTATAACCTCTCTTTGCTGTATCATTATCTCTGACCCACTTCTCCTTGCTACCAATGGACTCAAAATTATGTTGTTATTATATTTCTCTATAATAAAAACATATCTATAATTAAATTACAGTAACCATTATCAATTAAATAGGCCTCACCAGTGATATCGGTGAATGGTGCAACACTTAGGCGATATCAATGGTCCATTACATGCATCAAGCCTATCTATTCAAACATTTTTTACATCAGTTCAATCTAAATCTAGTTTTCATTTTTATCTACTCATGGTGCGTTATTCTTATCTCCCACACACGACAAGCGTTACCTGTCTAGGGGAAGTAACTTTATAGCTCTTCAATTCTTCATTTGTCCAATTCGAGTGTCAGTATTTCAACTCTTGTCACATCAATCCATAGTTCGACGATAAGTTTCATCACCTGGGTCGCGATGTTTCATTTTTTTGAAGATTCCATTTTAATTCACAACATGGCTTCAAATCGTTTCTTTTTCTGTTCTTCACACTCCATCCTCTCCGTTTTTTTTGTTTTTTTTTTCCAACTGTAATTTCGCAATAATCTTTTCCACAACGATATACACTGATCAGCCTAAAACATTATGACCCTCTACTTACTAGCATATTGGTCCACCCTTCGAACGCAATACAGCAGCGATTCTTCGTAGCATGCATTCTACAAGTTCTTGGTAGACTGCCAGTGGTAAGAGGTATCCGACACCAGATTTCTACCCGCAGGTCACGAAACTCCTTTAAATTACGTGCCAGCGGTTTGTGGGTGCGTCTCTGGGAACGAACATCTCGGAAACGGAGAGGCTGGTTGGCTGTTCGCGTGCTACTGTAGTGAGCATCCATGGAAATTGTTTAAAGGAAGGTGAAACCACAAGTAAGCGATAATGTGGTGGACACCCACGCCATGTTACACAACCTCCTTTCTGTAAAGCATGATAGGGAGTGACCTATGACAGATCTGACGGAAGAGTACAATTCTGGTTCTTTCAGAAGTGTTTCAGAGCACAAAAATAGCGATTCTGCCATAGATCATTCCCTATCCTGCTTTATAGAGTGGGAAAGCCTCCGACCTCCACGTTGTGTAATGTGGCGTGGGTGTCCACCACATTGTCGCCTACTCGTGTTTTCACCATCGTTCAAACAGAAACTGCTGGTCCATAATTTAAGGGAATTTCGTGACCTGTACGTAGAAATCTGGTGTCAGGTATGTCTGGAAGCCTACCAAGGACTTGTAGAATCTATGCTATGCCGAACTGCTGCTGTACTGCATTCGAAAGGTGGGCCAATATGCTAGTATAAAGTAGGTGGTATTAATGTGTTGGTTTATCAGTGAAGTTTCCCAGCTGACTGTTCGAATTTCGTTCTTCCATCTGACCCATACATCTTTGCACTTTCTCCTATTCTCTTACGTCCAGATCCTCCGTATGGTAAGATTTCTTCGCTACCAATCATATCTTCTACAATTTGTTTCTTCAGTCTTCTTCTTTCAATAGTTCCTTCATCCGCATCGTTATCCCTATTTTCTTCTCCTGATTGATCATATATAATTATCTTTCTCTTGTTTTAGAACTCTAGACATTTGTGATCTTTCTTCTAAGATCTCTTGATGTGAATCCTTGTTCACAGATAACAGATTACTCTACTCATCTTCAACATAATATGATTCTACAGATACCGTCCGACAACATACTTCCTTTTCGGTAACCTCTGATAAAATAGCTCCTTGTAATATTATTAACTTTTCTGCTTTACTCTTTGCTTCATCCTTCCTTTCGTTCTCCGATATTAATTATTCCCATGCCACCTCAATTTCAAACCCTTTTTTCATTGCATCTACCTTTATCCATTGTATCATTCATAATCTCATTATTCCTGTGTCCTTTAGGTTCCCTTGCTTGGAAATCAAAACACTTCCTAGCCGGCCTCGGTAGCGTAGGGGCTAGAGTGCTAGCTCCGCGTGCCGAAGGCCGCCGGTTCGAATCCGGCCGCGGGCATGGATGTTAAGTGTTGTGTGTCTGTGTGAATGTCCTGTCCGTCCTGTGACGTCCATACACTGAAAGCAATTAAATTACCTTGAGCTGGCTGTATGGCCTCCGTTTCCAAATGCCATTTAAAAAAAAAAAAAAAAAAAAAAAAAAAAAAAAAACACTTCCTCCATTCTAATGGTTTATCCTGTACATCTGGTTCTGCTATCTTGTCCCAATTGTTGTCATGTCTTCAATTATCAATTCACTTGCCGGTTTATCGTTTTCCTGACGATCACTTTTCCAATTTTTTGTTTTTACTAATGGCATGGCTTTACGCCACGTCGACGTCGAGGTCATTTGTGGCAAGATGGGACTGGGGATAAGGAACAGGAAGGATTTGACCATGGACTTTTGAAGGAAGTATCCCGGCATTCGCCTGGAGTGATTTGGGGAAACCATGGAAAACCCAAATCCGGAGGCCCGGACGGGTAATCGAACCAGCGTACTCCTGAATGCGAGGTCAGAACGTTAACCGCTCAACCACCACGCTCGGTTTTCCATATGCTCTGCTTTCACAAAAATTATACCTTATCCGTCGTTGAAATTTCTTTGGCCAGTATTTATTTAAGGAAACCTCTTCAAATTCTACACAACTCACACTTGTACTATTTGTATCACTACCCCAAGCGCTGGCATTTTCTCTCAAGTGATACTTGACGAACTAAATATTCATGCAATCCGACCAAACACTTGGCAACTCATTTTTGTATGTTTTCATAAATACCACCGGATACACACTCCCATTTGGTTCGACAGTAATTTCTTCTCTGTCGATGCCCCATCCACATATTAGTTGCCTGCCTAGTATTCGATACCTTTTCTCTATTTAATCCACGCTCTTAATAGTTTTTTCCCATTCTGTTTTCATGTCTTCTCGTCTTATTTTCTACAATATTTACTCTTTGCCCTACAAGCTGAACTCCCGCTACTGTCGTATGTGCGAGTTTCTCCCGTTGACGCTTCCAATCATTACGTGCTCTTTCCCGTTCGCTGAGAAGCACGTTAACTGTGTCGTTCAGGTCTTCTCCAACATAATTGCATGATACAGCAGCTGCTGCACTTATGACTTCAAGCACGCTCCGCTCAATATAATCGTAGACTCTGCTCATTTCGCATGAAATGCTATTGTCAACAGTTTATACTTCTGACTCAACTCTTATGCTAATCTCTTTCTGTAATTTCTTATTTTCTTGTACTTGTTAAAAGCACGGCTTTGTGGTGGCTCGCGAAGTTTTGTTATAAGAAACATAAAAGAAATTAAATGATAATCATAAAAATTTTGATGTTTAAACTTCACGAACCATAATTAAAATTCGTGAACATATGGTGCTGAAAACAGATTTCACCGAGTCACTTTACCGACAGAAATTAGTCAATATTTTAATCAGTGGCTCGGTGATCTTGGAGACGTAGCCATTATCATTGAAATGCAGACAGTTTTGTCGAGGCGGATTCCTGGTAATTGTATTATAAAGAATGACCTCTCGTTTTATCAAATAATTTGTGTTTCTTGTGTTTAGCTTCATTAAACTACCGACCTGCATGCATTTTTGTTTTGTTTCGGTTACGTGGAAACATATTTCTCCCATTAAACAGTTCTCAAAATGTAGAGGGTGCTTTAATTTTTGTTGTCATTAAGCTTTATATAGTTTATTATTAAAATTATACAGTTATTTAAATAACTGATTAAGGGAGGAAGCGCGATTTCGTTGTACAATTACAAAACCACTGCATCTACATTTACGCAAGTCACAGATTTATTTACAAAGAACAATCAATAACCATATATTATCTTTAATACAAAAAAAATCTTTCTGGAGAATAAATTCTCAGGTAGACATCGAACTCACAAACTACACTTTTGGTGAACAGTTTATTTGATTATCGTAGGGGTGGTCAGTTGTTTCATTAGGATCTTCTCTGATATGTATTATAGATGCCCTTAACGGTGCCATATAATCGTCACACTATAATTCCATAAAATGCCAACAGCGACTTCAAACTGCATCCCTGTTCATGGACACACTTAGAAGCAAGGAAAGCAAAACCACATTAACACCCCTTCAATATGCCGCGCTGCACTCTCAAACCACCTGACGTGGTCGCCTCACAAGGAGAGATCTTCAGTGTGGAAATCGCTACCGTAGAACAAATATGTCTGAAAAATAGTATGTCACCTCTGGTTTCTCCCTGGGGGGCCTCCGTTTAAAAGAAATCTGGGATTAAAAAGCCTACGGAAGACAGTTTGTTAATAATGTCTGTTTAACCGCGCATCTTGAGGCGGTGTGTTCCTGAGCGGAGGTTCCTAGGTTCGATCCCACCACCCACGAAATGTTTAATTTTTTTCTATTTGTATTTTTTGCATTGCTATTCGATCTTGTAGCATTACAAATTTGTTCTAAAACAAATTCTCCAAATTATTTATATTCATTTGAGAAATACGCAAAAGTCTGGATGATATAACACATTTAAAACAAAAATTACCTGCACACCAAGAACATTTTATGATGGATACTATTGCTGTAGGAAAGCAAATTTCGTTGACATTTGCAAATTCCGGTCTTTCCTTCATTAATTTTGAAACATATCAGGCATATTTTACCATGTCATAAAATAAAGGCAAAATGTGGTGAATAATTGAAAATAACAGCATCTTAAAGAAAAGATATTTCAAATTATCTTGCAACAATTCGGGCGCTCTTTCAAGCTTTGTTTTTTGTATTTTTACCTGATGATAGAAAATCACACCACATGGCTGACAATGCGTACATTTGAGTGGTAACACTTTTACTATGCAAGTAACATTTACATATTAATTTGAGAAGTCTTGATCATAAACCGCCGTACAACGTGACCATTCCACGAATCAACCAACAACAAAAATTCTTCATTTATAACGAATGGTTTAATGACCAAATCCAAATTTTTGTATACAGTTCGTTCGTCAGCTTTCCCGATTTTGAGTAAGCCATAATAACGTTTCCATACTCCAGCTCCAAACGCCGAATTC
This sequence comes from Vandiemenella viatica, assembly GCA_031002005.1. Lineage (NCBI taxonomy): Eukaryota > Metazoa > Arthropoda > Insecta > Orthoptera > Morabidae > Vandiemenella > Vandiemenella viatica. The sequence continues at coordinate 1,283,319 of CM061921.1, read as the reverse complement.
CTCCACGTATCCTCGGACCAAACTGGTTGCCTGGTTCCTGAGTACAAAGGAATATATGGGGTAGCAATTCTCCGAATAGTGTAATATCATACTGCGCCTTATATGAATGATTAATTTCTGCAACTTCTGCTTTCGCACGAGCACAGTTTTCGAGCCTTTGAATTCCAGAGTGCGATTATAAGCATATTCACACGCATAGCGAATTTGATCAGTGTTAATAACAAATTTTGAATTGTAATTATCAATTTACAAATGCTAACGAAATCTGCTTTCTTACATCAGTAATAATTACTGTATGTGACTGTGGAAGGTGGGATCCGTTTCGTAAGGGGTTGATCGAAAGTATGGAGAGAGTACAGAGAAGAGCCGCTCGATTCGTGACCGCTTGCTACAGTCCTTATGAAAGCGTCACAGTACTGATTAGTAGACTAGGCTGGGAGTCTCTGGTAGATAGACGACGCACGTTTCGTTTAAACTTATTGGTAAACATACGTACTCCCACTTTCACTTTTGAGTGTAATGAAATACTTCGTCCACCAACCTATTTGAGCCGGAATGACAGGATAGATAAGATTAGAGAAATAAGGTGCCGCAATGATTCTTATATGAATTCTTTTTTCCCTCGTACCATTAGGGATTGGAATGCACAACAAAGAGATTAGCTTTGGTGCTGAGCACCCTCTGCCACCCACAATTTTGTGAATTGCAGAGTATATATGTAGATGTAGATGTAGAAATGTTTTTGGTGTGTACGTAATTTTTGTTTCAAATGATTTATATCATCCAGACATTTGCGTATTTCTCAAATGAAAATAAATAATTTGGAGAATTTGTTTCATAACAAATTTGTAACGCTACAAGATCGAATAGCAATACAAAAAATAAAAACAGGAAAAAAAATTTTTGGGCGGATAGTGAGATCGAACCTTCGACCCTCTGCTCAGGAACACACCACCTCAACACGCACGGAAAAACCGACGTTTTTAGTATTGTCTTCCGTAGCGGTATAACTCATTTTGACACAATTTTTATACTTTTTAATCCCTGATTTCTCCTAAACGGAGGCCCACCAGGCAGAACTGCTTTAGGGCAAGAAACCAGAGGTGACGTAATATTTTTTAGACATGTTCGTTCTACGATAGCGATTTCCACACTGAAGACCTCTCCTAGTCAGCATGCACGAATAAAAATGATTATAATTTAATTGTTTTTTGCAAAAATAATGTTTGATGGCACATCTAGAATTGACTTTGAATTAGTATGTTCAATTTCAAGTCTTTAGGTGCAGCAATTTTTTTCAAAAAGTATACCACAAGGTGTGCACAAATCGTCGCCTAGTGTAGGGGCTCGCCCTAATAATCCCGTCCATTTTATTCGCTAAAATACTTAGTAACCTCACAGTACCTAATTTTCTACATTCCCTTGGTACAGCATTACCTATATGGCCTGTTCAGGAGATTTTAACATCTGGTCTTCCCGTTTCCTCCATTCTTGTATTTCCCATAACTCTCTTCAATAAATTATCACCTCACACAGAAAGAATCTACTTACATTTTAGCTAAATATTATGCCGCAAGCCCAAACGATTACATCAGGATCGTCACATAATATCATTAGACAGCGACATTCTTTAAGCAGAAGCGTGTGTAATTTCTTTGCCAGCGGTCACATCTGACATAACAATGCTTCATAGCAATGTTCTTGTTAAATTCTTAGTTATAGTTTTATTAATACCTTTTCTTTAATAATCAACATATTCTTCGTTTTTGCCACGTGAAACGTAAAGAAAAAATAGTAATAATTCAATTACAACACGTAGTCAGAGACCAGAGATACTTGACATTTGTATCTCTGCTCTTCAGTATCTCAGACACTTCAAATCAACACTTATTTGAAAGTGGGGAAAAAATTGTATTTTACCAATCGTAATGGCGTTTTGTAATCCTTTAAAACATTTACCTTTTAAAAAATTTCTTGTTTAGCGCCATTAAACCTTCCTTCTTTTTTTGTTTTTACATACTTGTAATATATCAACTGTTAATATCACTCAGTCATCGTATAAATCTAGGCTCATATTATTAATAAGAAATAAACCAACTATTTAAAATTATCACTAACACCACAGTTATAAACAATAATTATTTTGCAGATTCTTATTTTAACAATGTTTAGTTTTTGATATACTGGTTTGCTTAGAGTGAATTTTAAACATTAATCACGTCCTATTACTGGGAACCATTCCCAACATCAAAACTTTTTAAAGCATTAAACCGGTCTCCTATTTACATTTAAAGATCCTTTTGACCGTTAGCTACTCTTCAACTACAGTGGTGTCCAAAATTAAAGCAACAAACGAAAAAATTTCAAGGTTGCGTTTATTTTGCCACAAAACAGTATAAACAGATGATAGTAAAGAATACAGAACGTAAACAATTGCAACATGCATAATGATAGACAAAAATGTTCGTGTTTTTCCAACTTAACGGATTTGTACACAAATTCCAAATACTGAATAATGTGCTCTGTATGGGGTGTGACCACCTCTGGCAGAAATATAGGCCTGATAACGGCGGGGCATGCTGTGAATGATGTCATCAATCTCATGTTGAGACAATAACGCCCATTCTCCCTGCCCACACCATTAGGGATCCTCCTTGATATCGGTCTCTTTTCCCAATTTTTGGGTCCTGAAATCATGTTCCATGATCCATCCAGATGCGAATCTGTCTAGAATCACTCTTCAGATCAAATTGGGACTCATCTGTGAAACGAACTTTGGCCCACTGTCGACCGTCCAGTTGGCATGTTGACGACTCCACTCTAGACGTTCCCTTCTGTGAAGACGCTTCAGGGGGTATCCAACAGTACAGGCTATTCTGCCAAAAACTACTGTACACTGTTTGCCTTGATACAACAGTTCCATTGGATGCTGCGAGGTCAGATGCCAGTTGTCGTGCAATACATATGCGGTACCGTCGTGCCCTTACAGCCAAATAAAGGTCTTCTGTTTCTGATGTCACACGCCCTGCCCTGGTCTTTAGGTTACAGTTTCGGTCTCTATAAACCGTCGCCACATCCAAGAAACAACAGAGCGATTTACATTAAACCATTGGGCTACATCAGTTTGATACTGTCCCATTCTTCCTGTGCCTCTCCATCGCAGAGTGTCAGGTAAGCGTCTTTCCTATGCCATACTGCATCGTCTGTGAATGTGTACACAGCGATTGTGGATGTGGGACTACCCAGCAAACACTACTTCGTTTCAAAGGTGCCCTCACGTTATCGTTGGCATGGTTGTACGATGACCAGAATGCCGTCTTCTGTGCAGACCATGATTGTACAGACATTTGTTGATAGTTTGTATGATTATATCGTGAATTAGACACAGGATAGAGAAACAGTGGTTTGTTGCTTTAATTTTGGACACTAGTGTATTTATTACTATGCATAATTTTACTGCAAACAATAGTGCCTTGCAACTGTGTCACATTACCTCAGTTGTAGCTTGTATTATCTTACTATATTAAACCTTTAACACTGTCAGCTTTCAGCAGTACCAGCATCTGATGGAACATCGTTAGTCGCATTTCTTTATACAAAATAATGTCCGCCTTTTCCTTCATCAAATTCAATATTTATTCAACAACCTTTTTACACCATTTTACATCTCTTAACTGTTACTTGATATAACTACGATACTCATAACCCACCATCCGTACAATTGTGGTTTATCCATAGCTCTATTGCTGCATTCCAAAAATCCTAGCATCAAACCTTGTTCATGCCTTTTTTTATCCATTTTTCCATTCTCTTGCTTTTTTTATTTATAACCTCTCTTTGCTTTATCATAATCTGTGGCCTGCTTCTCCTTGCTGCCAATGAACATACAATAATGTTGTTATTATGATTCTTTATTGAAAAAACTTACCTATAATTAAATTACATTAATAATTATCTATTTACTTATATTAGCTTAATGTATGTCTTTACAAACTGATTTTCCTAGTGACAATCAAATGTGATATTCAAGTAAAATGAAGTAATTATTTCTTCTTTTGACATAGTGAATTTACATAGTTTAATGACAACCGAAAATATATTACCTTGGCTAGCTCAGTAAGCTGCGGTATATTAGCGCCCGTACACTCGTAACTAGCGACTCCTTGCGTCACACACTACCCTATTGAGTGTGCTGGCTTCGTCGTTGGTGGCGATAGCCAGGCCCATGTCCTAGTCTCCTACAACGCAGTCATTTGCCCGTCACAGCACGCACTGCAGTCGTTTTGTAGGCGGCATCGCCTTATGTGTCAGCCTAGCCCGTGGTAGATCGTGAATACGCATCTCACTCTAGAATCAGAGTCGCTCACCGCGACACGAGTCCGCGGTCCTGGCTGATAACTCCTCTTAGGCGACTCATAACATAGTCTCATCACCATTACTCACGCCCGAATGTGTTGTAGTCATCCAGCAAATGGTAACTCGCACTGAATAATGGAATCTACCTGTAGCTCGCGCTGCACCTCGAAACATCGGCCTGGTCCGTGGCAGGCGCCGCATCCCCGTCGCTCCCCGGGGGCACCAACATGGGTGGCGAAGTGTGCCTAGCCTCACCATCCCCGCTGTAATGGCGGGTAGTTCGGAAGAGTCTACCTCCTGAGGTGGTGGTGGTTGCGGAGTGGTGGATAGTTCTGGGAGATCCGTGAGGGCAATGAGAGTACTATCTCGGTATATGTCCGTTGACCGGTTCATTCTTTCCTTGGTGCTTCGTGCACCTCGAACACCCCTCAGGGGTCTGCGTCTGTCATCATGGGGAAGTGAGATATGGGGTTGGCGATCCCAAGGTGCCCGAGTGGGGAGATCGTGTGGAGCAGTCGTTTGAGGTGTCAGAGTGCACTGCTCTAGTATCGAAGACTAGCTCCCAGCAGGCCGCGCGGCGCCCTCCGGTAAAGCAATCTGGTCAACTATCTCATTCCAATAGAGATTTTGGGAATTGGGCTTCGGCACATTGCACTTAGATGCATGGTAGGGGAATCACCAAGTGACCCCGGCGATGACTCTTCAAACGGTAGGAGGGAAGCCTTGCTAACAAGTGGAAAGGGCCCTTGGGCCAGCTTGGGGTGGATTTGGGGTGGCAACCCAGTTTCCATAGGCAGGGTATTCCACATGCGGCAGTCATATGAGGTGTCGGGACCTGGCCGTGCCCAGGCCCTAGTATCCTAAAACAATCCCTATCGGTCAACCTCTCCTTCACGAGGTGCACCCCGTCTGCATGGATGAGGCTCTGGCGACTGAAAGATTCTCACTTTGAGGAGACACCCACTGCTTAACAACAGCCTCCAGAAAGAAGGGCATAAAAGCCGGAGTGGTCGAGGGCACTCTTTTGCGCTTGGGGTTGTAAATGGTCCCTAAAGGCGGATGAATCAGAAATGATCAACAGCATGGGGATGCAGAAAGCCCCTGCATTAATATACCAAAGGTAATTCCAAGGACATGTAATCCTCTCATACTGCATACAGAATGATGCCTTCTAAAATATTCCGGAGGTAAACTAGTCCCCAATCGGATCTCCGGGTGGAAACTGCTCAGGTAGGAATTACCAGAACGGATAGCTACACCCTACGAGGTGGAGCATGGAATGTTGGAAGTCTGAATAGGGCAGAGACATTACAAAACTTAAAAAGGTAGATGTAACGACTTAAGTTAGATGTCGTTGGGACGAACAAGATTTCTGGTCTGGGGAACACAAAATAATTGCACAGATGCTGCCAGTAAACTTACTATTGTGGGTTTTGAAAAGAACTAGAAAGCAGGTAAACGGTTGAGTCATTACGAGCATTTAATAAAATGGTTAGTTTGTTCACACCGATGTTACAGGAAGATGATGAAGAGATAGATAATATATATGATAGAAGAGAGAAGAATTAATCCAGTATGTGAAAGGGGAGGAATATCTAATAATAATGGGTGGTTATAATGCGTTAATGGGGGAAGGAAAATGAAGGAATACTATAGGAGGTTTTCGACTAGGAGAAAGAAATGAGCGAGAAAACACGTTGTTAGAATTTTGATAAAAATATAAACTCACTGTAATGATTACACTGTTTAAGAATTATGCAAGAAGCATGTACACACGGAAACGTCCAGGGGATACAGGAAAATATCAGCTATGTTATATCATAATCAGAGATTCAGGAATCAAGTTACAAACAGTAAATCAAACCCAGTAGATGACATAGACTCTGACCACAATAAGAGAGTTATGAAGTGCAGGCTGAAATTCAAGAGATTAAAGAAGCAACAATGGGAAAACACACTGGAAGTGAACAATTTGACACACTCTAACATGAGAGAAAAAATGCATAGATGGTTGAAAGAACTGATGAAGAGTGGAGTGCACTGAAGAGAGAAATAATGAAAGCTATTAAACAAACACTAGGCTTTAGGAAAGAAATCCCCAGAAATCCTTGGATTACAGAAGAAACTTTGGACTTGATGGATCAGTAAAGTAGGTACAAATATGCACAAGATGGAGCAGGAAGAAATTAGTACAGACATTAGAAATAAAATACACAGGAAAGCCAAGAAACAAAAGAAAAGTATGAAGAGTGTGAAGTAGTAGAAAATGAAATGGTCGTAGGGAAAGTGGATGTGGCCTATCGGAGATCAATTTTTTTTTTGATGAAATCAAAAAAAAGATGTGCAAACATTAAAGCTGCTGATGCGAAACCTCTTTTATGCGTAGAAGATAGAGCTAACCAATGGAAGAAATACGTAGAGAAACCACATGATGGGGTTGATTTGAAGACCAGTGAACTGGAAAAGAAGGAGATGCTGACATTGATGACATTGGATAATGTTTTAAGCACAGAATTTGATAGAGCTTTGGGACATCTGAAATCATATAAGGTGCTTGGAACTGATGAGAATCCTGCAGAACTTCTGAAATCCATAGAGAAGAAGGGATCTAGACCCTAGTCAAACCGATATCAAACAGTTACGAAACAGAAGAGATTCCAACTGATTTTAATAAAAGTATCATCTTCACACTTCCAAAGAAAGCACAAGCTGACAAATGTGTGAATTATCGCGCTAAAAGCCTAACATCATTAATGAGCAAGATAATACACAAAAGAATAGAAAGGAAGAAGAGATAGGTGAAGATCAGTCTGGGTTTAGGAAAAACATCAGCCGCACAAGAGATGAAATTCTGTCTACAAGGTTATTTCGAGAACGAAGATTATTACTTGAAGGACAAATTGAGAAAAAAAAAGATTTTTTTATGGAATTGGTTGATTTATAAAAAAAATATTGAAAAGTTAAGTGGAACAAGATGTTCAAAACTTTAAAGAAATCAGGTCTCAGATATGGGGATAGAAGAGTTATCAATAATCGATGCAAGAACGAAGTTGCTATGATAAATATAGAGAATCCTTAGATATATGCATCAGTTAGAAACGGTGTGCGGCAGGGCTATGGTATGTCGCTGCTAATATTCAACTTGTACGTAGTGGAAGCAATAAAGAAAGGAAAATGAAAAATTTGAATGTGCCTTAAGTGTTCCAGGAGAAAAAAAATCAGCATGCTACGATTTACTGGTGACATTGTCCTGTTAGCAGAACAGACTGAGATCTTGAAAAGTTACTGAATAGCATGAGCGAAAGAAATACTGAAGGATGGTTTTGGTCTAAATACAAACTAGAACTAGACAAAAATATATCAGAAATGTTAGTAATAATAATAAATCAATATAAAATAGTACACTGTATATAATACATAAATATAAAAATAGGATCAGAAGTGTAGTAAGCATCCAGATTTGGGTTTTTCATGGTTTCCCCAAATCATTCCGGGCAAATGCCTGGATGCTTCATCCAAAACGCTTTGCCGAATTCCTTCCCATTCCTTGTCGCCAGCCACACCCCGCCTCTAATAACCTCGACGTCGACGAGGCGTAATCCATAAGTAAAAAAAAAAAAAAAAAAAAAAAAAAGTAAGTTAATTCTGCTAACTAGGAAATAAAATTACAGCTTATACCCGAAGTAGAAATGATGTTCAAAGCCGAATAGCAATAACGAAAAGAGCCATATTGAAAAATAAAAATCTTCCTGTGTCAAATACTGATAGGACTCATAAAGAACTTATAAAGTTCTGTATGTGGAACATAGCAATTTATGGTAGCGATATATGGAGTTTAGAAATACCAGAAAGATGGAAAATTGAAGCTTTTAAAATGAGGTACTATAGGGGGATGCTGAAAATTAAGTAGACAGAAAAGCATGAAATAAACACATTTTGGAAATGATGGGTGATGAAAGAAGTTAGTGGAAGAGTATTTTAGAAAGAAGAAACAGGATCGTAGGTCATATTTTAAGACATGCGGGGATTGATTAGTTTGTTAGTGGAGGTAACCATAAATTTAACACAATTAATATCTAGAATGTTTCACTGTTTACTGCTGATTCTGGAGATGCAGCCAGCGTAACTTTTGCAGCAAACGCATCCAGGAAGTCCACCCATACCGAACTGCGTGGGTGTAACATAGGCGTTGGTGAATAACACTATGCTTAGCCGGCATGCGTGAAACACTGCCACCAAGAAAACAAGTATTTTCCGGGATAAAGGACACACTAAGCAATGAATGATTTTGCACGTTATGGGATAGCTCTGTTAGCCAAAAAGTTTTTGATAGCTAAAATAGATATAAAATACGTTGGAATATGACGTTAGAAGTAATCTGAAAATGTTTGTAAAGAGGTGTGATGTTTAATAACATTTTCATTGCTGCATAATTACAACCTAGCATGATGGGTGAGTGGTTAACGTTCTGGCCTCGCATTCGGGAGGACGGCGGTTCGAATCCCCGTCCGAACATCCAGAGTTGGGTTTTCCATGGTTTCCCCAAATCACTCCAGGTGAATGTCGGGATGGTTCTTACAGAAGGCCATGGCCGAATTCCTACCCATTCCTTGTCCCCAGCCCCATCCCCATCCCCATCCCCACCTTTAATGTTTCGATTTCGACGATGTGCAAAGCCTGAAGTAAAAAAAAAGAAATCGGAATTAGCAGAATTTTCTCCCACGGGAGAGAAATGAAACGAATGGCTCGACGCTCGACAATATCCATTGACACTCTGAATAGTCTTGGAACAGGCATGTAAAGGGCACTACGCAGCTGACAGTGTTGTGATTCCGTAAGTTTTTCCAGATCGCACGTTTCCTAAATCACTCCTTGTTGCCACTCCAGAACCGACTTCTCGGACAGAAACATCCTAGAGAAGCATTGTGACACCCCACAGGCTTCCCCTCCCTCACAAATCCATCCACCTATCCTTTCAAAGGATCTAACATTCTCTTTCACAGTAAAATCTGTGAGTTAAGCGTCATTTATTTAGTTATTACTGTTGTGCTTGTGCTGTTGAGGAAGGACCTGGAACATGTCAAGTTTAATATCCACTGGAATAAAATTGAAAGGGGAAGGAAATGAAATGAAACTTTATGGATTGAGAAGGTATGTGATGTTATTTCAGAGATTACAAAATTGATTCAAATTTTCAAACAACTTGGAAATATGAACACACATATCAGCATGATGCACCTCCTCTCCTGAGGCCAGCTGGCCCACAACGTTGTAGCTGGTCCTTGAAATGCTGTATACTAGCTCTGGGACATAGTTGACTTCCTATCTGGTCCCACTCAAGTAATATCGGGGACAGATCTGTGAATCTTGCTGGCTACATGAGTACTCCAACATCACGCAGACAGTTCATAGAAACACGTGACGTGTGTGGACGAGCACTGTCCTGCTGAAAAATGGCACCTCGAATAGTCGCATGACAGGTAACACATGAGGAAACAGGATGTTGGTGCTGTACCGTTGTGTCGTCAGAGTTCCCTCAGTCACTGCCGGCCATGACCTGAAATCAAAGACGATGGCTCCCTACGTCATGAAGCCAGGAGTAATAATGCTGGGCATCTCAGCAACATTGGAAGTAAGGGATGTGTCTCCCGCTCGTCACCATACTCGCCGACGATGGTAATCCGAGGTAGTGCACAAACGTGAGTCATCGTTAAATGCAATGCGATTCCATTCATCAGCAATCCATGTTTCCCGTTCACGGCACCACCCTAAACGCAGTCGTTTTTGCCGTGGTGTTAAAGGCAGCCTGCGGGATGATACAGAATGTTGCATGGAGTCCGTTACTTGTTCTCTGATGGCAGAGGAAGATGTGAAGAGGAAAGATGTGCTTGGTGCACAATACGGTGATTCTCATGTGTGGTGGTCAGATGTGATCGACCGGAACCTAGACGACGAGTATGCCTGCCCTCACCTTCCCATGCAGTTGAACATGGGGCCACTGTCACCTCCGAATGGCACACAAATCTGAATATTGCAAGGTTCTACCAGCCGGCCAAATGGAGATCAAACACTTGTCAGGTGCTGATAACGCTGTCTCACGAGTACGAGGCAGCTCCGTATCCTTCACAATGATCACTTAAAATATGATGTTTATGGCCCTCATATACCCTACCAGGCCTGGCAACACCACTAAACATGAACAACACTAATGCATAATGGTGGCCATTCTGCCTGTCCCAGAGAATTGCAAATCTAATCTTTTCCATACCCACCGATGATGTGTTTTTGCACGAAATTACATTGACATCATACCATATCTCCGCGGTGCTTCCGTGTTTTTATAGGCAATTGTATATACCTAGAAGATGATTAATAATTGTATTATATGTCACAAGTAAACATATAAAATAAAACATTGATTTTCACTACTGAATTTTGCAAAATGTGTGTTAATTCTTTTGTACAAATTCTCGGAGTAAGATAACCCTTCAGTTTATTTTTAAATACATCTTTATCTACAAACTGTTTTATACTTACAGAAAGTTTTTAAACAGGTGTGTCCTAGTACAATTTGCTCCTCTTATACCCACAACTATGACGTTTGTGTTTTGTCCAAGTTATTTTTATTCCTCGTATTGAAATTTTGTACCTCTGTATGTGGTGTAAACAAGTTAAAATGGCGTATGATTAAGCATGTGAGAGAATATATATATAAGAATATAATGTATATACCGAGAAGTCATTTATAAGAATATTGAGGTTTTTGAAGAGACGTCTGCAAGATGTTGGTTTTACCGTTGACAGCATTGTAATAGCTCTTTTCTGTGCTATGAAAACTTTTTTTATATTTGAAGTGTTACCTAAAACATTATGCCAATTTGATATGACAGAATAATAATAAGAACAGTTGCCATGTATCATTAATTCGAGATATGCTGTTAGAGAACGTGTTCTTATTGCAAAGATGGTTCTGCTTAACTTCAGCAGCAACGCGATATGTTCTGCCAATTGAGATTTTCATCTATTTGAATGCCAAGGAATTTCATACTCTTTGCAACCTGGATTGTGTTATTTTTATACTGTTTTATATACGCCGAACTTCGTTCCACAGTTTTCAATAGCTGGATGTTGGGAGCCATCTTTGACATTACTCTCTGGGAAGCCGGTTCATTATTAAATACGCATCTGGCCTGCTGATATCAAGCATTTTCAATGAGATTTTTTTAAGAACCATGTTATTTAATATTGCTATTATGATAAGTGGACGAAGAATTTGGTCCTGAATGTGTAAAATACAAAATTCTGTACACGTTTACAGAATATTGCCGATGTCATATACCGCGCAAGTAATGGCATTTGGTCATATTTGAGGGCAGTGGCTACTTTCAACCCCTGTTAAATAGTTTATAGCTTTCGATGGAATCGGCCACTGCATATTAAAATACAGCTAAGTACTTCACATGTTTGTGCGGTAGCATATTTTTGTGAGAAAAATACGTTTGGAAAGTGTTGGTAACTACTAAAACTGCAGATAGGAGTAACTTTGGTTAAAAGTGAAAGCTCAGTTTAATTTGTTCTAAGTGCTGTGTGAGGTGTAACTTGCTTGAAAATCCACCCACAAATACATTGGTACCGAAATGTCTGTCCCCTATCGAGCACGTGTATATGCTGATGTAATATCGAGAAAAAAACCGCCAGAATACTGGAATTATGAATCCTACGTGATTGACTGGGGATGACACGATGATTACCAGTTAGTGAAAAAACTTGGCCGTGGAAAATACAGTGAACTTTTTGAATCAATTAACATCAGAAATAGTGAAAAATGTGTTCTCAAAACACTGACGCCAGTTACTGAGAATATAATTAAGAGAGAAATTAAAGTTTTGGAGAACTTGCAAGGTGGAATGAATATTATAACCCTTCATGCTGTTGTGAAAGATCCAGTTTCTGAAACAGCATCCCTTGTATTTGAGTACGTAGGCAATACAGACTTCAAACAGTTGTACCAACGTTAACAGACTTTGACATCAGATATTATGTATATCAATTACTAAGGGCTCTAGACTACTGTCATAGTATGGGTGTCATGCATCGTGATGTCAAGCCTGACAATGTACTAATAGACCGTGCAACCCGAAAGGTACGGCTGATTGATTGGGGCATGGCAGGATTTTATCACCCAAAAGTAAAGTCCAGTGTTAGGGTAGCCGCCAGGTTCTACAAGGGCCCAGAACTCCTATTAAATAATCATATGTATGACTACTCTTTAGATATGTGGTCCTTGGGCTGCATGTTGGCAAGCATAATCTTCAGGAAGCAACCAGTTTTTAATGGACTGGACGAGTATGACCAACTCGTGCAAATTGCAACATTTCTCGGAACTGATGAATTGTCAGTACATTTAAAGAAATATCACTTAAAATTGGATCCAAGGTTTAGTGAAATTCTTGGCAGGCATTCCCGGAAGTCGTGGATTTGTCCTTGCAGAAAATGAACACTTAGTATCGCCTGAAACTGTTGACCTGCAAGACAAATTGCTGCAATATGATCATTACGAACGCCTCACTACAAGAGAGGCAATGGAGCATCCATACTTTGTCCCTGTCATTGAGAAACAATTGATTATGGTTTCATCACCGCCTGTTCCTACTGAAAGTGGAGGGTCAGTAGCAAGCAGTTGTACTATTCACAACTAGAATTTCGGAGGTGTCTGGACTAATACCTTCTTCTCCATTCATTTCCCCAGGAGAAGTCCCATTACAAAGTTGAGGATTGCAGCCAATAAAGAATATAATGCCCTGGGCAAGCAAACTATGCAAAGACAAATCTAGACCCCAATCAGTGGTATCTGCCATAATTTTTCATCCCACCTGTAAGTTCTTTGAATTTAAAGAAACTGATGTTTCAGTGTTATTTCTGGGCATTTTAATATGTTGCATAGTTACAAACTGGAATTAATTATAAAAAATTGTAGTTTAAAAAACTAAAATCACGCTTTCGTAGTAATGTGAACTAAATGGTTAAAAATAATATTTAAATATAAACATTTTGTTTAACAGTGACAGGACGTCCCACAATTCAGGATAAATTAATTTTTTTGAATAAGCTTAAAGAATAAAGTCACTGATTACAAAATTAACTTTAATGTAAAAAAGCATGGGGTGCTATTTCAGTTGTCTTATATTTTTTGTCGTTGGCTGTTTGTAAAGACAGAGTCATTGTCAAAAGTTATGTAGAGGCGCACCCCACGCTTTTTTAACATTAAAGTTAATTTTGTAATCAGTGACTTTATACTTTAAGCTTATTCAAAATAATTAATTTATCCTGAATTGTGGGACATCCTATCACTATTAAACAAAATGTTTATATTTAAATATTATTTTTAACCTTTTAGTTCACATTACTACGAAAGCGTGATTTTAGTTTTTTAAACTACAATTTTATTTTTAACTTTTTAGTTCTGATAGTTTAAAAAGTATGTTTCTTACTGTTGGCTTTTCTTTGCCAATCTCTCTTTTTCTTTGAGTTGTAGTTTCATTATTAATTATTATTCCCACGAGTAAAATACAATTAAATGGTCAATTCAACAAGAGATCCAATAGCACGGTAAACGAGGAAGGCTACTTTTCTATAATAGTATGAAGTAATATTTCGAATACTTACTATTCAACATCATGTTAAGCGACTTCAGACAGAGAAACCTTTCCGGATAGGAGACAGCAGAAGACGATCGTCTACAGCAACCAAAGCTCGTAAATCACACCCGGGAAACTGGAGAACGATGATGATGATGATGGCTATATTGGGTGGGAAATCTCCGAAGGGTGTGGCCGCCAAATGACGAAGATTTCTCAAATCGCACCTGTGCACTAATGTCGCGGCTGCATTTGCCTAACTCAGTAATCCCATCAAGTATAGGATACACTGACAACGTGGTGAGAGTGAAATTATTGAATTTTTATCGGTTCTTAATAAGTGTGCAAAATTTAAAACGATTTGGACGTCAGGAAGCGGGTAAACACTGAAATGAAAGATTCCATTACATGGCAACCATTTTTCTATTGTTACCGTCAGAGTAACGAGAATAACAGGACGTTGCTAAGAGACTACTGTATTGTCAACGGTTCTTAAAACGTGTGCAAAATTTTTATGTTTTTACTGTCAACGTAATCAGAATATCAAGACATAGCTATGAAATTATTGTATTGTAATCAGTTATCAATACATGAGCAAAATTTCAAACAACTCGGACATTTGGAATTGGGTTAAAATTATATTGCAAAATTCCACGACATTCAACCATTTTTCTGTTGTTACTGTCAAAGTAATGAGCATAGCAGGATATAGCTATGAAATTATTGTATTGTCACCGGTTCTTAATATGTGTGCCAAATTTCAAACAGCTCGGACATCGGGAAGTGGGTCAAAATATAGTTGTAAAATTCCGTTACATTCATACATACATACATACATACATACATACATACATACAAGTCAAGCTAATATAAAGCGTGTAATAAAATATCAAAAAAATACTTGTTTTGAACTTTCTAGGAAATATTAAAATTCTGATTAATGTGATTTGTGAAAATAAAATATAAACTGTATTTTATTGACTAATATGTGTGATTTGATTTGATGAAAGTAATTGAAGTTTAAATATATGTAAAAGTAATTCAGCTTCTTGATCATTCTCATTGTATTGTAATTGAGAAATAATGATTTATGAGTTATATATATATATATATATATATATATATATATATATGGCTTCTTCATCACTCCTATTGTAAGTGAGAAAGTGCAACAGTGATTTGAGAAGACTGGAATTCAATGGCAAAATGCAGGTGTAAGATGTGTTGAAGTAGAATGTAGCATTGATTGATGAATTGATTTCGTATTTTGGAATTTATTTATTGCCCTTATTTTCCATTGGTGGAGAATAATTGTAACAAAATACTTTTATGCATATTTTTAAATAAACTTGTTATCTCATTGCTCATTCCATTTTTGTATTCTGCATTCCTTATCTTTCCATTTATAAAATTCAAAAGTGAATGGAGCAATGGCACATTTCCTCTGTATGTCAGTAAACTGTCATTAGTTAACTAAACATGATGTTCTATAACAAAATTCATTAACCTTGTTATAAAAAGTTAAGTGTTTATATACAATGTTGATGGTAACTATAAACATTCTGTTATCAGCTCCTCTCAAATGGTTGCCTGCTCATGAGAATTGTTTGTTTCCTTATTTGTATTTAATTTTTATAACATTTCAGGGACAGACTTCAAGTTAAATCCAAAAAATGAAGTTCCCAAATGGGGAGGAAGAAACGAAATCAAACATCACAGTCTGAGGGTATGTGATTTTATTTCAGCGATTACAAAATAGGGTCAAGTTTACAAAGAATTTGGCAGTATAAACACAATGATCATTATTACGTTGCATCTCTTCTCGCCACATTCATGCACTGATACTGTTGGGAAGGGTGTCATAAATCTGTTATATCCTCTCCTGAGGCAAGATGGCCCAGAACAATTGTAACTGGGTCTTGATATGCTGGCACTGGGACAGAATTGATGTCCAAGCCACAAATGTACAGTCACTTACATGTCTGGGGATCTTGCTGGACATGTGTATGCATCAACATCATTCAGATATGTGCCGTATGTGGATGAGCATTGTCCTGTTCAAAAATGATGCCAGGATACTGTATCAAAAGAGTTAACACACGATGACGCAGGATATCCGTGGCTTATCGTTGCACCATCAGAGTTCCCTCAATCACTACCAGCCGTTACCTGAAATAGCTTGGTATCATGATCGGAGATTCCACTTAGTACTGTCAGTAAGCTGTAATTAATGAGCTGAGAAATATCCACAAAAATTATCAATTGCACTTCTGTTATTATTTTATATTCTAAGGAGGAAATTTACAATTGCAATTAATCAAAGCTTCCATATCTAATCTCTCACTGATGTGGATGAGAAAGTCCATAGTGAAATCTCTACATAACATTACTTGTTTATGGTTTTCAAAACTTAGTAGCCCTATAGCTTGCTATAATCATTAGTAAATGGCTTAGTTCTTACCTTCTGAGTAGAAAACAGAAAGTGTCAATGGAGAATTTTAAGGCTGCCTTAAGTGATCCACAGTTTTCTGAGTAGGAATTAATCAGATGTGGAGTACCGCAGAGTTCTGTATTGGGGCCACTGTTGTTTTTAATATATATAAATGATCTACCCTGTGTTTCATCTAAAAACTCAAAATTTGTCCAATTTGCAGATGACACAAACATAGGAATTAAAAATACTCAGATTTATATACAGAATATGTTTCAAGTTATGCCTTTGACCTTATTAAGAAATTGTTTACAGCAAATGGCTCATCTCTAAACTTTGCTAGAACTCGGTATATGCAATTCAGTACATGAAACAGATTAACACCAGATATAAACATAAAATTTGCAGGCCAGTCCACTCAAGAGGTAGAGAGTGTGAAATTTCTAGGTTTGTCTATTGATCATAATTTAAATTGGAAGGTTTATGTTTCTGACTTACTAAAGCAATTGGGTGAAACCACATTTGCAATTCATATAATTTCAACTATAGATGATCTCCGTATGAGGCAGCTAGATGATTTTGATTATTTTCACTCCAAGGAATAATTTTCTGGGGCAATTCTACCGATAGAGACAAAGTGTTCAGAGCCCAAAAGCGAGTAATAAGAATTATGTGTGTGGTTAGCAATAGAACTTCATGTAGAGAGCTGTTCAAGAAGTTAGGGATTTTAACATTGGGGGCTGAATATATATAAACATTAATGTCCTTTGTAGTCACAAATTATACTATGTTTGAAGCAAATAGTAAAATACACAATTATAGCACTAGAAGTAAAAATGATCTTCACAAGGATTACAAGTCGTTGTCATTTGTTCAAAAAGGGATCCAATATTCGGGGATACGTATCTTCAATAAGCTCCTAACACATATTAAATGTCTAGCAGATTATAAGAGTAAATTCATTGACAACTCCTTCTATTCTGCCGAAGAATTAATTTCTAAGGTATCCACAAAATAACTGCCAGTAGCTGTGTAAATGTAGTTCACATAATGAATTTACCATGTATGCTATGACTGCACATTTTCTGGTGTATGTATTATTTTGTTATTGAATTGTTGAACTGTAAATTGACAACTTTCCACATCCCACAGAGTGGACATTGACTGTATTGTATTGTATTGTATGAGCTATTCGTTATCATATTCCAGTTTTGCAACACATCAAAACCAGAACATCACATTTCTGCTGCTTCTTGCTTCCACTTCCAAACTTGAAACAGTGGCACTCTGTGTCAATTTGACCCATAAGTATAAGCCTATGATTTCCTAAATCATTGGTCATTTAATACTCAAATGCAGCTTATCAAACTATATGCTCCAGATATCTGAGTTAAACACTAGTTATCACTTTACCTGTAACTCTGCCTACTACTGATGACATGAATGCAGTTATCCAGTGTCTCAGACACTCTGAAAGCTTCATGTTTGTTGCTCACTGCCAGACTACTCCTCTCACAGTGCTTACATCTGATCTATTGTTTCTGCAGTTCCAATATCTGTCTGACGTTCATCCTGCTCAGTATTTGCATTTCTACTACAGAAAATGTTCACTTGCTCCTTGCTACTTTCTTAGATCAGTGAAAGGACTGACTTACATTTTTTTATCAATTCCAAAACCAATATAAAAATCAAAATGGAAAGTCATTTTTATTACATACGATTGTGGCAAGAAGGTATTATAATGTTGTATGTTAGGCTTATTATGATGTTGCACCCAAAAAATCCTTGCTCATGTACCATTTGCAGTAATTGCAACAAAGCACAGTGTAAAATTCAACTAGTCACTTGTATACTAAAAAGAATAAAACTATTATGAGAATAACATTAACTTCTGATAATTTAAATGTCAAGGAGTATATGCCCAGGATGACGATTTCCCTACTAACTTCAGTTTTCATGAAATGCCATGGAGTGCCATTTCACTACCCACTTAATCTCCCCTTTTACAAACTTTAAATTCTTTTAGTGTTTTATGTAAAATATACAACACTTCAAACCATAATTTATTCCAGTCCCAACTCTCTTATGTATAAAGTAAAATTATATCACTCCCTCACCCTTGAAATCAAGAGCTAATTAGTGGTCATTGTCATATCTTCCATACTGAAGATCTGCTTGAATTCTCCTACCAATATCCATCCAGGCACTAACTTCAGTACATGCTTACTGAATTCCTGGCATTTTTCACATGCATCATGTCTTCTAATGTCTCCAATCCCAGCTCTGTTACCATATCAGTTCCTAATCCAGTATTTAATACTGATAATTGTGAGTGCCATACAACACTACCACATTAATATGATATGATGAAGGTTGTGTATCCCAACTCCTTCACTTCTTTTGTACAATACCTCATTATTCTCTTTGATAAGTGCATCCTCAACAAGTAATTTGTCATGTATCCTGTAATCATACAAAAAAAACTATTCCATGTGTGCAACAACAATGCTTTTTCACATTTATATTTAGTCCTTGCTTACCTTTGCTGCTATACTGAGCCTCATAGCTTTTTCTGTAATTACATTTGTATTCAGTATGTTTATACATACAGAAACTACACTTTTTGAATTAAAAATTTCATCCTCATCAGTTAAGTATTTCAGTGTAACTATGCAACATGTATTTTTTGGTATATTTCCATTAGGGTAGAAACTATTCTATATCTTGACTTCAGATAAAAATCTGGAATCTCCACTGTAGCTAGAAACAGACTCGTCAGGTTTGGATCATTTAACCCTTATCATCATCAATACAGCAGGTCCATTCACAGCAACAGCCTTCCAATCCTCCCTTTGTTCCACCAGTCTCTTGTTCTCTATATATTTCCCATTTATCATGATGTCATCCAGCATTTTCTTTCTTTGTCGACCTCTTCTTTTCCCTCCATTTACAATCCCCTCCCGGGCAGTTTTGAGCAGGCACTCTTTCCACAACACATGACCAGTACAGTTCCTTTTTCTGTTCCTTGTTATTATAGGGGACCTTTGCTCTCCTACTCAATCCAGCACCTCATCATTCCTTACTTTTTCTTTCCAACTTATTTTCTCCATCCTCCTCCATATCCACATTTCGAAAGCTTCCAACCTCTTTATATCTTCCTTGCGTAGCGACCATGTTTCTGTCCCATATAGTCCTACACTCCATACAATTATCTAGTTTTTCCACAGCTTTTTATCCAGTCTTCCGCATAATAAATTTTTCTTTCTATTGAAAGCTTCCTTTGCCATTGTTATTCTAGTTTTCACCTCCTTCTTGCAACTCATATCACCACTCACAATACTCCCGAGATTTTTGATGGACTCTACTGGTTCAATTATTTCTCCTTGCAGCTTTATCATCATTTCTTTCTTACTCCTTCCTACCATCATACATTTAGTTTTCTTCTTATTGATTCTCATTCCAAATTCCTTACACCCTTTGTCTAAAGCCTCTAACATTCTTCTGAATATCTTGGCACTTTCTGCCAGCAAAACCATGTCATTAGCAAACCTCATGCAGGTAATCCTACATCCACCCATGCATACACCTCCTTTACTTCTAGGGCAATAATATTTGTGTTTCCATCTGTTAAAACATGTAACCTAAGTTCCGTGTGATAAGTGTATTTTTGTTTTTGAAACGTGCACATTATCAACTGGAGATTGTGGACCATTCCAGTAATCTTGTAGATTATTGTGCGAAACTACCCAAGAACTGCAACCAGGATGGCCAGCACGTGGTCTGGAAAATTATCTCACTGTACCTTCCCAGTGCAGTATGTGGTGATCTAATGCATGCAACCACCCTAAAGAATTTTCACAGCTGGTTTATATATATTTGTTTTAATCTTCTTGTTTTTTTATTGTAGTTATTGCTTTATGCCTTGTTGATGACTAACGTCATTAGAGGCAGGATAGGACTGGGTACAAGGAACAGGAAGGAATTTGGCCATGGCATTTTTGAAGGAAGCACCCCAGCATTTGCCTGGAGTGATTTAAGGAAACCATGGGAAACCCAAATCTGGATGCCTGGATGTTGATTCGAACCCACATCCTCCTGAATGCGAGGTCAGAATGTTAACCGTTCACCCACCACGCTCGGTATTATTTTAATGCAAACACTAGTCTTATAGGCCTACAGAAGAGAATTTATACTTTGATTTCAGTACTACCATGGCTTAGTTAATCTCACGTACCTTCTTCATTTGACACTTTAGTACTAATAATGCTCCTCAGATATTTATATTTAGGTACCTGATACTATTAGACATGACAGGGCTGTGCAACAAATTTGTATTCAATCTTCGTAGTGTTAACTTTCAGTCAACATTTCTTTTATTCTTCTATTAACTTTCTTATCATGTACATAGAGTCCTAGTCATCCCTCATATCACCACCTTGTTGTGCAGAAATCATGTGTCTCTACCCAGTTGTCTCTCCATTCTAAGGCTGTTTATATTCCAATTATTGATTAAACCTTGAATGAATATTTTGAAGTATATTGGAGAATTGACACAGCCTTCCATCAGTTCTAAGTTAATTAGAAATATTGAGAGACTTTCTTTCTGATCCTTGCTCCTCATTACACTTGCTTATAAATGTTGTGGATCTCTCCCTTATATATACTTGACTTATTCTACTACAAAAAAATGTTCACATCTTGGAAAAAATCATATGCTTGCTCCCAGTCAATGAAAGCTAAAAAGATGTCTCAGTTGTTTTATTGTCCCTTTGTCTAATAACTGTTTCAAAGAAATGAAAACATCTGTGTAGAATTGTCCTGCTAAAATATGGCACATTATTCAATTGCAACAACTTCATTCTCCATACTCTTTCTAAATTTTCACTTGCACAACCTTCCCAAGAGCTTATTACACTAATTGCCTGGTAATTATGATAGTGTGATGTATCCTGTTTTGAAATATGAAAAAATATATACTACTGCCATAATGTGGAGACAGTCACATGAAAGAAACATTATGGAATACCTTTGTTTATAAATTAATATCTCAAAAAACACTAGAATTACATAGCTCCCATTATTCATTTACAATTACACCTGTTTTTCAGGATTTATGCTAATACTTGACTGGGGAAAATACAAAAATGATATTTTTGTCTGTATAAGGATTTTAGCATATTAAAGCCAAGTACAACAAAATTTGGCATAGTGTGTAAAAGATTTCTTTTTAATTATTTAACTCAATGAGAGGTACAAATGTTTTGAAAACTTACTCATGCAGAACAATGTACATGCAAATTGCAAATATCTCTTTCTGTTACCAATGGAAGTTTCATAATGGGTGCTTAATTTCTTTGCATAACAGTATACGGATGACTCATTTGTCAACATTAAACTTTGTATTGTTGTAAGAATTTTTTTTAAGTATGATATATTCACACACTTTACTGGTATAACAACTCCAAATGAAATGCATTAGGTATCACGATCATACAACATTTTAATCACAATTACAAACATACTATGTACACAACAGACGCAGTATGGTATGCAGTCTTGAAATACTTGTGATCGATAATTTGTTTTCAATTGATTCTATCATCTTGGAATTACAAAACAACATTTCTTCAAGACACCAATTTGAACAGTCAAGTGTGAGGTGCAGTTGCAATTGTTGAACAGAACTTTTATATAACACAATGAAATTTATTTTATGGTTAACACTGAATTGTGAATTAAATAACATAATTGGGAAGTGTCACACAATGATTCTCCATTTACTTATTCATGCAATTTTTTGGCCCCCTGCAAAGCCTCCCTCCTCAGTCCATCTCCCTCCTAATTAAAATCTGGTAGTTTAAAAAGCTACTCCACTCAGTAATAATCTACTAATGTAAAACCATATTTTAATCTGTAATATAGTATTGTTCTTGCTACTTTAGAATTTGTTTGGAAGGTACTTCAGGTATTTTGGAAAAAGCAGTTCTGGAAAGTGTGGCGCCTGTCACAGGATCATGAAGAATGGTATGTGGTACAGTGGGTGTAAGAAAGAGTTTCATGAGGGATGCAGTGGAGAGGGAACGTGGGAAATAAAGAGGCTCTCCCATGGTTTTGTCAACTTTGTATTGGGGTGAAAGGATCAGGGATATGGATGTAAGGATGAGGGAGAAAGGCAAAAGGAACAGAGTGTTGTTGGAAAGAATTAGGGCCCTTGAAGCTGAGCCTGTGGAGGCGAGGCCTATGGTGGAAATGCCTGTGGAGGCTCAGCCTATAGTGGCAGATAGAGATGGTGGGTATAGAGAAGAGGGAAATAACAATGGTTGGTAGCAGATAACAGGTTGTAGGGGGAAAATGGTAAACAGGAGGAAGAAGACAGACACTCCAGAAATTGTTGGGAAAAATAGGTTTGACCTGTTACCAGAGTCAGGAGGGGAGGAGCCTCATGCAGATGTAGGAGTAGGTAAGGTGCAGCAAGCCTTTAGGAATAGGGGCATTTAAGGAAAAAATAGGAAGAAAAGGGTTCTGCTGCTAGGTAGCAGCCACAGAAGAGGTGTAGGCCCTCTCTTGTAGGATCAGCTGGGCTCAGGTTACCAGGTCACAAGTTTTTTTCAAACCTTAAGTAAGGTAGCAGAGGATATAGGTTCACTTTGTAGGGGTTTTGCCCAGGAGGATGGGGTAGTGATAGTGGGAGGTGTGGGGAACAGTATCGATATAAATGGTAATTATAGTATAGAGAGTGACCTAAAGAAAGTTTTGAAGGAGGCACAGCACGCTAGAGTGGATCACATACAAGTCGTAAGTTGCCAGGACCAGCTGCAATTTAACCACGCTGTGAGGGAGGGAAATGTGGAAACAGAGGAGCTGCTTGGTAACAGCAATAGTTCTGTCATGGGGGTGGTGCCTGTGGAGACCATTGGTAGATGCGGTTTCACTAGACCTGCCCTACACCTAAATAGGAACAACAAGGGAATACTTTCTGAGTTGTTGGCTAGGGCTGTGAGGGAGCCCACTTCCAGTGGTGACGTGGTTGGGCCTGTGCCTTTCTTAGATTAATGGCTGCTGAAGAGGGGGTAAAAATAAGAAATCATAGGAATACACAGTATAGATCCATATTTAGGAAAATCACTAAAACTAAAAAAATAGAAGAAGCTTTTGAAAAAATAACAGAAGGGGGGTGGGGGGCAGATATGGGAAGGCAAATGTTAGTGCTGCAAATATCACAAAGTCCGTGATAAGAGTGTGTAACGTCTAACTTGGGGACGTTTATATTTGGGTCACACTGTTTTATCATTAACAAAATTATCAATTTGGAATATCAAAAGTCATACTTAATCTTCAGCTTATCACATGAAATATTATTGTAATGAATAGGAAACTGAAAATTGGGTGTACAATTTATTATTGTGAAATTAGGCAAACATGAATTTTGTTTTTATTCTGAGGTTAACAATTACATATCATTGAATATCAAACAGCTAGAGCAAAATCTCAGGGTCATTACTGGGTGGAACGATTGCATGAGTTTCCGTCCGGGCCGTAGCTTTTACCATTGTTCACAGCCCAGGTCAGCGACCAGGCAAGACCAGCGCCAAATGGGGTCGTCCAGCTTTCTCGATCGCACCGCGTGATAGCAGTGTCCCCAGCTCCGGCGTCGTCGAAGGTCACTTCGGCTGTACTAGATGAAGATCTGAACCAGAGTCTCTCGTCGTCCGTTCTTCTCCCCCGAGCAAGACTCTGTACTTCTCGTAAGGCGATGTCGCATCCGGCTCTTGGCGAATCACCGCAATCCGCGCCAAAGGACCAGCGCCACATTGGCCCCAGAACAGACAAGAAAAAACACCAACACGGCAATAAATTGAGGCGGCTTCTCTATTGGCTGGATCGTCTCCCCCTACTCTCATAAAGCACTCATTTATTAGGAAACGTCACTAAGGTTTATTTTTGCTAGTCTGCGCCAGTTTTCGGCGGGAACTTTCCGAAACGTGCGACAATAGAAAGCGGGTCTCAGTTATTTATGGGGGTTATAAATCCGCTTAATGTCCAAGTTGAGTAGGACGTTGTCAGCACCCCCCAGGTGCGTGTAAATCTGGACGCTTTAGTTCCGTCACGCTTCTGTTTGTTGACACGACGCATCGGCAATATTCACACATACCGTGGGATCACTTAGTGCCTAATGGCACTGTACTTTTTAATTCATTACAAGTGTTACTGATAAACTGTAGTAGTATAATGAATAAAGGCATGGAATTTGCAAACCTAATTGAGATACATGAACCTCAAGTAGTTATAGGGGTAGAGTCCTGGTTAAAAGAAGGAGTACTAGACAATGAGGATTTCCCAATGGTTACAGAGTGTACTTCAGAGACAGAGGAGCAGCTGGGGGATGGGTATTCATACTGGTTAGCAAAGACTACTACAGTTCACTGGTGTTTAGAGATCATCACCATGAGTTACTTGGGGTAGACATCTGGGAAAATAAAAAGTCAAGGTGTTGGCTACTTACCATAGTGGAAAAATGAATGATAAAGATGAGGCTCTTGGGGAAAAACTAAGTTCAAAAGTGAGCATAGAACGGTCATCATTGGTGGGGATTTGAACCTACCAGGTATTGACTGGGTAGGAAATAAGATTAATAACACTAAGGAACAGAGTTTAGCAAATACCTTAGTAAGGGAAGGTGGCTTTACACAGGTGGTCGAGCAGAAAACAAGGGGACAAAACATGCTGGATATTTTCCTAATAAAGCAGGGTAATAACCTAATCGGGTGTCAAGAAACCGAAGGAATAAGTGATCGTAATGCAGTTATGATGGTTATAAGGGTATCCAGTGGCCAGAATTGAAGGGGGAAATAGATACAATTATAAAAAGACACAAATCTTGGAACTGAAAAGATATTTTAGGGTTAATTTTTTTAAATGAAAGAATGGCACAAGTTCAGGGAGACAAAGTGGGAAGAGTTCAAGGAAATGATAAGAAAGGGTGAAGAAATGTTTATTCCAAAACAGATAATAAAGAGAAGTACAGAACCTTCATACTATACCAGTGAGGTGAGGAGGTTAAAGAGATTGGTGAGATGAGAAAATAACAGACTTAAGAAACAGCAAGGCAGTAGGGAGATCATGAAACAACTAACAAAGGAATTCATAATGTCAAAGAAACTGACTAAGGATGTGTTTATGAAGAATATTATTGGTACATCTGACTGATGCATCTAGAAATTTCTATAGCTATATCAGGAAACTGAGGGAAGAAAGGGTATTGAGACAATTATAGATAAGGATGGAGAAGAATTAACGAAGGATTTAAACAGGCAGAGTTATTGAGTAACTGGTTCAGTGAGTCCATTAGGGAAAATAATTCAGTGGTTATATCTGGAAACGAGTCTATCCGCACTGTTGGAGGGGAGCAGAGTAGAAAATTTGAAATTAAATATGAAGATATCTTGAAGGAACTAAGAAATCTAAAAAAGCATAAAGTGACTAGTGTTGATAATATTACTACAGATGTCTTAAAGTTAGTAGGATGGGACATTGTACCTTACCTTGAAACATTATTTAAATTGAGTCTATATACTTGTTGTTTACCAGATGACTGGAAAAGTGCGACAGTAGTACCGGTGCATAAAGGAGGGGTGACAAACAGGGTTGAAAAACTATGTGCCAATCAGTTTGACATCAGTGGTAGGTAAATTAATGGAGAGATTAAAATGCAATCATATTAAAGGTGTCTGTGAGGAAAGTAAATGGTTTTCCAGTTGGAAACATGGCTTTAGACAAGGATATTCATGTGAATCTCAGTTAATAGGATATATGCAAGATATTTCTGATGAAATGGACAGGGGAAGTCAAATTGAGTGTGGCACTAGATCTATCAAAGGCCTTCGATGGAGTCAGCCATAAAATGGGGCTAAATAAGGTAAAAAACTATTGGAGCTGATAAAAAGGTGATTTGCTGGGTGGAAGAATTCTGAAAGGTAGAAAACAAAAAGTTAGGGTAGGAAATGCAATATCAAAAGAAGTAGAAGTGAACATAGGAGTCTGACAGGGTAGTGTATTGCGACCATTGTTATTCATTATTCTAATGAATGATTGTGTTGATGGTTTACTGTCAGAAGTTAGATTGTTTGCAGATGACATAATGTTATATAAAAGATCAAAACAATAGAGGACTGTAAACAGCTGCAGGGTGAACTAGATTGGATACTAGCTGGGTGAGTCAACATGGGATGAAGATAAATACAAGGAAGAGTCAGCTTATTAGGTACACAGATAAAAAGCTAAAGTGGGGAAGGAGCTACTTATTGAAGACTTGAAATGTAAATACCTTGGCATTACATTTGATAGCAAACTTAACTGGGCAGGACACATTGGACAGGTTGTAGGGAAAGGGATCAAAATCCTTCACCTGTTGGAAAGAGTTTTGAGGGGATGCACTAGAGAAGTAAAGGAATTGGGGTACGAAACTTTGGTCAGACCACTGCTGTAATATGGTGGTGTAGTTTGTGATCCACATTTTGGGTATCAAATACAGGAGTTGGAGGGGGTGCAGAGGAGGGCTTCCAGGTTTGTCTTTGGAAATTACAGCAGAACACAATTGGTAACTAATATGATAAAGGAGCTGGAGTGGGATTCATTGGAGGATAGAAGGAGGATGAAGAGAGTCATGGGAGTGTAGAGAGCAAAATTAGGTGGGAAGGGGAAAGGGAGAGGTTGTAGGGAGATTGCCACCAGAGCGGTTGCTCCATCGCAATTTTATCAATTATTATTATAACTCCACAGAACCCTCATACGACCCCCCCCCCCCCCCCCCCCACTTGTATCTTCTTCACAAGGCTGGTAAATGCTGACGACCTATAGTTGCGGCAGATTGGTCACCCACTTAACGGATTTCAGTCTTTGTCGATTAACACCTCAAACTCCTTGTAAAAAATTGTCTCTCCTATGTCAAACATACCACATAATTCATTAAATGACTTCTACAGTCCACACACCTGTATCTATAGATTCCTTCCTGGTTTCCTTTGATATAACTTTCCTCTATACAAACATTCTTCCCAGTCAGAGCTCCAGTGTCCTGGAACACTACCTTGACCTGTGATACCACATAGAGAGCCTAGTACATACTTCCTTTCAAACTTGGTCCATCTAGTTTCTCTCCAAAACTTTCTTAACCTTTAATTTTAAAGTATGTCTCAAGATCCATGATACCACTATGGGCAACCTCCTGGCCCCATCCTATGCCCACTTATTTCTTGGTCGTCTGGAGGGAAATTTCCTGAACCACACTCCCCTTAAACCCACTGTGTGGTTCAGATACACAGATGATATATTCATGATCTGTACCCACATTGAAAGGCAACTCCTTGAATTTCTTCATTCCTTTAACAATAGCAACCATTCCATCAATTTCACCTGGACCTACTCCTGCTCACCAATCACATTCCTCGATGTGGACATTATGCTCAGGCAGGGTGGCTTTTATACCTCTGTCCACATCAAACCAACTAATTTACAGCAATATCTACACTTTGATAATGGCCATCAGTTCCAAATCAAACGTTCCTTCCCATACAGCCGTGCCATCCGTGGAAGTTGGATATGTTCTGATGCTCATTCCCTATATCAATACTCCCAGGGTTGCATCAGTACTAGGTATCCTTTGATCTGTGTATTCATTTTGCCATTGCCTGCAATATATTATCTCAGACATAGCCGATATATCACTACGCTACTCCATAGCAGTTCCCCCATCATTTCTCCCACTACGTAGCCAGCTATGGGATAACATTCTGTGTGCACACATGTACAGAACCAAATGGCTCATTTCTCTACTAAATGAACAAGGTTAATACTGAAATATTGTGATTGTGTGTTTGGCTTATATGTTTTCTCTCATTGGAGCTGTCAACTTTGGTATGAAATTGGTTAATTTCCCTTTCCTATATTATTTAATCATTTTAAGATATTCATATGTAGGTTTATAATTAGCATCACTTAAATAAGGCAACATTTTCTGTTTTATTATGTGAAATCCTGTGTTACTTTTAAAAAAAGTAAGTTGTGAAATGTAAGCATATCATTTAACAAAAATTGGACCAGAAGACTTTGATTCTTAAAAATATCAATGTATGATTTGGTAAACAACTGTAGGCACTGCCATATAAAAAAAAGGCCAAAACTAAAGATAATGATGTGCAAGTTTATCTATGATTCTTAAAAATATCAATGTATGATTTGGTAAACAACTGTAGGCACTGCCATATAAAAAAAAGGCCAAAACTAAAGATAATGATGTGCAAGTTTATCTATGATTCTTAAAAATATCAATATATGATTTGGTAAACAACTGTAGGCACTGCCATATAAAAAAAAGGCCAAAACTAAAGATAATGATGTGCAAGTTTATCTAGTTCTCCCATTTACTTCAATGCAGCAACCTATATAATATTTAATGACGATAATATTCAATTAAAATTTCAGTGGAGCACATGTTCTAGTGGCAATTTCTGTACTAACCCATCTTCCTCCTTTCCTGCACCCACATACATTTGCCTCTAGAAAATTTAACTTTAAATTGTTTTAAAATTTTTGGCAAATTATTCATCATTTCTCTTGGTAACTTATTCCAATTCTTGACACCCTTACATAAAAAAGAGAATCTTCCTACACCCTTGTGCCTGAAATTGAGTGCCAGCTTGTGGTCTTGGTCATCTTTTCCCTTCAATGCATTACTTTTAATTCTTATACCAGTATCTTTCCACTCTTCATCATCAATGTACACCTTGCACACCCCCATGGCCATCTTCATCCTCCTCCTGTCTTCCAATGAATCCCAATGCAGCTCTTTTATCATATCTGTTACTGATAGTATTCTGCGATAATTTCCATAAACACATCTAGCAGCCCTTCTTTACACCCTCTCCAACTCCTATATTTGATACTAAAAATATGTGCCTCATACTACGCTAACATATTCAAACAATGGTCTGACCAAAGTTTTGTAACCCAATTCCTTTGATTATCACATACATCCCCCTCATCACTCTCTCCGACAAGTGTAGAATTTTGAAACCTTTTCCTGCTACATGTCCAATGTGTCATGCCCAGTTAAGCTGGTTATCAAATGTAATGCCAAGATATTTGAATATCAAGTTTTCAACAAGCAATTGTTTCCCCAACTTATAATCATCATCAATCTTTTTTTTTATTTGTATATAATAAGCTGACTCTTCTTTGCATTTACCTTCCCTTCATACCATGTCTACCAACCCAATTAGGTATCCTATCTAGTTCAGTCTCCAGATATTTACAGTCCTCTACAATTTTTATCCGTTTATATAGCAGTATGTCCTCTGCAAACAATCTAATTTCTGATAGTAAACAATCATCACAATTGCTCATTAGAATATTGAATAGCAATTGACCCAATATGCTACCCTGTGGCACTCCCATTTTTATTTCCACTTCTTTTGCTACTGCATTTCCTACCCTAACATTCTGTTTTCTATCTTTTAAAAATTCTCGTACCTAGCAAATCTACTCCAATAGATTTTACCTTAATTACTACCATTATTTAGCTTACTCTAGTGCTAAACTATCAATTTGGCCTCCCTTGTCAATTTCATCTGAAATATCTTGCATATATCCTACCAACTGATATTTCATGAATATCCTAGCCTAAAGCCATGTTGCCTACTTGAAATTCACATACACTCCTCACATATACGAGGCATATTTTTTAAGTAAGTATCGTTTTGTCACACCGTGGCTGCAGCACTACTGTCGGCGTTCCACGCATGCGCACTGGGTACCTGCATCTCTTGCCTACACACTGATGCCATTACAGTCTAATTCTTCCTTGTTTACGTTGTTCACTGAGTGTTTAAGATGCCTCCAATAATTGTGAGTCCCGCTGACTGTGAAGTACGGGCTGTTATAAGATTTCTTTGTGCTAAAGGCCTAAAACCGATCGATATTCATTGTGAGATCTGTAAAGATTACGGACAAAACATTATGAGTGATGGAATGGTGAGAAAGTGGGTGAGAGCATTTAAAGATGGCTGCACAAATGTGCATGATGAACAACGGAGTGGGCGTCCTTCGGTCGTTAATGAAAGTTTGGTGCAGAAAGTGGACAATAAGGTGAAAGAAAACAGACGCTTTACAATTTCCTACTTGGGTGATGACTTTCCTAATGTTTCTTGTAGTATTTTGTATGGCATTGTGACCGAGCACTTGAATTACCGAAAATTGTGCTCACGTTGGGTACCAAAAATGTTAACAGATGTGCACAAAACCAAACGTTTAGGCAGTGCATTGACTTTCCTTGAACGGTACCACAACGATGGTGATGATTTATTAAGCCAAATTGTTATGGGTGATGAGACATGGGTGGCCTACATCACATCTAAATCAAAGCAACAGTCCATGGAATGGCGGCATTCAGATTCAACCAAGAAAGTGAAGTTCAGGCAAACGATTTCTGCCCGGAAAATCATGTGCACAGTTTTTTGGGACAGAAAAGGAGTATTGCTTGTGGAATTTCTGCCTCATAATGAGACAATTAATGCAGCAGCTAATTGTGAGCCATTGAACAATCTGCGCCGTTCAATCCAGAACAAAACACGTGGCAAGTTGAGCAAGGGCATCGTTTTGCTGCATGACAATGCCCATCCACATGTGGATAATCAGACCAAAGATCTCATCATATCTTTTCGATGTGAAACTCTAGATCATCCTCCGTACAGCCCTGATCTGGCACCCAGTGACTACCATCTGTTCCTGCATTTGAAGAAACACCTGGGTGGTCAGCGTCTTGAAGACGATAACGAAGTCAAAACAGTAGTGATGCAATGGTTAACAAGTCAGGCGGCAGACTTCTATGAGGAGGGTTTTAAAAAACTGGTACTATGTTGTGACAAGTGCCTCAATATTGAAGGGAATTATGTAGAAAAGTAGAGTAAGGTACAGGCTTTCATGTAAAAATAAAATTATTGATATATATTTGCACGTCTTTTTTTAATTTCAAAACGGTACTTACTTAAAAAATATGCCTCATATTTCTGATGTATTTGCATATCAATCTCTCCATTAGTTTACCTACAACTGATGTCAAAGGGATTGGCCTACAATTTTCAACTCTATTTCTCACCCCTCCTTCATGTACCGGCACTACTATCACAATTTTCCAGTCGTCTGGTAAGCAGCGAGTATCCAGACTCAATGTAGATAATATTTCAAGATAAGGAACAATGTCACATCCAGCTATCTGTAAGACTTCTATAGTAATATTATCTACACTAGCCCCTTTATGTTTATTCAGCTTTCTTAGTTCTTTCATTATATCCTCAGAATTAATTTCAAATTTTTTGGTCTGCTCATTTCTAATTGTGTTGTTAAGCTCGTTCTCTGATTTAGACCCTCCCATTTCTGATTCATTGTCCCTAATGCTCTAACTAAACCAGTTACTTAAAATCTCTGCCTTTTTCAAATCCTCAGTAACTTCTTCTCTATCCTTATCTATAAATGTCTCAACACCCTCCCTTCCCTCAGTTTTCTAACATTGCCATAGAAATTTCTTGATGCATCAGTCAATGGTCCCCCTGCACTGACAATACTCTTCATAAACCCATCTTTAGCCACCTATTAGCTATTATTAAGTCCTTGTTTAGCTATTTTAAATATTCCCTATTATCCTGATGTCTCTGTTCTGTTCTCTTTTTACCAACCTCTTTAACCTCCTCACCTCCACAGGTTCTCTACTTCTCTTTATTTTCTGTTTTGGAATAAATTTTTCTTCCTTATTTCTTCTTATCTCCTTGAACTCTTCCCACCTTGACTCTACTGAACTTGTGTCTCCCTTCCAATTGCTGAAACAATCTCTGAAATATCTCTTCAAATTCGAAATTTGTGCCTTTTTATAATTGTTTTGGTTGCTGGTTCACTGACTCCTCTAATATCCATCAGAATTGCTTCATGATCACTTATTCCTTCAGTTACGTGGCACCCCACAAGGTTGTCATCAGGCTATTTTGTCCCCTGGTGTTCTGCTCTACCACTTGTGTAAATCCTCCTTCCCTTATTAAGGTGTTTGCAAATCTCTGTTCACTTGTATTATTAATTTTATTTCCTTCCCAGTTTTCACATAGTATATGTAAATCCCCACCAATCATGACCATTCTATTCTCAGCTCTGAAATCTGAATATGAATTTAATGTCTCCTTAAGAGCCTGTGACATATGTGCCACATGTAACCAGCCCACCCAGATCAATAATATTTTCTGATTGCTAATGTTCATTTCAAAGTTAATTGAAACTTTTATTTTTCTTCTATTGGTAATTCCAATAGTAATAATAAAGCCTTCTTCTGGAGTTAGAGAATTCATTGTTATCGCAGCATATGAGGCTCGCCAGCTAGCTAGTTGTCGCGCAGTACAATACTCTCGTCACGTAGCTATAATGCATTCAGTGCAGTGCGCGGGAGGTTGTCGAGTAGTAAAGATATGGCATAGGGACGTAGAGTACGGAGGCACTAGCCTCTACAAGTATGATTGGAATGTATGACAGTTTTTTAAAGACTGTATATATTAATTCATAGCAGTAAAAGAACTGAAAATTTTGTGTTGCTTTGATCTGTGCTGCAACAAGTAGATAATAAATTGAATTGACTGCATTTCATGTTTTTATTTAGTGTAATAATACCCATTATTGAAGTTTGAACAAAAGAACTGAATTGCAAAAAGAATAAGAAAGTAAATTGAGTTTTGTTTTGAGAGAAGTGGGAGGAGAAGACAACTTGCTTGTACACTCGAAATACAAGCTGGCCAACTGTTAGAAGCATGATAGAAATGTTGCAAGCCTATTATTTATTTGTCACTCTTCCACTGCAATAAGCAGCCAACACCCCGATATATATATATATATTTTTCCTAGTGTGATAACTCCTCCACCAATTGCTCCTCTATCTCTGCAGTACACTCTGTAACCATCGGGAAAAACCTCATTGTCTAGTACTACTTTTAACCAACTCTGTATTCCAATTAATACTTGTGGTTCGTGCATCTCTAATAATTTTGTAAATTCGATAACTTTGTTCATAATACTTCTACAGTTCACCTATGACAGCCTTATTACTGGCTTTATATTTTCAGCATTTAACTCCTCCTTTCCAGTTCTACCACAGTCCGTTATTGTTACATCAACTTCGTATATTTCTTTAACATCTGTGATTTTTCCCATTTTTGATCTACAATCAGTATTACTTCTATCATCTATTTCCACATCCTTCACAAGCAACCCCTAACTTAAAAAAGGCACATTCTTCACCCCATCATCACCGGAAATTGGCTTCCTTACTGCTTCAGATAACAACTTAGAAAGTAAACCCTTGCCCCTACTATTTAGGTGCAGGCCATGCCTAGTGAAACCCCACCTACCAATGGTGTTTACAGGCACAACCCCCATCCATTATAACAGCTGTATTGACAACAAACCTGACATTCATTAAACACAACAGGTTTACAGCCACATGTCATGTTAACTGTAATATGAAACCCGACAGTGGCTGTTTTTTTATTATTATTGACTACAATTTGCCCCCCCCCCCCCATGGATCCACCCCTGGTGGTATGCTAAGCTTGCAATTCAGCAGTTCTAGCATGGAAAGTTCCGGTGGAACGCTACAGCCCGGCCCCACCCTTAGCTCTACAAGTCAGTGGTAGTGTGATGTCAAGTGGTTCCATTATTATCATTGGCCCAAGCACAATGGCATGGTGTACTTGCAGTCATAGCCACACTTTGTGTTAACAAAACCATGGTATGTGCCATATATGTTCTTATTATTCTCATCAAGTAGTACAGCAGTAAAGATGTAGTCGCTTATTAAAGGTAAGGCACGTGATAGCCTCAGTTCACTCTCCAAATCAGTATATTTGTATCTAAAATGTTTTGTATTTGTCATAGATATATAAAAAGTGATCGGTTTGGCCTCGAAGATAATTAATTTGTCACAAGTAGCTCGAAACTGTCGTCAATGTAACTTTGCTAGGTTGACGAAGCTTTCCGTTGTTTTCGTTAAAGTATTTGGTCGCCAATGTTAAGGTTCAGTCGTCGATGTTCTATCAAGTGATAGGTTGTGTATTTTTCAATAGAGTTCTGCCCACTTTTCAGTATTTTGAGAAGTAATACGTGATTAAGTAGAGGAAACTTTCTTTGGGAGTAAAGTCAGTAATTGTGTGTCAACCATTCGAGCAGTTAGATTCAAGTTATTAATGCAAAGACATGTCACGTCCTCTTTATTTTCATGGTAGTTGATGTTCGGACTAAATATAGTTAGACTTTTGATAGTAAATGGTTTTTAATATAATTCGCCTGTGTTTGTGTCTCATTTAACACTCGTAGACTAAAGAACCCACGATCCCATATTCCACTTATTTTAATTGCAGGATAAGATTGCTAGCTTAGTATTTCTTGTATCAGAAGTATGTTTAAAGAAGGGCGGTGATAGATAAAATTCTTCTTGAGGTAAGCAATATTAGCGTTAAGTTGTCTGTGTAAAGATTAGAATGAAGCTTTAATGCAGTTCCGTAATTTATGCATAGTAAAATAATTACTTGCTATCATCCCTGACTTTAAATGATAGAAATAGTATCTTTAGTTTGCTACCACTTACACCATCCCGTTATAATATTTCTCTATTTTTTGGTCATAATGATCCGAACCCTGCTCATAACTGTTATCCAGCCATAAGTGTAACTTCAATCCAGAGTTGGAACTAAACTGTTGTCGCCAGTATGGTGTAATTGTTAAACTGAATTATTATTGGGGACAGTTTTGAATTTTCTGGTGATTCACAAGGTAAAAACACTATTTCAAGTGCTCTGTAGATAAAGCCCCTCTTAGTCCAGAGATTATTAGGTATGATACATTCATTGCAGCTGTACAGACCTGGATCAAGTCTGTTGGCAACAGACACTTTTACAGTATTTCTAGAAGCCACTTTGTTGTTTCTCGATGTTCTGGCTATTGGTGCTGCCGTTTCCCTAAATTTCTGCTGATTCTATTCTTGGACCTATATCTAAAAAAAAATCCATAACATGTTAATTTCTCTAGAAATCATTACCTATTGTGACATTTCTATATATACAGATTGTAAAAGTTATATGTATTATTATATTAACGTTCGGAGTAGTTTGTGTGATTTAGTATTTAGAGTGGGCTGGGGCAGACTACAAAAAATAAGGGGGTGTTAAACAACTGTGACCCTGTTTCGGGCAGCAAGGGTCGACGGCAGTATTCATCTACATCTACATATATACTCTGCAAATCACAAAACTGTGGGTGGCACAGGGTGCTCAGCACCAAACCTAATCTCTTTGTTGTGCATTCCAATCCCTAATGGTACGAGGAAAAAAAGAATTCATATAAGCATCAGTGCAGCACCTTATTTCTCTAATATTATCTTTCCTGTCATTCCGACCCAAATAGGTTGGTGGACGAAGTATTTCACTACGCTCGTAAGTGAAAGTGGGAGTACGCAAGTTTACCAATAAGTTTATACGAAACGTGCATCGTCTATCTACCAGAGACTCCCAGCCTAATCTACTAATCAGTTCTGTAATGCTTTCATAAGGACTGTAACAAGCGGTCACGAATCGAGTGGCTCTTCTCTGTACTCTCAATCAGCCCCTTATGAAACGGATCCCAGATGACACAACAATAATCCAAATGTGGACGCACAAGAGATTTATACGCTATCTCCTTTGTTTGTTCATCACAATTTTTCAAAATTCGACCTAGGAACCGAAGCCTAGAATTAGCTCTACCTACCAACGTATTAATATGTAAGTCCCATTTCATGTTCCTTTGTTCTGTTACTCCCAAATATTTCATAGAATCGACGATATCAATAACTGAACTGTTTACCTCGTATTTCTGAACAATCCGATTCTTTTTGTTAGTTCTGCTCATTGTCTTACACTTTTTACAATTTAGTATGAGTTGCCACTCAGCGCACCATGCCAAAATAACATCCAGATCACGCTGAATTGCTAAACAATCGGCCAAATTCCTTACTTCCCTATAAATAACCATATCATCAGCAAACAATCTAAAAAGTCTTTTCACTTTGTCTCCGAGATCGTTTATAAAAATTAAGAAATGAAGTGGTCCTATTACAGTTCCTTGAGGTACACCCGATGTAACATCTAGATTAGAAGAACTTTCTCCTTCAACAACGACATACTGCGATCGACCAGTTAGAAAATCCTTTATCCATTCGCAAAGCTGATCCGATATACTGTACGCTCGTAGCTTCGCTAAAAGGCAGTTGTGTGGCACAGAGTCAAAGGCTTTCTGAAAATCTAAAAAAATTGCATCTACTAGTGAACCTGCATCAATAACTTTCATTACGCCATGTGTAAATAGGGCCAGCTGTGTTTCACATGATCTGTTCTTCCGAAATCCGTGTTGATTTGTTGTAAGCAAATTATTTTCATCTAAGAAATTCATAATGTTCGAGCATATAATATGCTCCATAACTCTACTACAAATAGATGTTATAGATATGGGACAGTAGTTTCCAGGATCGCTTCGATCACCTTTCTTGAAAATCGGAGTTACTTGCGCTATTTTCCAGTCTGAAGGTACTTTTCGCTCTTCTAGGGAGATACTGAATATATCAGACAGAAATGTCCCGATTTCCGCCGCATACTCTGAAAATACTCTTACTGGAATACCATCCGAGTCAGGTGCTTTTCCCCACTTTAGGAGCTCTAATTGCTTTATGATACCTGCAGTATCTATTCGTAATGATTCCATGTCCAGCTCGACACGACGTGGGAAAACTGGAACGCTATCCTTATTTTCGTCAGTAAATGAATTTTTGAATACAGTATTTAGTACATTAGCTTTATCGCGGCTTCCAATAACCTCGGACCCTTCACGAACTAGTGCTGGAATATTGCTGTTGGTACAACTGACTTTTCGAACATACGACCAAAATTTCTTTGGGTTTTCTGCGAGACTCTTGGAGAGAGTGTTTGAATGAAAATCGTTGAAGGCCTCACGCATCACATTCTTCAAACGTCCTCTTAACTCAGCAAAGGTTTCTAAATCGCTGCGAGACCTCTTCCTTCTGTAGCGTGCGTGTATCCTTCTTTGTTTTTTGAATAATTTTTGACTTCGCATGTGTTCCACGGTGGATCATTCTCCCCATTTATTTTCCACTTCGGTATATCTACTTCCATACCTTCCCTGACTATATGTATAAATCGATACCACATCTCTTCAACGGTGTCCTTTGTTAACTTAAAGTTATGGTAATTATTCCTCAGCTAGGTTCTAAAACACTCCTTTGAGACCTTACTGAATCTGTATACAATCCGTCCATTTCCCCTTTTTCGCTTGGTCATTAATTTGATAGTCGCAATTACCGCTTTGTGATCGCTTATTCCAGTGGTCGTTGAAATGTCGGTGAGTAATTCTGGCCTGTTAGTAACTAGCAAATCTAAAATGTTTTCGCTACCATTATGACACCGCGTAGGTTCATTAACTAGCTGCTCGAGATGATTATCGGAGAATAAATCCAGAATTACTTCAGAAGCTGCCTTATCCCTGCCAGTAATGTGAACATAATTTCGCCAGTCGATGTAAGGCAGATTGAAGTCGCCTCCCAGAATCATAGCATGATCCTGAAAACGGCTAGCTATACTGTTAACATTACTTCTTAATTCCTCGTCGATAGCTATTTCAGAATCGGGTGGACGGTAGAAGGCGCCTATGACGAGTTTTGACCCAGAAACATTGAGTTTAATCCATATGATTTCACAGATAGTATCGACGTCTATTTCATTACATGGGAGGAATTTACTCACAGCTATAAATACCCCACCTCCATGAGAATGTAATCTGTCTTTACGAAAATGTTCGTGCTGACTCTAAAAATTCAGTCTGGAATGATAACCGACAGACCTGGAATGGTCGAGGCAATTTTTAAAGTGATTCATAATGCTGTGTTTAACTGTTTGATATGTTTATACTGAATATATATGCAAATGAAGTTTTGAAAAATATTAGTACTATGTTATCAAATCCTAAAAGTCATCTTCAGCAGATAGTTCACAGGAAAATGTGTAAATTAATTTTCTTCAATCGTTCGTGGCCGAATTACTGAATTTGCTTTTCCCAAAATGTGAGGAACACCAAAGGGAACATTCAGGGCCGGCGCTAGGAATTTCAGGCACGGGTTAAAATGGAGACAATGGGCGGATTCTTGCTTCGAGGACTTGGGGCCCCTGGAATTTGACTTGCTCACCCCCCCCCCCTAACGCCGGCCCTGGGAACATTAAACAACAACCACCGAACCCCTTACACTGTGGATAGTCGACGACCTCGGTACTGATGCGAAATCACACGATTGACCTGCTGGGCGATCTTGCTTTCGACCTCGCTGATGATCATTATTTTATTCAATAAACTGATCCATTCCTTCCTCGATTCTCAATTTTGAAAACTAAATAACAACATTAAAAAAGAAATAGAAACTATTTTCTAGTTTGTTATTAGAAAATCACACTTTAATTTTACTTTTGTTTAAAACATTCTTTCTATTTATAACTTTATTGCTAAGTGATAATCAACTGAGACTGTGTGTCTTGCTTGATCGGTAATGAAATAAGCAGACAGGATTACGAACAATTTGTGTTGAGTACAACTCACAATTATCTATTTTCTAACCCAGGGGTATCTCTCGCAGTAACTCTGGATCTGTTCTAAATCTTTTGCACCATATTTCGAGATATCCCTCCTCACTGTTTTCATAAGTTTCCAAACAAACTGATTCAAAATTTTCAGCTTTTGTCCTTCTGCTAATGATACAAGTCATTCAGGGTAAAAGTGGAATATACAATTTTATCTAAAACGATTTGACGTTTTTTTCACTTCCTAAAAGAAGTAGTTTTGACCTTTTGAGCTTTTCCAACCCCCAGCGGTAAGGTGCGTTTTCACTTAAGAGTAGTCGTGCGAGAAACTCTCAGGAAGGTCTCCATTTGAGAACAGGTTTTGGCTAGCTCTACTCTCGAGACCACTCGGAATAAGCTCACCGGGACAACTCTCAGAACACTGTCCACATGAAAGCAGCGAAGAGTAGTCAAGATGGCGGCGCACAATACGAAGCCGCGTCAGCTGTGATTAAACTGTCTGCTATTATTAATAAAATAATTGTTTAAAAAACATAAAAACCGCCTTCAAAAAAGGGCACTAAAAGTTTTAAAATAACTTTATACCTTGCTTAGAAGAAAGTAAATCTAAATGGACAATATTTTATATTACTGTTATTGAAATTTTTACATTAATTAGTTATTTTTAAAGACGGTGCCAGCTGTCAGATAGCGCAGATCGAATTACTGAACTTTATTTGGTGTTCGAGGCGAACCGAGAGTACGAACAAAAATTCCAAATATTTTACAGCATGTCGTGAGGAAGATAGTTTTATTGCGGGAGACAGCTTAGGGAAACAAATTAACGGTATGTTATCTGTGGCTCGGCCTCGTTGGTCATCCAGGACTATCTCTGGCGTTATAGTGTCAGTTGGTAGGCTGCATCATGCAGTAAACAATTTATAGTTAGTATAATATCGGTGTATCATCTAAATGTTTCAGTTTTGTTGAAAAATGTTTCTAGAATTAATTGTAGGTAAGTAGTAACATTATTTTTTTATGTATTATTGTTATTTATTATTGTATTTATCTTTTTGTTTTTCTTGTTTTGGCTGGCACCGACTCCAAAAATAACTAATTAATGTAAAAATTTCAATAACAGTAATGTAAAATATTGTCCATTTAGATTTACTTTCTTCTAAGCAAGGTATAAAGTTATTTTAAAATTTTTAGTGCCCTTTTTTGAAGGCGGTTTTATGTTTTTAAACAATTATTTTATTTTTAAATTTTTAGCCGTATTATTGTTAATTTGTATTTAAATATGCCGCAACAGTTCTCTTTTTGAGAACTCCCTGGTAGCTCAATGGTTAAAGCGAATGCTTTAAAAAAAATCTGTCTTACAACTACTTTCAGAATGGTGTGAATTGGATGCTGTGTTAAGGAATGTCAGGTTACATTTTGGTCCAGGCTGTGTTTCGATCTAATCATAACATCTGTTAAAGCTGCTGCTCGATAATCGAAACATGTAACATCTGGACATTAATATATACCACATACACAAATCTATCTCTGGAATATATCTGTTCGTTCTGGTATCACACAGAAAATATAGATATTTAATTGGTTTTCACAACGTAAAAGCTCAGGGTCCAAGTTGAAATCTGAAGTATATGTTGAGACATTAGGACACATACATTTTATAAATATTCTGCAATGACTTACAAATAGCTTAATTGATTTTGACGGTACTTAAAACTGTGGATTTTGTAAAGAACATTGGAAATTAGAAACGATGGGGGTAAAGGATTGATTTAAAGTATACGTTTGTAAATTTGTATTGATATCATATAAAATTTTTAGGTTTGTATAAAAAAATTATTAAGGGGTGTGGAGGTGAAGAGTAGTTTGGTTTTTGTTAAGGTTGTGTGTACGGCATTTTTCTCTTTGTTTTTAAGTATACATATGCAAAGTTCCATCGAAACCAGATAAAAACTGTAGCTTTGTGTAAAGAACATTTACAAAAATTAAATGGGGTATGGGAGTGAGTGGTTGGGTTTTGTAAACAGAATGTTTCTCTTTATTCTTAAGTATACATTAACAGTGTTCCATCGAAATCTGATAAAAACGGTAGATATCTATAAAGAACATTGAAAATTAGGAGAGGTGGAGGTAGAAGGGAAGAGGGGTTGGGCTTCTGCAACCTAATTTAAACACAATTGTTATGTATTTTTTAAAGTATACGTGTGCAAATTTTCTTCAGAATCAGATAGAAACTGTGCTTTGTGTAGACAAAAGGGGTGGAAAGGGGAAGAGACGTTTGGCTTCTCTAAACCAAATGCAGACAGTATTTTTCTGTTTGTTTTGAAGTGTACATATGCATACTTCCTTCAAAATCAGATAGAAACGGTAGCTTTATATAATGAATACTGACAGTAATTAAAGGGGTAGAAAGGGGAATGGAGTTTGTGTTTTTGTCGAAGTAATGTGAGTAGTATGTTTCTTTTTCTATTTGCTTTGAAGTTTATGCATGCGAAGTTCCACCGAAATCCGATTAAAATGAGGGTTTGTACAAACATTAAGGGATGTAAAAGGGGAGCTAGGGTATTTTTTTTTTATTTTTTGGTCAGAAATCTTCTCCATAAAAAAATACATATATTGGCCAACTTTAATAAAGATCGGTCAAATGGTGTCAACTGTAACTTTTCAAAACGAAAATTGACAAAAGTCAAGGGGCGGAAATGGGGAAAGAGGTTGAGTTTTTGCAAACCACAAGATGACATTATTTTTCTTTGTTTTAAAGTAAAAGTTTGCTAAGTTCTATTTTACATAATAGTAATAAAAAAAATTGACAAAAATTAAGGGGTTGGTAGAAGGGAGAGGGGTTGAGCTATGGCAGACCACATGTTGACAAGATTTTTCTGTTTGTTTGAATGTATACATTGGCAAAGTTCAATGAAAATCAGATATGAAATATTGAGTAGGAAAAGGTGCTGGATTAAACCTTGGAGCCAGGCATATACACACTCCGGAATTACAGGTCGAAGACGCAGAACAGTTTAGGAACTTTTGTAGGTTAATGAGCTGTGATGTTGAGTTTATCACAGAATCTGTGGGACCCACAATTTTCAAACAGGACACCAAAATGAGAAAATCTATATCAGTACATGCAGGAGTTATGGCAACACTTAAATTTTTTTAGTCAGGTAAATTTACTTGTTGCATAATACGTAGTTTTCCTTTTGAATTTTTGTTATTATTATTATTATTACGTCACCTAGACATAATTTTTGGGAATTCGTATTCAAGCCTCCATTACATTAAACTTACCGAAATACGTTGTGTTGGAAAGACAGTGAATTCCAGAATTACAAACTTAAGTGCGTTGAAGTAAGGCTACTTACATTAATAATTTTCGTCTGTTCCACTTCCACTTTTTCTATTTTTAATTTTTTACAGTACTTGAGAGTTCTTGAAAAATGAATAAAATCTTACTCAGTTTTTGAACTTCCTGCTGTCATTACAATGTGTAGTGACCCTGCCAGCTGATTAATAAGAGTCGACAGGGTAAACTTCCACTGGAGCCGTGGATAAGAGCCGATCATAAAAGTCGGCCATGGTTCTGATATGAATATTCGTCATAGGTCCCTACTGCAACACCTGACAGGTTATATGGCTCAGTACATTCAAATATTAATATAGTAATGGAGGTTAAATTATTGTAAACGGCAATTACATATTTATTTACATAAGAAAGGACTGGTGACATCGTGAATATTTACATTGCTTAATTAGCTTTGAAACAAAACATTATATATAGGGCCAAGGACTAGGCGGGCATGTAACTGATGGGCCCAAACTAAGTGGAATATTGATAATCTCCCTGAAGACTATGCCCACATGACTATGATCAAATGATTGACTATTTAACTTTCCACAACCAGCTATCGCAGCAGAGCCCACCTTAGTAACAGACGCCAGGCATCATCTTCTTCTTTCGTAGAGAGACAGACAGACAGTTGCCCCCAGGGTTTAAATAGAATATCCCCTACCTATTCCCACTGTGTGGAGAGGGCAATACTCCTCACTAACCTGCTGTATGAAGTCACTTTACCAGCTTGCAATAATGACAGGCGCTTGGCAACTGGCGACTTACAGCTTGCTGATATGCGTGCTACTTCTCAGGTCATAGCTCCTATTGCTTAACTATTTCATGCTCGTCCGCCCTGGATACTGTCTTGGAAATTAATATGTGGTATTTCAGCAAGTGATCGACCTAGATCAATACAAATGTCTCTATAATAATTATAGACACATTGTCATGTTATGAAATAATTTCATCGTTCATATTCCTTAAATTGTGGAGCTTCTGTTGAAATTAATCTCTCGAATAAGAAAAATTCTCTCCTATTTCCTTCGAAACATTTGGTTTTTTAATTCTGTCACACTAATCGGCATATTTCACAGTCCACAGCAATTCTCTACCTACATACATTTTAATTCATTCCTTTGTTTCTTCTGATGACCAATTTTTACTCATCTTGTTGCTACCTCTCGCCGAACTCTCAGCTTCTGCTCTCAGACTTTCAAACAATGTTCGAATTCTGCGAGCTACACTCAGACTTCACAAGAATGACGTGTCGACTTGCGAGCAAGTCGGTTATTGTCGGCTCTCAGGCAGTAGCTCGCCAGTCGCCGCGAACTAGTCTCAGAGGCGTGCCACCAGTACCGGATTGGCCACGTAGCAGGAGTTACGGCCTCGCGCCTTCTGGGGGGCCTCGCGCCTCCTAGGGGAACCCGCTCTGGAGTCTCCCCGCCAGGCTAGATGGGCGACCCTCTTTTTTTTTAAGCTCTAAAATTCCCCCGGTCGGCGAAAACCAAGGGCCCCTTCTTCACATTTACTACGGGCCCCGCGCTGTCCACTGGCGAGTTACACTATCGAGAGCTTCTTTCAAGTGGACACGCACCTGGGTAAGGCCAAACTTCTACTTTTCTTTGCAACTTAATATCATAACCCATCTATGTTTAAAATTTCAAAGGAATCTGTGCAATAGTTTTTATTTAATGACCTGAACAATATAAAAATGAAGTGAATTCTCGATCACTTCCTCCAATGTACGTTGTTTTTGGCTGATTTTAATAAAAA
Source organism: Vandiemenella viatica (assembly GCA_031002005.1). Lineage (NCBI taxonomy): Eukaryota > Metazoa > Arthropoda > Insecta > Orthoptera > Morabidae > Vandiemenella > Vandiemenella viatica. The sequence goes on along the minus strand of CM061921.1, from coordinate 1,239,096 downwards.
TTGTTATCACTAATAATCACTCCTTCAATTTCTATACAAAAAAACACTTAAATAAGCTTACTTCAGCTTAAGACTATTTGATTTCATCGAAACATTTTCGATGTTTTGTGTTAAGGTAATCTAATTGTGATTTATAGTGATAAACCTGCTAAGATAACATGTGTATTAAAAAGCTCATATGGTTATGTTCGTGTAATATTTATACAGAGAAGAAGTGCGTTGAAGCATGCAACGATTTTCTGTTACAAATTACTTCCAGCAATACTCTTGTCCTAAAGTGAAAAGGAGCAACTAGTATCATGTTCTCACTGAAACTAGCTTCAAAGAACAGCAGCGTGTTAACGGAAAAATCTTGTGACACAAAATACTGTTGCTTCAAACTCATGGATCAACACAGTATTACAGCACGGCCTCATATTTTCCAACGAAATTGGCATTTAGCTCATTTAAAAAAAAAAAAAAAAAAAAAAAAAAAAAAACTTGCAACTTCAACGTGTAACGGATAGTTGGTCATGGGGTCGCTATTTTTATGGTTATTCATTAAGAATTTAATAAATTTGATTCCTGCACGGCGACCTGCTCGGCATGTTTTCACCCTAAGGATGAAAACATGCCGAGCAGCTCGCGCTGAAGGTCGCGGCCGCGGTGGCGGTAGATGTTTCATCCACGTGAAACAAAAGCATTGTTAGAAACGAGTCAGCGCACGCCGAGGCGGACGCAGTCGCCGTCGCTGCTCGCCGTTCACCTCGAGGTCGATGCCAGAACAAACTATTTTGTTTTCACCTCGCCGCCTAGCGCGCTGCTGGAGGTCTGCTTGGCTCTGATTGGTTGAGCTGCGTCAAATGCCACGCGATCCAGCTTCTACCCTTCAATACGCGCAGTTCTGTTTTCATTTCGTGCAGTTTTGTTTATCGCAATGAAAGAACAATTAATAAATGCAGTGTTTGCACGTCCTGCTTTATGGGATAAACGCCATAAAAATCACTGCAACAGATTCATTTTGGAAAAAGAGTGGAAGAAAATAGCCGCTGAACTTGAATTGACAGGTACGTAAATAGAAACTACTAATTTATGAACTGCAATCGGCAGTTTATTTTTCCATAAATGAAAAGATATTTCTTTCCAATAACTATATATTTTTTGTCTTAATTAGCCGTATTAATTTTACCTAATTCCAAATATTGATTGATTTCATTTTTCACAACTGCACACCTTTTTTTTTTTTGTAATAATAAGAGTACATTTGAGTTTTGGGATGGCAAAAATAGAGTACGCCATTTACTATTACTATTACTATTACAATTACTCCGCGATTCACCAAAAGTGTTTGGCGGAGGGTGCATTGCACCTATCAGGAAAGGTAATGGTTTGGAAGGGATATACGGGATATGGCAGGAGGCGCCCATGGGCTATTGTGAGGAACCATCCCAGCATTCGCCTGGAGCGATCTAGGGAAACCATGGAAAACCCAGATCAGGATGGCCGGAGTGCTTTATCGGAAGCTACTCCTGTCCGATTTTGTGTTTACTCGCCCGGTAAATCTATTCTATTCCATTCCCTAATCGCTCGTGGAAAAAATGAGTAGAGAAATGAATCGGTTCTGGCCCTGATTTCTCTTATCTTATTTTCGCGGTCATTCCGAGATATGAATGTTGCTGGTAGCAATATTTGTTTGCTGTCATTCCGAAATACGTCAGTCGAGAATTTTTCAATTAGCTTCCGTCGAGAGCAAAGCCTTCGGTGCTCCAGGTCTTCCCAACCTAACTCCTTCAACATGGCACTTACGCTTTCCCTCCAACTATATATACTATATATATATTTATATATATATATATTTGAACACATATTTTTCAATCTTTTTGACACATTTAACAAATACTTATTTTTACTAAACATTTTCACAGAGTCTGTACAGCCTATATTTAGATTAAAATATATGATAAGCTCATACTTTATTAAGTTAATCGAAAATGTTTTCATTAATCTCTGCATTTTGCATCCACAAGAAGAAAAATTCTCTCAGTAAATACAGAAGTGTCAGATACAGACAAAAGTGAAGAAATTGTTTTAAATAAATTTTTAAAATCTTACTTTTATTGAATTTGTAATGCAATTATTAATAATTTGGCAAAACAGTAAAACTTCATATAAACGGTCCTTAGCAATTTGCAGTTTATGCTGGTTTAAAACTTCAGTAACACACAAAATGTTTACATTGAATGGGTCATAATTTTGTTATGTACACGACACATAAATAAACTCAGTGGGCAAGTGGCACACCCCGCGAAACAAAAGTCTGTTTAAACAAAAAGTAAGTTGGCAGCCGAATTTGACCTTCTAACCCCAAGACAGCTGATGGCATCGTTCACTGCACTCGACCCATTCAATCGAATGCGCCAGAGTGACAAACAAATCCCAATGTTTTGTTGTAACACTATTTTTATAGGTAAAAAGTCAACCAGTGATGTGAGAATGTGTATTGACTAAAAAAATATTTTAACCTAATGTATTTCAGGTGGCCGTAATAACTTACGAAAGTAAAATAGAGAATGGGTTGCAATCCTATCTAAACGGTACGTTACTTTCAGTAACTATTTACGATAATTATCATTACCTTATGGTCACGACTAGTTTTTCCTCAGCGTGTATTGGGTTGGTGTGGTAATTGTTATAGACAATTGACTTTTCTAGTTCGTCCACGATTTTGGAGTAAATGTACTGAAAAGTTTCTGGTGTCATTCGCAGGTATGCGTGGAATCTATCTGGGTGATTTTTCAGTTCTTGATACAAATGGTGATATTCACCTAGCGTTTGTCTCTGTTCATTTATTGGGTGTGAACTGAACCGTCTGTTGCCAGCCGTAGAAAGTAGCCACCACTTTGTTTGCTACTGACAGGCCATCATCATCACTATCATTTTCACTTGCACGAATCATTGCAGCCTACACAGACTTAACTAATACTTGGGATAAACACAAAATCCAAACAATGTGCGATGTGTGGCACCTACGAAGGTTTGTAAAGCACTGTTGAACGCTAGCAGCTGTACCTCGACATCGACAGCGAGCTGCGCGGCAACCATCTACCGCGACCTTCAGCGCGATCTGCTCGGCATGTTTTCACCCTAAGATGACGAGCCTTGTTGTACTGCATCTCGGATAAAAATTTTCTATCTGTTAATTTCGTGCGACTTTTAACAACGAAATGTAGCTAAAACGGCAATAAAATATTACAACAAAGTTTTAACCATCATTTCAAAATTTTGTCATTGTTTTAGAGCGCCTGCGGCATCTAATAGCTGCACTTCACTCTCACATTTCGGCATTTTTAATTTAATTCGTGGCGACTTTTTGGAGAAAGGAGGGTGGAAAACGTGAAGAGGTCATTATAACGAAGCTGTCAAAACAAATTTCAACAGGTCAGTAACAGTTTCGGGGTGGTAGAGAATATCCTCTTCCAACCCCGAGCTGTTTTTCAAGAAATGTGAAGATTTTCATAAATCCACTTTCGTCTGCATAGCCTTTGAAACAATGTATTATACCAAGTCACCAATGTAATTATTAACTCAAATTGGTCCATGATCTGGCTAAGCAACAAGGTATCCGTTGCTGCAACTTAATAATTCGTTTCAGAATGGCGTCACGAACTGAAGAGTAGTGATAACGAACTGTAGGGATGCTAGAAACTCTATTCTTGAAACGAGTTTCGCAAATTATTTGGCGGTAGTCCTGAGTGCTTGAATACCACTTCCCATCGCTTTTTTGATCGAGAGAATAACATAAATATTCTTCAAAGAAATCCGGACAAGGAAACCGATTTAACTGATATTTTGGCGGCACTAGCTATTACCAAATTTAATGACAGATACTTTAATTAAAAAATGCTTGAAGATACTTTTTCAGAATTTTGCTTTTGCCACATTTGTTCCTCCTACCAAATTGGATCGACTGTCATATCTTTGGCCTCGACAATCGTTCATATGCAAATCGAACTTTTGCTAAGTATCAATGCTAAACAGGGCAGCGCCCCAAAGAGTCACTCTCCGGATTGTAAGCACAGCGTAATACTTCGTCTTCATTAGTGTCAGCAAAAATGTTCGACGTGACTTACATCAAGAGCTCAATTCAGTATGATGGAAAAATATTTAGATGACCTAACCATAGTCAAAATTTTATTACGAACTTCATTCGTTTTGAATACTTTTGCCAATTTAATAAAATATTATTCTCGTTATTAGCAATACGGCGGAGATATTCCATCACCACAGGGTAATATTTTCCTAGCAGTTGCTATATACTTACCATCATTAGAATTATTTACTATTTCAGATCCAAAGCTTCCTCTGAACAAGATATCATTCATTAGAGGATTGCAACCCACTGTGATTTTTCGTCTTCAGTCTGTATATACAAATACTTGTCTAGTTATTTAATGGAATTAACGCTTCTGTCCAACTGAGCATTGTGTGATTGTGATCTGATGAAGTTTCGTGAGTTTTGAGACGCTCTGATAAGTAAATCCATTCATCCAATCCTTTCCCAAATAAAAATGAGACCTTCTGTTGAATAAACAACATATGAACAATATACTTTATCTGCAGATTTAGAATAAAGAAACTATCTACTTTTATAAGTTTCTTCATTTGGTTTTTGTGAAAATACGTATTTGGAAAACGACGTCCATGATTTTTTTTTATTGGATTTTTTCGTTGATCCAATAATTATTTCATCTCTGTCAGCAGAGTCAATGAGCGACAATTTGGAAATATCATCATAATTTGTACTTTGAAAAGACGACTGTGGTGATATGTCTTGTATACCCATTTGTAATCTTTTGAACAGCAGACGATGTTCTAGCCATAGATATATCTTCTCGCACATGCTGCTCTTCATCATAAGCCTCATCTGAATAACTTCCATTAAAAATTTTCTTCCGTCTCGTGTTGAACTAATTCTGGTGATGACGATTCAGGCGACTTAAAAAAAAAAAAATCCAGCAATTTTGAAGCCTTCTCAATTTCGTCTTGATTTTGTTTTCTTTTATGTATTGTGCGCCATACAGATTTTTTTTTTTCTGCTTTAGTGACATGTCCTGTCTGTAAAAGACAGATAAGCTTTGTAAATATTTATGATACCAACGTTAATTGTGATCACCGAAGGTTATATGGTAGAAAGAGAGAAATGGTTGAATCTCGCCCTAAACATGAACTTCCAGACTACAGCCGAGAAGGCATGAAACAGGTGCGGGAGAGGCGCAACGCGCCACGGGAGGGTGCTAACTTTAGAACGAGTTGTGATTTTCATGATTTGAATAACTCGAATTGACTCGAGTAGCAACTCTAATTGACTCTATTCTATGATACCATACGACTATGCATTAAGCTGAAACTCTTACTTTTATAAAATCTTCTAGATGATGTGTGTTAAAATAATATATTAATTATTATAGAATTCATTTTTCATTTTTTGCGCAGACGATCTCTCGCTGCATTTTCGGCGCCCCCCATATAACGGCGCCCGGTGCGGTCGCACCGCTCGCACCGCCCTAGGGCCGCCACTGGCAATAACCCCTTCCTCTCCCAAAACACACTCATCATCACTCTGCCGGCAGACAGTGTTTGCTTGGACTTCCGTGGTTTCGGCGACTGGATGTTTCCACTGACGGGATGGTTCCTTCGTTTCCGGCTTCGTGTAGTGGACCCAGGTCTAGTCCCCAGTAACAATTGAATCCAAGAATTCTTCGCCATCAGTTTCATAGGCTTGAAGAAATTCGCGGGCCACTTCAACACGTTGCCGTTTATGGTTTCCATAAGCATTCTTGGGACCCATCTTGCACAAACCTTGGCATACCATAAATGACCTGTCAAAATTTTGTCAATGGTAGTCTTGTTGACTTCAGGGATCATCTCGCAGAGCTCCCGAACTGTCACCCTCCGATCTTTCACTATTTCTTCTTTCACTTTCGCAATCATTTCGTGCGAAACCGATGGCAGTCTGGAACGCTGTTCGTCATGGTCATCTTTACTCCGTCTTTGAATTCTCGGCACCATTTGTGTAAGTGTTGTATACTCATACACTTTTCTCCGTAGACTTTACACAATTGGGAATGAATTTCCATAAGTGCAGTGTTTCTTGCACACAAAAAACGAATTACAGACCGTAATTCATACCTGTCGGGCGAAGTTAGTGGGAATTCCACATCTTAACTGCTGCTCAGCCAAGACTGAGGGTCACAGACAGTTCGCCAGGGTGGGGATTGGGAGAGGGGGAACCAAGCTACATGCCAGTGTTGCCAGATCGCGACTACAGCATCTTGGGAAACTTATTTTACGGACAACCCTTGTAGTATTTACAAATTCATTGTTCTGTAAGCTTTTTGTTACTGCTTCCTACAGGTTTATGGAAATAATAAATTTCCATAAAATGTGATGGCAGTTTTAATTACACAAATGGAAACTATACATGTGAACACATATAAGGCCACCTTGGCCAACCAATTCACTGTTCTGAAGCTGCTGGGGAAAACACATTAGTTGCTGGCATTAAATTTTATTTTGAGACATTTCAACAATAGTAAATAGAGCAGGAACATAAGAAGTTCAACAGATAAGAGAAATAATATGTATAAGTATTTAAAAGAAACAAATTTCCACTGCAGTAATTTATCATTTACAGCATTAATTGGAACTGTATAACATTTCAAATTTATAATATTGTGTAATGATTTTATTAAACTACTACATAAATGCTGGCAAGTAAAGTTCATATAAAGTTTTATTACAAAAAAAAATCTTAAAAGACTATTAAGGAGAAAATGCAGTTTCAATAACATTTATGGAAGTTTTTCCTATTAGAATAGATCTTAATTTATCAACAATAACACCATCACGTGCTCCATTTTTAAAAAGCAACACGTGTCACTTAAATTCTATGATAACAAAACTTTCTAATATGTATACCACTTATATAAAAATACTTATTATCCGTGTTATTACTTATTGTAAATTTATAATATCTATTTCTTTTATATGATAGTAAACTCATTTGTTATTGGATTTATCCTTACCAGTGTTCAAAACATACAAAGAAACTGTTAACATGAATTAAGGGGCAAGATTCCCCAACACTCAATTGAAACACATCAGACAATTATTATTATTATTTTTTAAATACATAACTTCATATGAAAAACAAGGTTAAATAAATAGGTATTTCACTGAAGTAGACATAGTGAGATTACACCCATTACTGATGTTCTTTCAGGAATTGTCATTTTGTATGTTTTATTCGCACCATATACATCAGTCTGAATAACAATATTTAGAAATTATTGTTTGTGCTATCATAATGAAACGAAAATTAGGCACAGAATTTGTTAGAGTATCGTTTGTTTATACTTATTTAATCTGAATTACTGCCTTCTATACTTCAATAATATCTCTGTTATATCTCTAGCTTAGTTTATACTCTGACCAATGTATAAACTGTTCAGTTGTTATTCCGTGCTAAGCTGCTCTCGGCTACATTTCTGTTGTGCGGTTATATGTATTTCTAATACATAATAAATACGTATCGTGTTCAATAATTGCTTGTATCATATTTAAAAATCTTAACAGGTTATGGGCCCAGTAGCCAGGTATATGTAAAGGTGATAAATATCTGACGAAAGTAAAACTTACAACCTAGGCAACACGCGGCATTTAAAAGTGCGAAAATATGAGCTCAAGCAATCAATTAACTTTGATAGAAAAACTCACTGGTCGGGAAAACTACTCGACATGGAGATTTGCCGTCAAAACCTATCTGGAACACGAAGGACTGTGGAATTGCATTGAAAATGCGAGTGATGATCACATTGATCCCAAACGCGATTTGAAAGCCAAGTCAAAAATTATTCTGCTAGTGGATTCAATCAACTATGTCCACATTCAGGAAGCAAAGACAGCGAAAGAAGTTTGGAACAACTTAGCAAACGCTTTCGATGATTCTGGATTAACGCGTCGTGTGGGCTTACTTCGTGATCTGTGCACAACAACGCTAGTCGGATGTCGAAATGTAGAAGAGTATGTTAGCAAAATCATGACAACAGCACACAAGTTGAGAAATATTGGATTTAAAGTAGACGACGAGTGGCTTGGAACTCTGCTTCTCTCCGGTCTACCAGATTCATACAAACTGATGATAATTGCCATCGAAAGTTCCGGTATGAAAATAAGTGCTGACTCCGTAAAGGCTAAAATTTTACAAGATGTAAAAATAAATGATGGTGAAACATCAACTTTTGCCGTAAATTATAAGAACAACAAAAGCTTCAAGAAACAGTTTCAAAAAGGACCTCGTTGCTACACTTGTAATAAGCATGGCCACTTGAGTGCACAGTGCAAGTCTAAAGCAAAGAAGATACATAAAGTTGAAAATCAGGAAAGCTCAAGCTTTGCCGCTGCTTTCATAGCTCCAGTGAGTAACAGTGATTCCTGGTATATAGACTCCGGTGCTTCTATGCACATGACCATGAACAGAAATATATTACAAGAAGAAACAGTACCATTCATCAACTCAATTAAGGTTGCAAATGACAAATGCTTATCAGTAAAAGGCTCAGGTAAGCTGAGTTTAAATGTGTGTGATGCTAATGGCCAATGTAAGAAAATTTTGTTTCAAAATGTTCTGTATGTGCCAGAGTTGTCAACAAATTTACTATCTGTCAGTCAGATAATTAGAAATGGTGGTCAAGTAAAGTTCAACAGTAAGGGCTGTATAATAATAAACAGGAATAATGAAATAGTTGGGACAGCCAGTTTAATAAACAATATGTATAGATTAAATGTATATAATCATCAAGCATACATATCTGATGTTGATGAGCAAGACATTTTCTTATGGCACCAAAGAATGGGTCATTTGAACTTTAATGATCTGCAGAAAATAGTGGAGAATGCAGAAGGTGTAAAATTGTCCAAGAAACCAGACAAATTAGTTTGTACAACTTGCTTAGAAGGAAAACAAAACAGGTTACCTTTAAAATACAATGGATCCAAAGCTACAAGGTTACTTGAACTAGTACACTCTGACATTTGTGGTCCAATGGAAACCATGTCATTAGGAGGTGCTAAATATTTCATGACATTCATTGATGACTATTCAAGAAAGGTATTTGTTTATTTTCTCCATAAAAAGTCAGAAGCTTTTGAAAAGTTCAAACATTTTAAAATGCAAGTTGAAAAACAATTAGAATGTAACATAAAATGTTTACGCTCAGACAATGGCCTTGAATATGTTAACAACAACTTTTCTGAGTTCTTACAAGGTGCTGGAATAATCCATCAAACAACCACATCATATACTCCTGAACAAAATGGCGTTGCTGAACGAATGAACCGGATATTAGTGGAAAGAGCAAAATGTATGTTGATCAGTGCTAATCTTCCTAAGCTATATTGGGCTGAAGCTGTACATACTGCTGCTTACCTCATCAACAGAGCTCCAACTCGATCACTGACATTTAAAACACCAGAAGAAATGTGGTCAGGAAGAAAACCAGATGTGAGTAATTTAAGAACATTTGGCTGTGATGCGATGATACATCTCCCTAAAGAAAAACGAAGGAAATGGGATCCTAAAGCAAAGAAAGCTAAATTTGTTGGATACTGTGAGAATTCAAAAAGTTACAGGTTTATAATACCTCCTTCTCAGTTAGTAATTAAAAGCAGAGATGCTGTTTTTCTGGAATCTACTGTCAAAAGAAATTATCTCCCTGTTGATTTGACAGAATCAATGTGTGATACATCATCTGAGTTAAATGACAATCATACATCAGAGAGCTCCAGTGACAATTCAGATTCCACAATTACTACTGCTGAATACTTTTCTGATACCAATACTAGCCGTGAGCATAAATCAGAAGAGACTGTTGAGACACCTTTACCCTCAAATATGACTCTGAGACCTAGAAATAAACAAGTGCTCTCTAAAGAAAAAGATAAAGTTGAGAATGATTACCTGTGCTACTGTGCAGATGCAATAATTCCTATTCCACAAAACTACAATGAAGCAATAACATCAACTGATTCAGAAAAGTGGAAGATGTCTATAAACAAGGAATTAAAATCTCATCATCAAAATGGAACATGGACATTGGTAGAAAAGCCTCAGGATGCAAAAGTAACAGGATGTAAATGTGTGTTATGCATTAAGGATGAACCAATTGGTCCAGGTTACAAATTCAGACTTTGTGCAAAGATATATACTCAAACTGAAGGAATTAATTATGATGAGACTTTCTCAACAACAGTAAGTGAGTTGAAAGAGAATATTCTTATGACACCACCAGAGGAACTAGACTGCAAACCAAATAGGGTATGTAAAACCAAATCTTTATATGCCTTAAAACAAGTTCCTAGGTGCTGGAATACAAAATTCAATCCAATTTCAAATAAATTTGGTTTTGTGAAAACCAAAGCAGATCAGTGTGTTTATACTGAACAAATCATTGACATCAATTGTTATCTTTGTCTGTATGCTGATGATGGCATTTTGATTTGTAGAGATAAGACTGTTTTGAATGAAGTAACTAATGATCTGCAAAAGAATTTTGATTTGAAGATTTGCACTCTTACTAAATTTGTTGGCATGCAAATAGATAGACTTAAAGACTGTATCTTTATATACCAAACTAAGTATGAAGAACAATTGTTGAGGAAATTTGATATGATTGATGCCAATCCTAACAGTATTCCTGCTGATCCACATGTGAGACTTTCAAAGGTTAATGGAGTACCTGAGAAAAATCACCCATACAGAGATGCAGTGGGATCACTTATCCATGCAGCAATAGTAAGCAGACCAGAAATTATGTTCGCTGTAAGTCAGGTGAATCGACTTATACATTCTTATGATGATTCTCACTGGACTGTTGTCAAGAAAATACTAAAATATTTGAAAGAAAGCAAGAATTATGGATTGTGCTACTTACCTAACATAAACACTACAGACTTAGTTGGGTACAGTGATGATGTCTTTGCCAGTGACATTTTATTTCTTAAAAATACAGCAGCTGTTACTTGAACAACAGTGATAATAAACATTGGTTTATAATTGTTTCAAGAAGGCTGTAATTCGGTGGGAGTGTTAGAGTATCGTTTGTTTATACTTATTTAATCTGAATTACTGCCTTCTATACTTCAATAATATCTCTGTTATATCTCTAGCTTAGTTTATACTCTGACCAATGTATAAACTGTTCAGTTGTTATTCCGTGCTAAGCTGCTCTCGGCTACATTTCTGTTGTGCGGTTATATGTATTTCTAATACATAATAAATACGTATCGTGTTCAATAATTGCTTGTATCATATTTAAAAATCTTAACAGAATTAATCTTCATACTAGCAGAAAAAACATTATGACACAAAACATTTATTCACAGCAAACACTAATCGACAATAAATGTTCACTAAGTTGAAATGGAACGCATGACAGGTATGCTGTAAGTAAATCGAATCAGAATGTACGTACTTATGTTCGTTTGGGAAAACTATAACTACGTTTAGCCTTCGTTTGGCTCGAATTTGCATTGGATGTGTACACATCCACATTACAATTAGGGATGTTAACCTTAGAAGGGACGTCAAATCCAAACCACAGAAGCGTTCTGACGTACTTCACATTACACAGCAAGCTGTGCCAGAGGTGAAGGTCAGGTTAAGGGCATAAGAAAATCCCTGCTGGGACAAGGATTTGAACCAGTGAGCTTTTGTTCTCCAGGCAGATGCCTTAACCACTAAGCCACCTGGATACTACTGAAACAATATTTTGCATAAATTTATGTATTTTAAAAAAAATATGTTAGTATTTTCAAGAAAGACTGAGAAATTATATGTCTGAAACTGATAACAAATTTCACAGCCAAACTATTATATACAATTCAGTACTAGAACACCTAAGGAAAACAGTATAGTGGAAATCCAAATTACAATAATTGATTTCAAATAATTTTAAACTACTTAATGATATGTATCCACTTACATAGTCCACTTATTAATTTAGCAATTAAATTAGAGTCCATAATCACTTCCAGTTCAAAATACCAATACAGAGACATACAGAGATAAGGAACAAATTAAAATTAAGATTATTCCTCATAAAGCATGGCTTAAAAATATTATATAACAGGATGAGTTAATGAGACCTGAATTTCGGCACAATAATGGCACAAAGTATATCATCGTGTAGATATGACTTATCGTAAAGAATAGTTAATACTAAAAATAAAAAATGCATTAGTCTAGACAAATATAAACAGAAAATTATAGAAAAATGCATAATTTTTAAATTGTATCTGATTTTTATTTTTTGGATTCACAATATTAAACATTTGTGCTTTCATTAATGATTTTTTAACGAAATTACAGTCATTGTATTATTTCTACATTCTAAATCTCTCTGGGCACAAAGAAAGGATCCTTGTTGTGTAAGAAAAAAATAGACCCTAAACACTGACTGTGTTTTATAACAGAGAGCACCATTTTATGAACTGTTTTAGATGTTATTATACATACTTGAATACATCCAAAAAAAATTCTAAAATATGTAAAAAATTACATAATTACGTAGTCTTTCTCGGCGTTAAGAATATAAATATTGTTCTCGGGTGACTAGCCAAAATATAGGAGTGTTATAATTACACAATATTTCGGCGCTCTCAATCATTGGCGCCATCTTCTTTTCACCACAAGATGGCACTAATGATTGAGAGCGCCAAAATATTGTGTAATTATAACACTCCTATAACTCGGCTAGTCACCCGAGAACAATACTTATATATGTCAAACATTATTTTAATCATCTAATGAATGTTTCACTGAAGCAAAATATGGAATTTGTAATAATCATATTGTCTAATCAAAACATCTTAATAACAATTAAAGAGATTTTCTTATCAATAACAAACCAATTTCCAAAGTGACGCTTTTATGAAACCAATACACTATCAACAATAACACATCCAACTGTACACTGCATAAAATTATGCTGTAATGAAAATGTTTATTAAAAAAATATTTCACTGTTAGTTCAATACTGATTCCCACACTAGGGAAATATAGTGTAAAGCTCTAAAGTAGTTTAAGTTTTCACTGTGTAAACTAAGTACTGATTAAAAGTAGCTAAATTTACAAACATAGTGAAACAATAGAAAAATAGAAAATAATATCAAATAGCCATAACATATTAATGACTGGTACATTTAAATTCAACAACTGTGGACTCAACTATTATTTCTTATGAATGAACAGTTCTATGAGTACCAGCACATTTGATGTTAAACATACATTTCACTTGAATGAATACAGTAAAAGTAACAGAGGAAATGGCAGAGGTTTTAATGTGACACTAAAGTGTCAATTTTTTTTTTTCATTTACTCAGTCAGGGCCGGCGTTAGGGGGGGTTAAGCGGGGCAATAGTACCCGGGGCCCGGGCCATCAAAGGGGGGCCCGCCGGCCTGGGTGCCTAAATAAATAGAAATCAAACACAAATTTTAAAATCTGCACCAATAATTTTGTATTAAAATGTTCTGAATTTATCCAAAAAAACAAAGTGTAAAGTAAAAACATTTCCTGGGGTGGGGGAGGGGGGGAGGTAGGGGCCTAAAATCGCTTACCCGGGGCCCGAGAATCCTAGCGCCGGCCCTGTACTCAGTACATATAAACACTGCATTACATATATTCCATCATTTTATATATATATGAGACAACTGTATGACCTTAGATACAATACTTTTCATGATCAAATAATGTAGTTAACATAACAAAACTTTCTGAATAAATATGTAGTTATTGAGAGTTCCGAAAGAAAATTTATGTAGAATATTATCCAAAGTGGCATCAGCTGTGAACAGTGCACTGAATCCAATAAACTTTTTTTCTTTGGTTCAGTGTTATTACCACTGTCTATGATTTTTCTAAGGTTTACATTACATAAAGATATGTTTTGTATTATCACTGAGTAATTAGCAGTGGCTAAGTAGATCATGTATTTAGTGGCACTCAAGTGAAAGGAATGTCATTATTTTTATTGCAGTGAGACATACGGTACAATAAAAAGTGTGAAAATAATGATCCTAGCACAGACAGACAAATCACATTAAGTAGAAAGCAAAATGAAATGTTTTGGAATAGTGATTTTATTACTACTTTAATATATAATATCATAAATGCACTATTTCAGCTTTGGGAAGGTTTGTTAATTATATAAATGTTTCCTCGGAATGTTCTCATTTTTTAGTGGTGGAAGTTTCATTATTGTGTGCAGCAATGAAAGTGATGTAACAATGAAATATTATATCAGATAAATACAAACTATTCTTGCTGTGGTTGTTTTTGTGCAGAGTGAAGAATGTTGTACTTAGATTAATATCAGTAAAGTAACTAAATCAAAGTAAGGAAGAGTGATGATTCAAATTGTTGTGTACAGTCATTGCAAGTCTAGTGATAAGATTTTCAGTTTCAAGTCAGAGCAAGTTACACACAATTCTCTGGTATTATGGAATGAATTTGAATGTTGTTGTGCAGTGTGTATTTGATGATGGAAGCAGGTAGAGAACGGTACCCAGTGCTAATACTAACAGCCTATCCTTGCAAAAGACAAAAATAATACTTAGAGATATTTAACAGTCTCACCCAATGAACGCATAATTATGAACACTGCATTGTGCCATTCTTCTGTACACACCGTGAGAAGATTTTGTGGTTTAACCTAGGCCTTTGTTAAATAATCCTGTGGTTATGAATTCTGCATCGCTGCTACTCATGCCTTGCCGTCTTGTATTAGATGAAGGAAATTTCTTCCACTTTTAAGAAATAAATTAGTATAACTACATCAAGAGCCAGGTGCAATCACTGCTCTTTAATAAAACTAGACAGAATGCAGGAGATTACCAAAAAATGAAGAACCAAAAAAAAATATTATTTTTTTAGTAACCAGGAGGTAAAGGGATAAGAAGTTAAAAGTTATTTAGTTTTTAGTGAAAGTTTCTAGACACTTAAAGATAATAGCATTCGAGAAACATTAATATCTACAAAATGAATTATGATGCTTTTTCAATTAAAACAAAGCAAAGATCTTACTGGTAACATCACCCTTCACATAACTAAAACAATTTAAAAAATTAATTTATTTTGGATCGGTACCTGCCAGTGTGGGTGTGGAAGTTAAAACAACATTACACTGGATCAGGGAGGTCAAATGAGCCTAGGTTCCAACCCATCCTGGTTGTGGATTACCGCTAACACCCAGGTGAATTCTGAGTTGGTCCTAAATCTCCACCTTGTAATCTACAAATTTCTAAAAGAAAAATACACTTTATCACACAGAACACAATTTATACATTTCACAGACAGATGTTAACCATATGTTCCATTTAAAAAAAAAAAAAAAAAAAAAAAAAAAAAAAAAAAAAAAAAAAGAATTAAAAAATTTAAAAAATAAAATAAACCAGTTGGTTGAATTCTGTTCTCAGACCATCAGTCTAAAAGAGATTATTATACTTTTCTTCCTACAGTATAATAGTCAAAGATTTCTGTAAGTGGTACAACAGTTGCTGTTTTCCTCAGGTAATAATCCAAATAAAAAAAAAATAGGTTGGAGAATTTAAGAAAATATTAATTTTCTTATATAAATCTAACTATAAATGGCCTAAAGATTTAAATTCTACTATTCAGTAAAAGCTCGTTATTCACGGGGGATATGTTCCATAAATACGCCACAAATATGGAATGTTAATTTGTATAGGATTATAGGGGATACGTTCCAAGGTTCCAAAAAAACAAATAAAATCAATTTTTTTTAAGAGATTTTAAGCAACATGTTTTAATTATTATTGTTAAGCTTAGGCAATGTTTTAAAGGATTTAGTAATTTTTCCTTGTTTTGCCAATTTTAAACGGTCTTTCAGTTCATATTGATATTCAGCAATAACAATTTGTCTTAACAACAAGACTTCTTTCCATAGACAGATAAATTTTCATGAAGAAACCACAAAGCTCATTTTCCATCCGTAGACCTTCACACAGGTTTTTTTTTTTTCTTCTTAAAATTAAATGTCACTATTTCAGTGTTTGTTGAAGCCTCTTCATCAATGGGTTGGTGATTTAACATTTCTTCCAAGTTGATTTCATTCAAATCTTCATCTTGCGATTCAAGCAACTCTTGAATATCAGTTCTTTTTTTTTTTACTTATAGCTCTATACCTTGTTGAGGTCATTATAGGTGGGATGGGACTGGGGACAAGGAGAATGAAGGAATTCGGCCATTCGGCCATTCGGCCATTCGGCATTCGGCTGGAGTGATTTGGGTTCAAAAACATGTCCTCATATGCCAGTCACAACTTGAGCAATGTTTGCAGTTAAAGTTTTCATTTGCACAGATTCTCCATCATATCTGACAGTGAGATGAGGCCACAGTTTTTTACAGCACGATTTCAATGTGTATGGCTTCAGTTCTAGCAACGATTTTTGTACTGTAACAATGCATTATTCTATGTCAAAATTTTTCAGCATTGCATAACATTCATAAATAACATAGATTGCGAACAAAGCAGAGAGGACCAGTTTTATTCACTCAGACTTATTGCAACGAAGTTATGACAGCTTCAGAGGCAGTAAGATTTTTTTTAGTTGCTTCGGCTTGATAGAGTGACTCTCGGAACCTGCCATCAATACTCAAATGATGCCAACAGGTTAGCAAAGGATACCGAATGCGCTGAATGTATCGAATGGATCCACAAATAATAAAAGTTTCAAGCTGCGAATACAGAAAGTTGTCACAATTATTTTATCTGCGAATACTGAAATCGTGAATAACGGAACCACGAATAAAGAGCTTTAACTGTATTTACAAATTTGATAGGAAAGCTAAATTTCTTGCTATTTGTAAATAATTCAGTGTCACAGCCAATACACAATTCTGCTTACCAAAATATACTTTAATGATAATGATCTATATGTCAATATTCAGAAATTAACTAACAATTCAAAAGAAAACTGTCAGAAACTTTCATTTACAATTTATTGATTTAATGTCAACAACTTATATGTTCAGAACATTAGAATTCTCTAGTAATAATGCATATCATATGCATGTAAGTACATGAACAAAGTATATAATTCATTTCACAAAAGTCATACAGTTGTTTGTAAATAGATAATAATGGACAAATATGGTAACAGTCATTTAATAAATAGTTTAATTAAAAAATTCACATAATAATCATCACACTACAATTATAAAAGAAGGATTGCTTTGAGAAAATGATGAAATGCTCAGTTCTCTGTCTTATAATCTCAAATAGCAAAAATACAAAGTATTTATTAATAAAATATAACCCTGCTTTTTCATTTGTTACAAAAAAAAATTCATTTGAACTAATGCATCCTAAATGAGAATTCATACCATGTGGTTATATCATTTACATGATAAGACAAAAATAAATAAGTCAGCACCAGAAATGGTCTAAACATTCACTTTTTCAATTATGGCCCTATTTACTTGTTCAAGCAGTGATTCTTCTTCAGCAATTTCAGGTAGCTCACCAAGCCCATCATCATCACCATTCTGACCAGTTGCAACATGTTCATCAGCTGAAAAGTATTGAAAGACAAATTACATTCCATAAGACACAACAAAAAGTGTTACATATACATTTACATGTCATTGAAAAGAAAGCATCCATAAACTACGTAGCTCGGCCAAGGAGGGAGGGGTTGGTTAGAAAGCTACACTGGGCTACCAGGGGAGGAGGAAGCTACGTAGCTTTTTATTCATTCTATTTCTCACAGTTTTTAATAGGGTACAGTATATACAACAGCATGTGGATATTTATTTCCATAATTTAATTATCTCCTTATTTTAGATAATGTATATATACTCACAGTGCCACACATTAATGTGACTAGCATTCATAATGCTTGGATAGCTCGGGGCCAGCGTATCTGAAATAAGCGACATGCAGTGGCGCATTATGCACAAAAAACATTAGACACATGACACCTAGTGTCAAATTTGCTTACAAATGTCAGTTGGGATTTTACACCCCCGTAACAGTATTTTGATGTTTTTAAAAAAAGCTGTTTTGATTCGGATCACCCACATGTCACCATACTGCTCTTTGATAAAACAATTCTCATTCTGTTGTGACAATGAATTCCAGTCCATCTTTAATTACACTTCTCCATGAAGTGTTATTTCAAGTTCAGAGTGTGGTGAAAATGGAACTGTACAGTAAAATTTACAAGGCTTATTGAAAATGTTTTTTCAGCAAGTTTTCAATATGGAAAAGTGTTAATGATACCTTTTAAGCATGACAAAAAATCATTCCCTCAAAATGTAGAAAAAAAGGGGACAGAACTCCAGCAAAAAAAGAAAAAGAAAAGAAAAGAAAAGCAGCTCTTCTTAGGTGTATTCTCCCCCTCCCCCCCATCTGCCACATGGCATGTATAGTTTGTTCCATTCTATCAGTTAACAAACAATGATGAATGGGATTAGGAGAATGTATCTGTAACACCTCAAGGAGGGAATGATCTCTTGCTCTATCTGAGAAAGAGGTTTTTCCAATAATTCATCACTTTCAGTATTAGCTAGTGTCACAATATAATTTAGAATATTTATTATTAAAGAAAAGCATACAAAGAAAATAATGGTCATGTTAAATATAAATGCAATAACTTTAAAGATAGTCTGGTAAGGGAAAACAGCATGAAATGTCTTCTGGGATTAATAGGAGAAAGCTACATTTCACACATGGGGGGGATGAAAGCAAAAGCCACATCAGGCAACATCAGGCAACATGGGGGAAGGAAATGGAGGGTTCAAAAGAGGAAAAAATGGAGCTACATAGTTTATGGACACTCCCCAAACACACATTATTGAGAAACACTTGAGAATGATTCCAAAATTATTTTAAACACAATTTACATCTAAATGAGTAGTAGTTAATATATTTTTTATCCAACTACTGGCCATCTAAGTGTTTAATAATATGGTAGCAATTTTTTTACCATTTTATGTATGAAAGTGAGGAGGTTAATAAAAGTGTTTAAACAACATCTTAGAAACATAATTTCCTGGAAACTCTATCTGACACGCTGATAACCCAGAAAGCTTCTGGAATGTTGGGTTTATTAAGAACTTTGCAACAACTGAAAGTTTATCAGCCTTTCAGTCTGCATTCAATGCCATAAATATGCAATTGTAGTAAGGTAATGAAATTTCATCATATCAAATGCTTAAGTCCTTTATTATTTTCTTAAAAATTATGACAACTTAAAAGACACTCTCAAAGCACTCTACTAAACCATGTTTACTATCACAAATGACACAGCTTTCTATCTAGTAAAATTTTTCTTTCCTCCAGTTCCGCTTTCATTAACAGAAGTTGTTCTTCCCACTATGTGGATAAAAGATCTGTTAGCTAAATCTGCAAACAAGCAAGAATGGGAATGATCTGGTAGAATTTAATGCTGCTTGGTAGTAGACATATGGTATGTTGGTTGAAAAAAATAACATAATTTGACATGAAATTTAAAAAACTAATGTTGCCCGACAAACAGATAGTGTGTGTTAGTCACGTAAGTCTCTGTAATGTTATATCATTTGCTCAGGTTTTGTTTCTCTTGCAGTAGTTTGTGTATGATCTGTTCATATTTTTTATGTACAGATACAATTACTGTATGGTATACATGTGGATTTGCACTGTTTAAGATTACTATCAATAAAAGCAAGGGACAGACACTGAAAATAGCAGAAGTACGCTTACAAAAGATGTGTTTTTTCCATGGGCAGTTATATGTAGTCATAGGTTTCCAACCCCCAAAACCTACATTTCTTTGCAAAGGACAGCAAAATCTGCAAGAGGAACTGTAGCCTCCCTCAGTTAACCACCCCCGTGTTTTGTTTGTTGGTATTCTTATACATGTTCGAAATTGGTTCTCTTCATGAGATAGCTTCATGGTAGAATGGTATGGTGATGGCTTCCCTGTCACATTATTCCAACTCCATGCTTTTTGGGATACCTTTTATGTAACTTACAGCTTCCTGTATCCAATTCCAAAAGTAAAATTAAAGTCTACACGTATTAAGTCACTGGTAACAGCTAGGTTGTTTTTTTTTTTTTTTTTTTTTTTAATAAACCACAATGACAAAAGCGCATCAAGAATGGCGCTGTTAGATGAAATATCTATCAAGCAATAATCCTCTAAAAGAGTATCCCTCAATGACAAGAGGAGCCAGAGAATGATAAACAGAATAAAGCAAGCAAACAGACAGTCTACATCCTCACAAATCATTTATAGTTCCAACCTGAGAACAGAGCAAATCATTTGCTATGCTTAATTTGTTATAGTTTGTCACAGATGTACTACAGGGTGATTTAAAATGATTGTTGGGGTTTCAAAATATTCCTACACTTAGCACAATTGAGATACGAATTTGAATCTTATTTTGATGTGTTAAGAAACTCATCAAGTTTTTTTACATCCATTACAAATGTTCAATATGTGCGCCCTGTGTCACTCTGCACACATCTATGTGATAGTCCATTTCATCCCACACGCGACGCAGCATGTCATCAGAAATGTTTAGAAAGGCGGCCCTGATCCGTTCTCTCAGTTGCGGGATAGTCGCAGGTAGAGGTGGAAGATAAACTTGATCCTTGACGTAATCCCACAGAAAAAAATCACATGGGGTTAAATCTGGTGAACGAGGTGGCCAAGCCGACACAGAAGGACGCCCACTGCTTTTCCCTTTGTATAAGCCCTTCTCCACAAACTGCGCATACCACCTCCGAATAGAATTGTCTGAAGGCGCATCCTTCATAAATTTTTTTCGAAAGTGCCGTTGGACAACGGTAACTGACTGACACACGTGAAAATCTAGACTGCAAAATGCCTTCTCTATAGCGTTAGCTGCCATATTGCAACCACTGACATCTGACGGAACAAAACGTAACTACAAGATTAGCAGCTGCTACAAAACAAAACTTTGAGAGTTTGTCTATTCATCCATGTAAAGATAATACTTGTATGTTTAGTACACAGCCAGTAAAAAAATTCATGAAACCCTTTGAATCATCCTGTACAATGTTCAATGTCTATACTGGATATCATTGTCATCAAAACAGAAGAGCACATCTTCTTTGGGCACTAAAATTAAACCACAAAATATTGGAAGAAATCAGCTAGTCTTGCAACTTAGACCTCCAGTTATGTGACGTTCTGGGCAGATTCAGAGCATTGACCACCCATTATTTTTTTAATAAAAAGTTGCTTTTGCTATATTGATATCATGTTGTTTATACATTAATACTGTGATGTATACAATCCTAATTAATAACCTCAGGAGATGGTTAACTCCAACACAAGGCCAAAGATATGATGGAATGTTTCGTAAAATATGACGACATTGACTTGCACATTCCTCTAGTCTCTACCACAGAGAATACCTTTGGGATAGCTTAAGCTGTATCTTGTCTCCCGAAAATGTTTAATACAATTTCACTTTATGTGGTGTACAGAGCCATCAAAACATTTTATCTATCTCATTCAGTCTGTATCTTGTCAGTTTCAAATTAGTTTAAAAAATAAAGGAGGTTCAACATATTCCTAAGTAGCTGTATGCAATGTAGTTGGAGCACAATCAAATTTAGTTTTATTTGCTGATGGTGGTACTGTACGTGAAATTGGTCTTTGTAGCTGTTTCTGCTGGAAATCTCATAATACTTGCTTGGTATCTTGAATTTATTTTCATATTCTTTTCTGTTTGCAGTTAATGTTATAAATGACATCATCTTAATTTGAAATTTTCTGTATTTTACAAGCAGGATTGAGGTGTCTGTCATTATTACATTAAAGACATTCATGAGAGATTTTTATTTTAAGTATGTTGTGAGGTTTTTATTTTACATGTACTGTGGCTGTTGGCATGTGGACATCCACTAATTTTGCGATCCTTTTCTGTTCACATATAACATCATCTGTGGTAAGTAATGGCTTATCTCTCTTTCCTTATGTATATGCATAGATATATAAAATTTTGTGTTTACTAAACAAAGGATGGAAGAAGAAACTACTAATAACTAGAGGTGACAGTAAAACAATACACTAAAAATAAAGATTTGTTTGTGCCTTTATTATTTGTTCCATGTATAGATTCCATTCTGCTGTCATCTTTGGTAAGTAGTGTTTCTTACTCTATCTTTATTTTTATTTGCTATTCATCCTTTCTTGTGTATATTAATCCAGATCTGTAACTTTTTTAGTTTTCTTCTGTATATATTATGTTGGTTTCACAATCTTTCAACATTATTGACTGTTTGCAAAGTTATGATAGAATCATGTGCAAATCACTAATTTGTCCACAAACATTTTAAGAATAACCATGAAATTATTAATATTAAGACCCAACAGTTTAAAAAATTGTACAATGAATTACATTCGTATGATGTATGAGGCTGAAATTAAATAAAGGATGAAATTAAATAAAGGACTATTTCCTGAGTTACTAAATTGCTTGTATTATGTCAGTATGGGACTACAAATTAGTATGTAGGAAAATTCTCTATCAAACAGAGGGTTATAATGAAGGTACTTGTTGATTTTAATAAATGTTATATTAACAGTATGATTTGGTTTCAGGGCACCCCTCTTGCCCTTGGGGTTGGAAACGGCCCCTAAAGTCGGATGAATCAGAAATGATCAACGGCATGGGGATGCAGAAGGCAACGGGAAACCACTGCATTAAAGACCCAAAGGGTATCCCGAGGACATGAAATCCTCTCAAATTACATATATCATGATGGCTTCTTCCTGGGTAAAATATTCCAGAGGTAAAATAGTCCCTCAATCGGATCTCCGGGTGGGGACTGCTCAGGCAGGAGTCATCAGAATGGATAGAAACATTCTACGAGTTGGAGCGTGGAATGTTAGAAGTCTGAATAGGGCAGGTAGGTTAGAAAATTTAAAAAGGGAGATGGTAGTTAGATGTTGTTGGGATTAGTGAGATTAAATGGAAGGATGCACAGGATTTCTGGTCTGGGGAACACAGGATAATTAGCACACAAGCTGTCAATGGAGTCACTGGTGTAGGATTTGTAATGAACAAGAAAGTAGGAAAATGGGTGAGATATTATGAACAGTTTAGTGAAAGGATTATTTTGATGAGGTTAGAAACTAAGCCCGTCCCAACCACATTAGTACAAGTGTATATGCCTACATCACAGGAAGATAATGAAGAAATAGAAAAAATATACGCTGAAATTGAAGAATTAATCCAATATGTGAAGGGGGAGGAAAATCTAATAATCATGGGTGATTGGAATGCAATAGTGGGAGAAGGAAAAGAGGGGAATACTGTAGGAAGTTTTGGTCTAGTAGAAAGAAATTAGTGAGGAAGCAGGTTGCTAGAATTTTGTGAAAGATATAAGCTAGTAGTGGCAAACACACTGTTTAAGAACCATGCAAGAAGAATATACACCTGGAAACGTCCTGGGGATACAGGCAGACATAGACTCTGACCATAATTTGATAGTAACGGAGTGCAGGCTGAAATTTAAGAGAATAAGGAAGCAGTATAAGCAGAACAGACTGGAAGTGAATAAACTGAAACAATCTAGCACGAGAGAAAAATTTGCAGAAATGGTAGACTTGGCCGAAGAAGTAACTCTGAAAGGAGCTCAACCGAGGATGAATGGAATGCATTAAAGACCGAAATAATTAAAGCTGGTAAAGAAACATTAGGCTTTAGGGAACAAGCTGCCCGAAAACCTTGGATCACAGAAGAAATTTTGGAGCTGATGGATCAGAAGAGAAAGTACAAAAATGCTCAGGATGAAGCAGGAAGAGAGCAGTACAGGCAATTTAGAAATCAAATAAATAAAAATGCAAAATAGCAAAAGAAAAATAGCTACAAGCAAAGTGTGAGGAAGTAGAAAAGGAAATGGTCGTAGGTAAAGTAGATGTTGCCTACAGAAAAATCAAACAGAATTATGGCGAAATGAAGAAAAGGGGTATGAACATTAAAGCTGCAGATGGGAAACCTCTTTTAAGCTCAGAAGATAGAGCTAACCGATGGAAAGAATACATTGAGAAACTGTATGTTGGAAATGACTTGAACAATAGTGTAATGGAAAAGGAAGGTGTTGTCCACATTGAGGACTTAGGAGATCCTGTTTTGAGGACAGAATTTAATAATGCTCTGAATGACTTGAAAGCAAATAAGGCAGTTGGAATTGATGAGATCCCTGCAGAACTTCTTAAATCCCTAGGAGAAGAATGAATCGAAAGATTATTCAAGCTGATATCAAAAAGTTATGAAACAGGAGAAATTCCAACTGATTTTAATAAAAAATATCATCTTCACATTTCCAAAGAAAGCACAAGCCGACAAATGTGAGAATTATCGCACCATTAGTCTAACATCACATGCTTCAAAATTACTGACTAGAATAATATACAGAAGGATGGAAAGGGTAGTAGAAGAGATAGTAGGTGAAGATCAGTTTGGGTTTAGGAAAAATCGTGGTACCAGGGAAGTAATTCTGTCTTTAAGATTAATACTTGAAGGGCGGATCAAGAAAAACAAAGATACTTTTATGGCATTTGTTGATTTAGAAAAAGTTATTGATAAAGTTAGGTGGGACAAGATGTTCAAAATTTTAAAGAAGTCAGGTCTAAAGTAACGAGATAGAAGAATACTCTGTAAACTATATAAGAATCAAGTGGCTGCAATAAATTTAGAGAATCACGAGAGACATACATCAGTTAAAAAGGGTGTGAGACAAGGTTGTAGTCTATCCCCGTTAATATTCAACTTGTATATAGAAGAAGCAATGAAGAAAGTCAAAGAAAAATTTCCACGTGGCATAAGTTTTCAGGGAGAAAAAATCAGTATGCTACGATTTGCTGATGACATTGTCTTGTTAGCAGAGAGGGCTGAGGATATTGAGAAGTTACTGAATGGCATGAACAAAATACTGAAGGATGATTTTGGACTGAATGTAAATCAAAGCAAGACAAAAATGATGAAATGTAGCAGAAATGATACCAATACTAGTAGATTAAATATAAAAATAGGATCGGATACAATAGGAAAAGTAAGTAAATTCTGTTAGTTGGGAAGTAAAATTAGAACCGATGGCCGAAGCAGGAGTGATGTTAAAAGCAGAATAGCACTAGCAAAAAGAACCTTCATGAAAAATATAGACCTTTTAGTTTCAAATATTGATCTAGGAATTAGAACTTTTTAAAAATCTTTGTGTGGAGCACAGCACTTTATGGTAGTGAAACATGGACTTTAGGAATACTGGAAAGAAATAAAATTGAAGCATTTGAAATGTGGTGCTACAGAAGAATGCTGAAAATTAAGTGGACAGACAAAGTAAGAAATGAACGAGTTTTCGAAATGATGGGTGAGAAAAGAAGTTTGTGGAAGAAGCTTACGGAAAGAAGAGACAGGTTGGTAGGTCATATTTTTAGACATGCTGGATTGGTTAATTTGTTAGTGGAGGGAACAGTCGAAGGTAAGAGCTGTAGAGGAAGACAGAGATTAGAATATATGAAACAGATAATTGAGGACGTGAGCTGTAAGGGTTATGTAGAAATGAAGAGGTTAGCACAGGATAGGAAAGGAAAGGATGGAGGATTGCATCAAACCAGTCGAAAGACTGACGACAGAAAAAAAAAATGATTTGGTTTACACTAGCAATATTTAGTGTTATCAAATCACTATTTCAAGTAGTATTCAAAATAATTTATGAATCAACATAGGAAGAAAACCATTCCTGAAATCAACAAATGAGTTTAGAAAAGGGAAGAAGAAGAAAATATGTATGTATGACAGTTTCCTTCCAACTTTCGTAAGTGATTGTCTCTAGTTCCTAAATTATTGCAACAGTGATTTACAGTGTTTGTCATGTAAACAATCATGTATTTCCATGAAGCAAAAAAGACAATGGGTTCTTTTGGGAATTACCATATTAATAGTAACTTTTTTTCTTTATAAATAATGAAGTATCAGGTTTAAAAGCCATGCTTTTTGTCTAGGATTATGTCCTGAAATTATAAGGAGTTGCATCACACTAGAAAATGTACTGTGTTACTAAACAGAGGTTGATATGATCCCAAGGTCAATACGTACATTAAGTAATTAATGAGGATAATGATGAAACCATGTTTTTAGTGTCTTTGTGTATTGGGTTGACTGCCATAAGGAATTAAACCGTTATTTTTTTCCGAAATATCACATTTCCTGAATCTCTTCTTCTTACAATGCAAGAGCATGAGTGGTCTGGCAGCTCAGTGGTTAAGGCATCTGACTGGATATCAAAAGGTCCCTGGTTTGAATCCCTATCTCGGCACGGATTTTCATAGACCCATAACCCAACCTTCACTGCTGTCACAGCTTGCTGTGTAATGTTAAGTATGCCAGAATGCTTCTGTGGTTCGGATTCCACATTAAACTATATGTCCCCAGTACCAGGTAGGACCATCAAGTTAGGTTAAGGTGGCTATGACAGGGGTAGAATACGCTGCCGATAGAAATCCTGTCACCAGGTAATTGCAACCACATGGAATTATTATTATCTAATGCAAGAGCATAATCCGGTTTTACAATTTCCTACTATTACTTACCCTGTAATGTTATTACCACAACAGAATCCATTTTTATAACAAATTAATAAATCAGTTTACTTTATCACAGTACAATATATTAGAGGAAGTACAATAATCTTCTAGTGGAGTAAAGGTAAATAGTCAAAGTAGCAATTATTATAAACCATGAGGCTTTTTACAATAATTATTACCATTTTTTGTTCTATTATTTTTCAATTATTGCTGTCAATAATCCCCTGTTTTCTATTTTTAGCCTTTATTTACTTTCATTGACTTCCCAAAAATCACCTATTACAACTGTCCCAGAGTTATAACTTCCATCAACACATCCACCCATTTTCTCAAATTTGATCTCAGCTTTATTAGCCAAAATACACTGAGCTTGGTGGATGAATGCTAATGTTTTGGCTTGTCATTAAGGCAAACTTGGGTCTAATCCTCAGTCTGTCCATCCAGATGATGGTTTCTCATAGTTTCCTGAAATCATCCTGGACAGTTGACTCGATAGGTCATTGTCCATTTCCTTTCCATTCCCTACCTCTGCCTGTAGTAGTCTACTGGATTTAATGATCTAGTTGTTGATAAGTTGTAAAGGCCCAATGGAAAGGAAAGAACACGATGTCCCTGTCTGATACCAAAATTTAAAGTAAGGACCAGGAGCAAGAACAATGTGATTTTTATTAATGAAAAGTAACATCTTCTTCAATTTATTTAAGTTTCTGAAAATATTGATGGTAAAACTTTATTTGAACTTAACTAATGCTACCAAAATCACATACAGTGACATCTGTGTACTCAATCCAGAAATCAATAAACTCAGGGAAACTAGTACCCGTACTAAACAACAAGCTTTCACCGAGTATTCCAGTGACATATCCGAACTCATCTTACTCCAGATTTGTCTCCACAAACTGGTCCAGAAATTAGTTTTCCATGCTGTATTCTATCCATGTCATTTTGATCTAACCAGGTCCAGAGTCCTTTAAAGTTATTTTCTGTCAAGGCTACTAGTTTCTAAAACTCTGCCACGTGGGTTCTCTTAATCAGTACACACAAGAGTGATCTCTCACCCTTAGAAGTTACCTGCAGATGTCTTTCTGAAACTCCTTTATATATTCCAAGATTTCTTTTCTATTCTAGAGACCATCATCTGGCCTCATCTAGTTATGAAAACATTTTCTGTCATTCCCTCCACTCAACAATTTACCAGACATCACCTGCTATATTGCCTCTATCACCTACCATATTTCTGTCAAGATGAAAGTTGCAAACAAGTTTCAATTACAGTCACTCGGCAGTCTGGATGATGCATTATGGTGTAAAAGGCCTTTTTCCTGGGCAGAACTGGTTATCCATTGCTGCAGTATGCTCTTATATATCCATCGCCTGCTAGCCATCTAGACAATTCAGTTCACCTGGTCAAACAGAATGCCTGATCCATCATATGTTTAGTTGGCTATGTAGGGTATGGCACAGCTTAGTGGGAGGTGCTTCCATGTATCATACTCCATCCACACCAGATAACGCCATGCATCATGAAGCCTTAGTGCATTATCCTCAGTTATGTTATTTGTGCATGTGGCAATCTCCAGTGCCACCTTTAGCCTTCCTGGCCACCTCAGAGCTTCTTGAAATGTCAGTCTATCATCCTGATTGGCCAGGTGGACAGAACTCTCTAGATGTGTAACAGGTATATTAGAGCACACAACATTGGTGGATAATGCAGCTCTGCCCAGGAACAAGACCACTGTATGATGGCTGAAATGTTGGCTTTTTACACCATAATGTGGCATCACTTAGACAGCCAGGAGATCATTGATTCCAGCTACAGAAGCCAACAATTACAGTTTTATTATTACAATTTGTTTTACCTGATTACCATAAATTTCCATTTTAACAACACCAACACAATGAGTAATTTTTTTTCTAAATTTGTTATCATTTCAGGATGTAATGGGAAAATGAATTCTGGTTAGTTAACAAAGGAACTGAATTAAATATCTCTAAAATATAATTACAATGTAAGAATTGTTCCAAATACCTCCATATAGATAAATAGCCAATGAAATGAACCAAAATCTCCAAATTAAAAATCCAGTGAACTGTTATTGTTTCACATCACTCTATTACAACAATTTTCAGTGAAATAAATACATGACATTACCCAGAAAACCTAGGTAGTATTGTTTACAAAGACGAACCCAGAAGCCTTTGACTTAATATGCAATTTTGTTCAGTGTAATCAGAAGTCTCCTTAAGAAAACTAATTTCTGTGAAATGCATATCCAAATCAAAATGTTCTTTCCACTAGATATTTCTCTCATTTACTCCTCGCCCTGATTTCTCCAGCTGATATCACTGCTCAATCTAATGGCTGATTTTTTTCATCTTTACCATCTCTACCATTTTCCCCACATTTCAAGGTTTGTATCAAATCTGCCACTGGCGGCAGCCTTGAAAATTGTGCACAACCTCTCCTCTGGCTTATTTCATTATTCACAGCACTGGCATCAAATATGATCATAGTCTAGCTAGGCATCATGAATAGCTCCTCAATGAAGTATGGCATAATGTATCAAACTTCACACCTGGTAAATGACACCTCCTCCATCTCCATGTTTCAGTTTACACTGGTAATAAATATGTTTTTAACTATAAATTAAATAATTCATACATGTTTTAAAATTATAACTTGGAAGTGATTTGTGAATGTGTGGGAACCTTAGTTTCTAGGCTGTCTGGATAGCTCCATGTCCTAAGCAACATATTTTGTACTTCTGAAGAATATTGCTGAAATGTATTCATTTTACATTAGGACACGGCACTATCTAGAAATCCTAGATATCATTCACTTGGGCTATGTAAACCTTTTGACTGTAAGAATCTTAATCTCAGTTGGAGCTAAAAATGTGTCAAACATAGTCTTGATTCAATAACACAATTAAATTTAAACCTGTGGGATCTTCTTTACTCCCACAGACTTTCTATTAAATTCTGTGGCAATTTATAATAGTCAGTTATAACATTTGGTAAGATAAATAATAATTTGTTTCACTTTTGGGGAATAAGGTATAACAAAATATCCATACTGATTAATGATGATGATTTTGCTATGTAAGCTTTCTGAAAGACATTTTAGTTTCTTGATATTTTTATGCCCATCTTGCTATATTATGTTGCAAAACTAATATAAACCAATTTAATAGTTTGTTACAAGCCATGTGGAAAGCTGCTTTTTGGTTAACAGTTTAAAGGCCATTATCTTGAGGTGCTTTGCAGCTACTGATCTCATCTTATTAGTTTCATTGTCAGTGTGGCAGTATTTACTTTTAAATAGAAGAAGCTAAGAGATGGAAGGAAAACAGATATGAATATTCATTTAATTACACTATTTCACAATATGTTACACATAACTTGAAATGCTTGGTGTATATGCTTAAGGCAAATTATTTTTTCCTCTTTAATAGATCTTATAACATAAATGTGACACCCACAAATGTAACATGGCTGTACTCTAGTGGTTATTAGGTATGCCGTTACAATAACTGTTCTATGTACTGATAAAAATATTGTATCATTTGAAATTTCCCTTCACCTCCTCTAAAAATGTGCACAGTATTAGAATGCAAGAATTAACAAGTATTATTAGCTCAATATGAAACAAAACATTTCTAGAGACTAAGATATGAGACAACTCTTTCTTTAATGATGCATAGAACCCTTAGTGTCCACTTTTAAATTATTAAATTAAAAAAAGACATCTGTCGATCTGCCTAAGTTCCTGTACCATCTTATGCAGTAAGAGCTTATTGTAGTTGATAAAATAATATTTTCCATGAGTTATGTAAACATATGGTTAGTTTTTTGGTTGTGTTGGAATTACAGACTACTTTAAAATTATCCAAGCTTCATGTTATACTAAGTTTTGATTTTTAAAAATTTATGAAAGTATTTGCACATCATGCCAGTAAGAAGCATTTCTTATGGTGCCTTCAGATTGTTTACTCATCTGAGAGCCTAATTTTGTCTACAAGTATGTTGAAGTTAAATTACACAGAACTGATATATTTATTATAATCTCTCAATCAACAAATCCACACTGAACAGAAGTTTTCCTCACAAAATTTTAGTAATGAAATATTTCTGAGTACATATGTGATATTATACAAGCCAGTTCAGTAATATAATGTCTCTTAGTACAGTAGCAATAATAGATGCGCTTGTTAAAATGTATTTTATGATACTTATCTATGTTTATGAAAACAGTTTCATTTAAAACTTTGCTTTCCATTGAAGACTGTGATCTGTTTATGGTAGCTCCTTTTTCTGTCAGTGTTTGTGTAACCATTATAATATAATGTTAGAAACTTAAATTACTAGATATCTTATTATAGGCAACTATTAACATTCCATAGTCATACAGAATGACAGTTATTCTCAAATCTCAAACATAATATTTTATACAAACTGTCTATGAAAAATATGACTGATATATGAATGAAATTTTTAAGAATATGAAATATTTATTGTTAATAAATATTAATTTTGTTAGTATTAAGAATTTATTTAATGCAGAAAGTTTTTTTAAAACATTTATTTCAGAAGTACATCAATATTATTGCTACAAAGAAAATTTGTTAACATTTTCACAGAGAGACAAGAGAATTAATTTTAAGAACCACAGATTTCAATACATGCAAAGTTTCAGTTTAATTGTGCTCATAATTTTTCAAATCATTATGAATTTATATCACAGAGACAAAAGACATTTATATAGAGAGACATTTTCAAGCAAAGTGAAAAGTTCTTTACAAGCAGCAGTCAAGAGAAAAGAAATTTCATGCTATTACAATGCATCAAAGAAAAACTGCAATATAACAGTAATAGTGATGTTATGATTAACAAGAAAAAAATGAAATACATAAATAAATTAGAGCTTTTCTATCTACATAGGTGAAGGTTTTAAAATAAAATTTACAAATATTCTGAACAGTAAAATTTTGGCAAGACTTGCCAGAAAGACCTTGAGACAGAGAGGTTAAATTTTAAAGCAAATAATGAAGTTTACAGGCATACATCTTTTTGTGATTGCAAATTCATAAATCTGTTCTTTAAATTAGAAACACACTGCTGATTACACTTAAAGTGAACTTATGTGCTTTAACATCTTTGTATAATGATATCAAAGCATGTAACATTCCATTAAATATAAAAGCCAGTATCATGTAAAAAACTACTTTGTGAAACATGATTTGGACTACCAACAATAAATGAAAATGCCATCTATTAATATCATAATGGGTATAGTACAACAGAATTTTTCTCTGATTAATCTATAGCCATTAGCAATCTCTTCATACAAATAAAATTATTTTCAGTCTTCCAAACCAATAAGGAGGTAAATCAGATTATGTCAATGGCAGTTAATACATTACACTGAAGATTGTTAAGTCCCTGTTACTGTGGAGGAACTCACCACCATAATGACATAACAAGTAACAAATATATATAAAAATGAGACTTATATACATATATATATATATAAATGTACCATTTTTTAGTTAAGTTTAATATCATTACAGAAAATGTGCAATTTAAATAGACAATAAACCAATTTACCAAATATATTTGTTAAAAAAGTATTGTTTGCATCCAACAATTTGCATCCAACAATACCATTGAGAAACAAAGTGATAAATTCCTATTACTGCTTTGTGAGAAAATGGCTCCACATGAGATATACTTAAAAAGAATGGTGCTACAGCCAACCAATAATCTCTGCAAAAGTCTGTAAAAACACTCAGCCCTCATAACTATGAATTATTTCTTGTGACAATTATTACTAAAGCAACCCACAGATTATTATTTTGAGGCTTAATGACACGTATTTTTTATCTTCACACCCAGAAATATTTATGGTGGTATCAGATATAAAGTCCAAACGAAACAAAATTATGGGTAATTATTTTTTAACTGTTTATACCTAATGCTGGCCATCCATAATGTAGACAGGAATAATTGAGAATACTGTGGTGAAACTACTCCACACTCCTTTTTCCCACCGGGTTTTCTTAGATGGATGTCTTTATAGGAATACAGCAAGGGAAAAGTGTAGAAGTAATTAACAGCTTTGTAAGACACTTTCAGATGAATTTTAAAAATTGTGGCAATAACTGAGATTCTATGGTGAGTTTTCAGGTTAAGCTTTCAGATCTATTATTAATGCATAATCTCAAAAAATCAAAGAATGTCACATATGCCTTAGTAAGAATAACTGGGTATATATCTGATAAAACACACGAGCAATGGACAGATAATTGAGAGAGTTAGTGAAACTGGCAAATTCCCATATTTACTAAAATTATTGATAAAATTATAGATTCAGAGCTGAAAAATTTGGGTTCATTAAATATCCACAATGACAAAATCTTCAAATCAAAATAATGTTAATTATCTATTTAACTTTTGCACCAAAGTTTGACTTGTGATGATCACCTTAACCTGTTGCTTTTCTTCTTGTTTGTTTTTATTCATTTTCAATTGTATTACCATTTTCTATTTTTATCCCTTAAACCTGAGAATTTTTTAATGTTAACTGTTTATCTTTATATGTTTATAAAACTTATGAGGGTCATTCAGTAAGTTCTTATAAAATCCAAGAGATGGCACACATAATGTTGATAACTATTTATTTTTAGTAAGCATCATTACTCACTAGATGGCAGATAAACTCTCAGCTACCTCAATCACATAATTTATTGATATTGTTGACTGAAGCAGACAACTGTTGTACATTTAAAAAAAATGGGAAAAAACGAGTTTCTAGTGGCGATTAAATGCTTTTATTTAAAAAGCTTAAAATTGAAAGAGCTTAAAGCTGAGCCTGGTGAAGTGCACGGTACATCTGCTCCTGATTTTGCAACTATTTACAATTGGGTAAATGAGTTTAAATGTGGCCGCAAA
The DNA here is from genome assembly GCA_031002005.1 of Vandiemenella viatica. Lineage (NCBI taxonomy): Eukaryota > Metazoa > Arthropoda > Insecta > Orthoptera > Morabidae > Vandiemenella > Vandiemenella viatica. The sequence continues at coordinate 1,205,480 of CM061921.1, read as the reverse complement.
TCCAAACAGGATGCCCAGTGGAAGTGAATACCTTTGAAATAATTGACAAAATCCTTGATATGGTTTTAAGTTATTGATGAGTCAAAGTGTATGAAATAGTAAAGGCCACTGGTATATCACAAGATATAGTGTATTCAATTTTGCACAAAAAATTAGGTGCAAAAAAGATTTCAGCAAGATAAATGCCATGTTTGCTCTCAGTAGAAAATAAGTGCAATTGTGTAGTCAACTCTGAGGCTGTTTTGGCACATTTCTGTCACAAACAATAGAAAAATCATGGATACACTACTCCAGAAACTAAAGAACAATCTAAACAGTGGGTTTTTGAAGGGTAACAGGGTCCGAAGAAGGTGAAGACAGTGAAATCGGCTGGCAAGGTGAATGTCATGGTTTTTAGGGATGTACGTGGAATCATCTAGATTGGTTACTTGGAAAAAGGGACAAACAATAACTGGAGCTTACTATGTGTCATTATTGGAAGTGAAGAAATCAATAAAATATGGCTTGGTGGACAACAGTTCATGTACAACAAGGAAGTCATCACCCCAAATTGATGTCTGTATTGCAGAACTTCCAAAATCTTATTTTGTAGGGCATAGAGAAGTTAAAGAACCATTGAAAAGTGTGTAGATTATGTTGACAAATTTTTTTAAAAAAATCTACAGATTTTTCCCCCCCTAAGCACCTATTTAGCATTTAGCGACCCCCCATAAAACACATTAAACCACACGCACTTGAATGCTTGAATGTATATTTATTAATAAACACTAATCAAAATCTGGCAAAAAATTCTTTTAACTTCTGCCATTCAGGGAATTAGAAAATACAGTTATGAAATACTCATTTACTAAACAAATTTCACTGTGTCTGCATAGAATTGAAGTTATAACGAAATTTAAGAAGTCTAATAATAAGTTAAAAGAATGGTTTCATGGGAATAAAATAATATTTCAAAGCGAAATTAAAGAAACATTAGGTTTCAGCAAAGTAGAAACTACAATATTTTTCTTAGAAATAATTGCGGAACGAAGTAAGGAGAAAGGAATGACTGAACACATTTACTAATTCTTCAGATTAATAAGATCATGATATGAATAATCTTAATCATAAAGCATGACTCAAAAGTACATACATTATCTACTATCAGTAGATAATTGCTCATGAATGACTAGATGAATTCAATGTTTCTGTAATTTTTGGGAATTTGATAAAGATGATTTTCTAATTCTAAAATCAAGAGTCAATATGCATATTCTATTATCATATACACTTTACAAAAAAGATGTTTGCAAATATTTTGCCATAGCATTTTTAAGAACCACTCTCACCACAACACAAAGCAGCACAGCATGCAATAACGATAATTCTCAAAAATGCAATCTTTTAAGCATTTTGCATTTAACCATGTGGAGAGAAAATATTGGCGGGTGGTTGTAATCACGGAATACATGCTTATCCTGCACATGATTGAGGGCAAAACACCAAGGAGTTTGAATTTGCTTTCTATTTGTCAGATTAATCTATTCCCTGAAATCCTCTTTGGTATGGCAACAAGTGATAGTTCCCTTTACATGTATAGTTGTAATAGTTTCATTCATTTTTGTTTGTAATGCAACTTGAAAACCCACAAGAAAATGAAAAATGGTAATTTTATTTTTCAATGGATGAGAATGAATGATATCACCCATTACAAAAATCTATATCATGAGGAAACTATTAAGATTCTCATTTTAAATGCGCCATTCTTAGGAACAATGCACCAACAATTAGCTCAATGCATTCCATTTGAAGATTCCTCAAACATGAAACACATAGCATAAGAAACAATTCTTTCATTCTTAGGAACAAAATAGCTCACTCAGTGTTTTCAATTCATTCTGTACGAGAGGCTACTCAAACACTTGACACACTGCATAAATAGTAATTCAGAACTGAAACTACAGCTCATTATTACAGGAGGCACACAACAGTTACAACACAGAGTAACTGTAACATCGAAGTTTCTTTTCGTGAAGAGAACTGAGTGATAAAGACTTAACAGGTTCCGTAACCAGTCTGTGATTTTCCGTTCTGCAGTTGATAGGGACTGCAGAAGAAATTATTTGCACCCACATACCTGTTGCAACTTCATATGATGGAGGGTGAGTTGCTGAATCTCCATTTACCATGACAACTGCTTTAGTTTCTTCTGTTGCATTGACAGTATCCATTAGCTGAAAGGATTTTTCTTCACCTTCTATTCTGCTTGGGTCCTCATCCTTAACACACCTTACTAGGAACAATGCAAGTCCTCCAACTATGGGAGGCACACCAGCAAGAAAGAAAGGCAAATCATACGATTTTGTGTGATCATATATGACCCCTGAAACAAAACCAATAATTTTTATCCTGCTATACATAGAAATGTCAAAATTATAAAACATATTACATCTGATACCCACTATAGACATCCTGAATTGTATTAAATACTTTCTAAATGCTAACTTAAACCAAAGTGGTCCACATGTGACCAGAATCACAGACAACACAAAATAGTAAAATATATTACTTTTCTTGAATCAGAATGTAGTGGTGCAAAAATAAATTGAAAATCTGTGTTGAATGAATTTGCGATTTTCAAGCATCTTAATAAAATGTTTAAATAAAAACTTCAAATGGTTATATAAAAATAGTCATCATCATTATCAGTTGTTTCGCTTATTTCTGAGCATTATTACCCAATACCGGAATTCACATAGCATTTGCAACATTATTGAGTATGTATTATAGGATTCGTAACCTATACAGTGCTTTAGAGCCAGTAAATAACATTGAATAGTTACTTCTCTCAGATAGAAGAAAAATACACTATGAAAGGGAAGTGAGAAAAATTCACACCAAATGATTCTGTTTGAGTCAGTCACAGCAAAGCATGTGATTCAGATGTTCCAATCTGGTAAATTTGGGAATAATATGCCATAGATCCTATATTTGAGATACTGAATTAAGTCACTGAATCTAACACAATAAAAATAAAAGTGCAGGTATTTAGGCAGAATTTGATTAAAAAACAGTGAAGGTTGTGTCAGGGTGTGGCCACTAGTTTTTATATGAATGCATTTTCAAGTAGCAAAATAAAAATGTTTGGCTCTTCGCTGATGATAGTTACTTATGCTTGCTTAGTGGTGTAGACTAGCAATACAAGAAGTATGGAATCTGTAGTGAAACCTATACAGAAATGTTTCTATTCAGAAACTGTAAGGATTTGTTAACATGAAAAAAAAATTCTTGTAAATTAACATCTCTTTGAAAATGAGGTCATTAGCAGAAGGAGAGGACAGAGAACATGGAAATGGAAGCAATTCAGCCATGGCATTTTTTAGAACCCATGCCAGGGACTTAATGTTTTTGTGAAAGGACTAAAGTATAATTTTTATAATGGAATTTATGTACATTGTTTCCTTATTAAGAAATTTATGAAAACATGTTGTGTTCCTTTGAAAATCCAGTTTCAATTGTAGGGTCCTTAATTTTTCTTTCAGATAAGGCCAGGATCTAACCCCATCACTTAATAAAACTGAAGGAAGGAAGTACATGATGACAAATTTGTATTTGTCAGAACAACCCTCCTGCAATCATATTTGGGAAGTGATCAACTTACTTCCTTTCTGCTTGTCATTAGTAATACTTTGTAATATTTCTTCACATTCGATTCCTACTGTGAAACATTTTAATTTTTTTAATGAAACAATAATAGGAGAAAAAAGCTGCTGCTATCAGACTGCACAGTTCAATTTTGTTTTGCTTTGCCATAATGGAAAGAAGCAGAACCATTATATGCTTTAGACAACTTAATGGCTTTTACTTGACCAATGCACATTTTACATACTGCATGCAGATTTTCAACTAGGACAAGAACTAGAGATGAAAACCGATCCAGTCTCCTCTTTTTAAAGTAGTTATCTAGGAGCCACATAGACTGACTTATAAGTAAGAAAGATTAGATAAAAAATGGAAAAAAGTAATGAATACTTATTTCAGCATAAGAGCAGAAATGAATTAAAAACTTAGTTATTGTTTTTAAAAAATTAAATAGTAGTTAATAAAATAATTTTCAATGAATTGTGGCATATCATGGAAACAAAAGAATTACAAGATTACTACTTGAACAAATTTAATGCATTCACAATAATCTATAGCAACATTATCATCATGTAAATGAAATATAATATCAACAAATATTTTAAAATTACAGACAGTATTGTAAATAAAATTAGTTTTAGACTGACAATATGTTATTACTTAAAACAAGTAACAGTTTCAGATGAAGGGGCAGAGAAAATAAAATAATTGAAATATTAAACTTAAAAAAGATATCAGATGAAAGCATGGTTTCCAATTATTCTGAAGATGAGAACACATTTTAGATTTAGTTTCAGTGTTCATATTTTTAATCATATTACCTACTGTGCTGTCTGTATCCTTCAATATCCTTGTATAATAATGATTTGTAACAGCGGAGGGAACTGGCAGATAAATGTAAGACCACTCTCTCTCATGTTATTTATTTTATTTATGAGCTATTGCTTTGGCCTGAACATTAAGATAATTATTGTTTCAAAAATGATGTGATCAGTGTGGCCACAATCATACCATTATTCATTAAACAAAAATCTGAACATGCAGGAAAAGCAGTTAGTAAACACACTAGTAAACCACTCAGAACTGCAATTTGGAAAGTAGAAGAAAAAAGTACATGGTGACTAATGGCATACTCTCCTGAGAAAAGAACAGATGCTAATGTAGCAATATTGAATATGATCCAAATCACTGATGAAAGATATTCTGCTGGAATACCTGTTTAGCTGAAGCCTGAATACCTAATAAATTATATCAGGTAGGTTCAATTTTGCTTACCAGCAATTGGTGGACCCACAGTAAGTGGTATTGAACACAATCCCAGCAAGAAGCCAATGGCCTGAGGAGCTCCTTTATGACCACATATTTCAAATGCTATTGGTCCCAGGAGACTGATGAAACAGCCATCAAAAAGTCCCATGGCCAGAGCAATTACCACTAGAATGCCAAATTTATTCACAACAGGCAACAGCATGGTGAGAACACCAATGCAGACAAATGACACCTAAAACATAATCACATGTCTGCAAATTCATTTTAAAACACAAAAATAATTTTACAACAATATTACAGAGTTTAACAATATCACTGAGATTTGGCTTGTAATCAAGTAAATCACAGTTTTCCAAAGATGGTCTTAGTGTGACAGTGAATGTATATGTGAAACAAACATCAAATACACAGATATTTCATCTAAGACATTAATCAAAATTTTAAGAGATGAATTTCATATTGTCCACTCAAGGATTGTTTATATTAATGAGGGAAAACTGGGATAGTGAGTGTAGTCAAGGACAGTGATAGGTAAGCAACAAGAATACGGCAATGGTTTGGTAGTTTTATGGTCAATGGGAGCAAAATGATGGAAAAAAGGCACACTTACCAATGATATGTTGAAGTGGGTCAAGGAAATAAAGGATGTGCTGGGGAGGTGCATTTCCAGGAAGTGTTCCATGGTACTGAGGCCCTGGTAGTGGGTATGTTGGTATATAAGGAAGGAGTCTGGGGAAGAGTAGCAGGTGAAGCAGAGGAACTGGTGGAGATATATGTATACTGGTTAGTCTTGACTACTGCATTTCATTGGTAAATTTAAATGACAGACATGAGTTGCTATGGGTAGAGTTCTGGATGAATACAAAGGTTTCCTTCCACGCTGGAATAATAAATTACCAAATGAGGGATGGTCATAGTACACCAGATGTTGAATTGGAAGGAAACAGAATTAATAATACAAGGAGTAAAGATTTGCAAACAACTCAGTGAGGAAGGGAGATATTACAAAATTAGCAGAGAAAAGCATAAGAGGGAAAAAAATGGTGGATGTTTTTCTAATAAAGCCTGATGATAGCTATGCACACTCTCATGTTACAAAGGGAACTAGAAATGATAAATCTCTTGTTGTGTAAATGAGCAGGTTCATTAAATTGTTGGTCAAGAAAGGAGGCAGATATATGAATAAATACAAAAAGGAACAGGCTCTGCAAATGAAGAGATGTTTCAAGGAAAGCTTCAACGAGTGAAATGAGGGCACTATACAGTAAAGAGAAAATGAGAATATTTCAAAGAAATAATAAAAATAGTGTACAAAATGTTTATTCCAAAACAAAAAAATATATAAAAGTATGTAACACATGTACTACAACTGGGAGGTGGATAGGATGAAGATGTTGGTAACTGGTTCAAAGAGAGTTGAGCCACAAGTTGGATTGAGATCTGCTGACCAATTAGTTTGGACTCAGTAGTTGGCTAGTTGATGAAGTAACAAAAAGGAAGTTAAAGTCATGAAAAATATTATGGCTGAAGGGAATTCTTAGAAGTGCAAATAGAAATTTCTAAAGCTATTTTCGGATACTTAGTGTAAGAAAGAACATTTAGTAAGTTTTAGATAAGTGTTGGGAAGAAGTTACCAAGCAGCTGGTTTGAAAAGATGATTAGGGATTGTCATGCATGGATGGTAAAAGAAATATCAAAGAACAGAGTTTTTCACACATAAGTATAAATGAACAGAATAACAAATCATAAACAGATCCTGAGCTAACACGAGGTAGCCAGGTAAAAGTTAAATGAGTATATATGCAGATGTGAATATTATTACTGCAGATATGTCGAAGATGGGTGTTTATGACATTGTATCAAATAAAAAAATACTATCTAGATTGAGCCCGGAGACTTGTTACCTGTTAAAGGGCTGGAAACATATGACTATAATACTCGTTCATAGAGAGGATATGACACAAGTTGAGTTATTATTATTATGTAAGATGTACAGACTAATTAGTTTGGCCTCAGTGACAGGCTAGTTGATGGAAAGTGGTATCCAACCATATCAGGTATATCTGTGAGGAATGAGAGTAGCTTGCAATTCAGCAACATGGACCTAGTAGAGTTTATTCATGTGAATATTATTTAATGGGCTGTATGCCAGCTATTTCAGATAAAAGTAACACAACCAAGTTGTAAGTGTAGTGCATGATTTCTCCATGTTATTCAGCAGAGTAAATTGAATTTTTATGGAATAGGACTTCTTCCTATCAACTTGAATTTTTTACAGTATGTAGACCCAATTCTAAATGTTAAAACTGATCTAAGTGAAAATTTCTGTATCTATGATACTTTGGCTGTAAAAAATTATTTTCATGACAGATCTTGAATTATCTCTCCCATCTAGAGTATTTGAGTTATCAAGCTGAAGTAACTTAATGAACTATCTCTACCTCCTGATATAAAAATCTGCCTGGTTATTAATCTCTAACTGGGTGTAATAAAAACTACATATTTGAGAAATCAGTATCTCTTAACATATTGAAATTATAGGTCTGAAAGACGCTCTTAAAGATTCAGTGTACTATTTCCTATAAGGTTATGACCATCTTTAATTGTAATAACATTTCTTTGACAAATTTTTTTCATGTCATTTAAATTTCTGCGGTGTCGACTATTTGAATCTGTTTTGGCAAGGTTTAACTGGAAATAGATAAATTCTGTTGAAACTATAAACAATCTACTTTTTCCATTATTGACCAAAATACTTTATCGACTTTAATGAGACGTGCTGCAAAATGTTTAGAAGGAATCTACTTTCTTTTAAATATAGTATCTCCATAGGAATTTACCTGTATTCTTCTATTCTATCATTTTCCTATCATTCACATGTTTTACGAATTTTACAAAAACTTCTAAAAGCAACCCTTAAATTTTAACTATGTTTCCAAACGTTTATGTAATATGCACTGAGAATTTACCCATTGTTTGAGATAAAAATCACTTTCCTATCTAGCAAATTGTGGCTTCAGAAACTTTTAATCTGTTTACTATGTCTTACTAATTTAGGCCACCATCGATTTTGAAATGGCGATATTTCTTCAGAGAAAATTCCTACCTGACAAGGTACATATATCATTTTACTATTCATGACTTAAAGTAACTCTGAGAATGATTGCACCATTTTGTATCACAAAATAAGCAGAACTGCATTATGTGGCAATATTTACTTTATGTTCTGACTTCATATAACTGTTTACTTGTAATTAACCTTTCAAATACTTAATAAAATGACTTTAAGCCTGATATGTACTGTAATTGGAGTTAGTTTGATACTCTTTAAACAAATTTTGGATATAAAAATGACAAAATTTAGGTTATCTAACAACAATGGAGTGCTAGAATGATTCAGGATGAATTAATAATTGTAAAATGTGTCATGCTGGGGCAGGGTGTATTACAACCAAATTACTGCCTGTAAATAATACATCTAGTTATAGATTATCTCAGTATTAGTCTGCATGGAAGAGTGTAGTTAGAATGGAATCACCATCTCCAGTTAAATCGATGTTTGCAGTAAATTAAAAACCACAGTTTCGCTATGCTTATCAGAGTGTTAATATGTGATGTATTAGTTTGATTACCGACAACGTGCTATCATGTTTTAATATAAACATATCAAAAAGATATGAGAATTGAGTCTTTCCCAATGTCATAAAACTGAAAAATAAATAACAAAAGACAAAAAACAACAACAACAATATAAATAGAATCCAGAGAGTATAAGGGCTATTTTTTGTGAGTATTTCTTGAAAGGAGTAGTGGTCATCTGAAATACAGAGTGATCTGTGGTGCCTATTTGTCTCATCTCAAAATGATTTTAATTTCATGTCCCATTCCTCAGTCACATAGAGTCATCAGATATATTTACAAATTTTTAGAAAACACGTCCTAAATTGCTGCGATAGTTTGTGCATAATGCCATTTCAAAACCTCGGGCACACACAGCTCACTTACAGATTTATAATGGTGCAGATTTATCAATATTTTATATCAATTTGGTCCAAATCATTGAATTATTTATTAACATTTATATGACTGGAAGGCTTATAATGGTTATATCTAAGAAGAAATTGGAGTCTTTAAAAATGAAAAAAAAATATCAATGAACACTCAAGTATTTTTTTTTTGTGTTTTTTTTACTTATAAATTTTTGTACTAAATACATGATATAAGTATAAATAAAAAATACTTTCTAACCCCCACTCTTTCTTTTACCAAGTGTATGTCTCAGACTAAGGTTCAACATTGAAATATTGTGCTGTATGTTTTTGTCTTTGATGCACTATTGCCTTAATCAATAGAAGAGCTTAATTTCCCTATCCTAGAAATGAAGTCTCTGTTGTAGGTACACAGGTACAACAGAGATAGTGGACTATGTCTTAGCGAGGCATGGAAACCAGCCTAGGCAACTCTACGCAGAGAGTGTGACACGCATGTTCAGCAACCACTACAAACGGCCCAATATTAACTTCCTCGGCCCGCAACGTACAACTGCAGCCCCGCCCACTCACTACCAGCTGCCGGGCGCGGGCATCGGAGAGAGCCGTTGGCCTATATAAGGAGGTGCGGCACCTGAGCTGTCTCAGTATCCGACGGTCAGCCAACCTGTGCAGATGTCTCGACACCTGATGAAGACGCCGGAGCTAGCCGTTGAAATATCGTGTTTTCAAAACACTATCCGGCGGTAAACCCGTTAAGACTTCATGTCAAGCACACGCCGGGAAAGTCTCTGTTCTTCCCTATCCTTCTTTATTTCACTGCTCTAAAGCATTTTTTCTACTCATTATTAAAGTTATGTAGTTCATACCTGTTCCATGTTATGTCTGTTTTTGTGGTATCCGCAATAAGATTCACATAAACAAGTTCCTTTTACAGTGAGAGGTCCTTTGAACAAAAACTGGAGGAAACATTATGTGCCAGCATATTTATTAGATCAAGCCTGGTCACTTCAAGTAGTTTATTAGAATGGCTGGGTTTTTAATATAAGTTCTAGGCAGTAAAAGTTACTTACTTGTTGCAAAAATATTCGATTCACTTTGGGAATATCAGCAATCTTTCCAAAAAACAGCCTTCCTAAACCAGAAGTAGCGCCAAGGCACATGATAAGAAGTTTGCCATCTTCATCTGGAAATCTGTCATTGACAAATTTCAGCTGGAAAAAATTGAATTATATTATTCTTTCATAAAGGGTACAATATATTTTTCAAACTGGATTTTCAATATTGTAAATTGAAACAAATCTTTGTTTAAAGAAATAGTGACAAATTAATCATCAGAGGATATACTGTACATTCACATTTTTTGAAAGGAAGCAGCTAACAAACTATTCTCACATATTTATCGTATGGCACATAAATAATCTGTTAATCTGAAAATACTACAATGATATTTATATTGCACTGAATTTTAGTTTTTACTAGTTTCTTAATTGTAAAGCAATACTCAAACATTTCACCCATCTTGCTTTGTTAGATTAAACCATTATTTGGACAAATAGCAAGGACTTTAGGAAAATATTACATACCATACATAATGTCACAACATTTCCTGTTTCAGACTTCTGTAAGATTCTATATTTATTCTGAGTTCTCTTTACTGTAGTTTGCAAACTGACCAGTTCTTACATTTATTTATATACAAAGGAAAGAAGCTAAGTCAATTTAACCATTTGTCACAAAATAATTTCAAATTATTTCTTTTAATTCTCTTTCTGGGATGAAAACCAGATACTATAATCAACTAGCGTGGTTGAGTGCATCACGCACACCACTTGTATAGGATCAACAGGTACAGCTGAAAATAAGGGTTTGTAAGTGAAGTTCAGATCGATCTGTCATTTCTTTCTTGAGAATATCCTTTTCATAAACAATACGAGTATAACTAGATAACATTTCACAAATGGATCATGACACTTCCCTCTATTCATTCAGATTGTATCAAGGGAAATACAGCTTGCTACTGGTTCAGATCTGTGATACTAAACTGAAAGGTCCAGGCTTGACCAAATAATAATAGACACAAGGAAAATGGATAATCATGCTGAAACTATCAGAGCATTCATTATTACAGTAAACTATGTAGAATTTGTAATCAGCATGGCCAGTGTGTGCAAAAAAAAATAAAAAAATGTCAGTGTGGTCTTCTAGAGCTGAGAGTGCTACATCAAAACAACAAATAGCTGATGGATTTATAAGGAAATGAAGGGGAAAGAAATGAAACACTACTGACAAATGCAGTGCTGATAAAGTGACACAAACTGGATAAAAGTGGTCAGTACAGAAATAAAAGAAAACATCAGATCTGCTATGAAAACTCAGAGTAACTGAAAATTATGATATTTTTTAATTATGATACAAATATTTTGATATTATTTCCATACAACATTTCCTTGGACTGACTTTTCATGTGAATTCTTACTGTATTTACATGGACAATTTAGAACATTGATTAATGTTATACATTTTGTGAGAAGGTCTGATCAAAAAAACTCCATAAACCAATTGATGATAATTGTAGCCAATACAATGAATGATAAGAAGAAGCAAAAACTTGAGGATATTGGAAAGATATGATAATCCACTATCCCCATTTTTCTGACTGAATGGAGAAAAAGTGAACTGTACGTACCAAAGCCAATTCTTGTCAACAGCACTGACTAGTGATATGTAGAGATGTGTTTTAGTATGTTCTTTTGTGGAGGTAAGTACAGAACAGAGATCTAAATTGGGGGAAAAGAGAACCAAAATTTATAAAAGCTGGTAGAAGCCACTATCTCTCTCTACACACACACACACACAAAACAACATTATTGTTTGGACCAAGCACCAAGCCATGTAAAGATTTACATTTCAGATGTGGGTCAACTACATAGTAAACAATGCCTTTAGTGTGCTATTTCATAATGGAGTTAAAGGAGAAGTGGTTGTGAAGAGATTTGTGGGGGTATCCGAAAATGGTATAAAATATTATCAGATATGAGACCTAGGAAGATCTGGATTGTAAGAAGAGATAATATTCCAGTTTCTCATTTCTCAAAAAAGTGTGGGGGACTTTACTTCATGTTAGGGTCAATAAAGACGATCTAAGTCAAGGGACGATAGTGCCACCTGACTGTTAATCATGTAAGCTCTTGTGTGAACGATGGATTTCTCGGTGTGTTACTGAAATATCATCTTCGTGGGTTCACTGCCGGATGATGTGGAAAGTCTTTCAACAACAGCATCTAGCAACAAATCTGCAAAGATTATATTTCATGTAAACTCTTTTAAAAATATGTATATTGTCATTTTGTTTAGTATAACAGATTTTATTTTGGCAAAGAAGATGTTAACTGTATAAAACTGCCTGGGCACTGTAGGTAAGATGGGGCGGTATGCTGAGACTGAGATTAGCAGGGAGTATCCCTTCTAATGATGAAATGCCAGATATGCTGTAACAGCTGGATTCCTTAAAGTACATTTCACTCGGCAGGTATTACTGAAACGGGAGAGGTGTCATTGGAGGTACCTATTATATAAATGCTCCTATGCCTGTACAAACTACTGCCCATTAAAACTGTTTTCCATTATGAGGCAAACACCAAAATGGGGCACCAGCCATAACTGGTGGGGCTCCCCCTCCCTTTAGTACTCTTGTTTGCAAGGCTTCCCTTCCAATATTAGAAGAATTGCCACTGGGGTCACTTTCATAATTCCCCACCACTCATCTCATACTAATGGTGATGCCTGTTAGCCATGGGGATGGTAACATGGGACTGGGTAGTATGCCTCTAGTTTTATGGGTAACTGCCATGTGGTCTCCCGAGGGCTTATCTCAGATGCTACAAATCGTTGCGCTCTGAAGTCTGACTCCTCAAACAATTGTCCTTCACAATCACCTGGTTATGGATTCCCAACATTCCCCCCCCCCCCCAGATTCAGGACCTTTCCCTGGCACTGTACTCTTGTTGGCAGAACTTCCCTCACAGCATTAGAAGAGTAACCACAGAGGTCACTTTGGTGATTGCCCTGCCACACCTTTACTGCTTACCCCCAGGTGCCCGTTACCCAAAAAGCATGAAGTAAGCTAATGACAAAACACTTATCAAATATGTAGCAGTTTATATGACCAGACGCATGATTCAAAATTTTGTGGGTTGCCGTGTTTATCTGATGTATGTATTCACTTCCTGGCTTCCATATCCTCCAGACATCTGAATTACTTTATTCCTATTTGATCAGTACCAGATTAGCCACGTAGCATAATTTAGCAAGGGCCACGCGCTTACTGGGGAGCCCCGCAGTTACTGGGGGGCCCTGTGCCTACTGGGAGACCCCGCACCTTCTAGAGGGCTCTGCTGTGCCTAGGATTCTAGGGAGCCTCCCGGTCAAGCCAGATGGGTGACATTTTTACCTTTTTTTTTTAGAGCCTCTTCATCACATTTGCTACGAGCTCCACACTGTTTTAATCCAGCCCTATGTTTGATCCCTTATGCATATACCAAATGATTTGAAATGTATTGAAAATAATGTATAAGCCTAAAAAAAGCAATCATGCCACAGTAGTCCTACCTTTCTATAATACATGACTTATTATCTTTGGTGATTCTATATTAAGCCACTCACAGTTGTGTTATGGTAAAGTATAAGCCTAAAAAAAGCAATAATGCCACAATAGTCCTATCTTTCTATAATACATGACATATTATCTTTGGTGATTCTATATTAAGCCACTCACAGTTGTGTTATGGTAAAGGGTGATGCTGTTAACAATTTGGATGTTCTGTGAAGAATTGTATTAGAACCACTTTAATAAATTATTTTCAGACATTGTTAAAACAATTATAAGGCTATTAGCTGATGATGTTGTTATCCATACAGAAGAAAGAAGTACTAGTGGCATTTCAACAGCCAACATGTGATAAATAGAAGTTTGAATTGCAAAAGATGCAAAAAAAATGCTATAAAGTAAGCAGTTCAGTACATGGACCAGTCGATTCCCTTCTTTGGTAATAACAGCTTCCAACCACTGGCCAGGTCTGCCTTTTGTTCCATTTTCTTCTTTCTTCTCGCCACCTCTCTGTCAACACCTTGGTTCAGCCCTCTCCTCTCTTCTGTGCTACATACTCTTCCACTCCTCTCAGCCATCCATTTCCTTGGTCTTCCTCTGGGTCATTTACTATGCATCTTCATTTTGTGGATTTTTCTTGGGATTCTCTGCTTCTCCATTCTCTTTACATGGCCATACCATCTTAGTCTGGCCTTTTCTATTATTTCCTCTAGGCATTCCTCTTTTATGGTGTGTCTAATTGTTTCAAATTGTGTTCTAATTGTTTTTATTCTGTCCATTCAAGTAACCTCTTCCTATCCTTTGCTCAGTGCAATTCAAGAATAATAATGCCAGTTATGTTACAGTTACTGTATACTTTTTGCACTGCATTTTTTTAAAAATTGAAATACGTACAGTAACATGAGTGGCATTGAAAATTTATAGGCATATACGAAATGATATGAATTTACTAATAATATCATTTACAAGATCTAGCAAATAAGGTATATGCATTTAAGAATCTGCATGGTTTAGGAATGACTTTGGGAAAACATCTGCATTCCTTTTGGCACTAAGGAAACTGCGCTTTTACCATCAGTGTGGACAAAACAAGAGGGAGAGGGGAACAAGTAACAGAGATGCCTAGGAGTGACCAGCAATGTTACAAAAATATACGAGTTAATAGGGAGAGGATGAAATATCCCACCCAATAAATGATTGAGCATTTAAGTTTTGTGAAAACTAATGTGTTTAAAATGTTCTGTATGCTCATGAAATAACAATGAGATGTGATGTCATGAGCAGAACTGTACAATGGGACTCTGGGTTTCATTGTGTATAGTTGACTTCAACTGTGGAATTACCATCTGAATCGTGAACAATTCTAAAAGAACAAGTTCGGAACACTTATGATCGCCTCCTGATGACTGGAGAACTTCTGGCAAAGTATCAAGACACTGTGGTCTCCTGATGATATGACATTGTGTGTCCCCACAACTTGATGACACAAAAAAAGAGGGACAGGCTTACAACTTGCAATAATGATAATACATTTCAGCCTGCAACCTCAGTACAACTCCACTGCACAGTAAACGAACTAGTAACTATCACCTCAGTTAATCAAAGTGAATTCGTCATGCAACAACCTCTGAGATATTGACTGCTGCAACTGATTTAAATTACAGCAGATTGATAATTTGCTTATTTTATGGTTTTACACCTCATCGACAGCAAGGTCATTAGAAGTGGGAAAGGATGGGCGACAAGAAATGGGAAGGAATTCGGACGTGGCCTTTTGAAGGAAGCATCCTGGCGTTAGGCTGGAGTGATTTGGGAATACCATGGGGATTCAAACCGGCGTCCTTCCGAACACAAGGCCAGAGTGTTACCACTCACCTACTATTCTCGGTTGATAATTTGCATTTTCATCATTTTTTTAACAATAAATTCAATTTAATCTGTGTCACGTCAGTGTTAATAAAGTTTAAATCATTTATTCATGGGAGTAGGGATATCAAATTATGTGTGTATCATGCATTATAGTTGTGGGATTTATTTAATTAATATCCCAGCATACTTTTGGACATGATGATTTGGTTATTACTGGTTTCTCAAATTCAAATTTAATTGTGTGGAGATGACCATACTGGCACCCAACAAAATAATAATAAAAATTTCAAAAACAGTCACATTAACTGAATTAATTCATTATGACCAAAATGGTAACACCTCAGATCTAAAGCAGATACTTACCATGTGAATGTATGGTACAAAATATCCAAACAGTGCTGATGGAACAGCAAGTGCCCAGATGACGTATTTCTTCTTCTTCCATATCTCAAGGTTGACAAGTGCCTTCAGTTTTCCAGTTGCACTACCAGAGGTATCAGATGGAGGGTTAACAGGCTTGAAAAGTAATGCACAGAGCATCATGAGGGCCATAAGACCAGCAAGAAATTGCATGCAGGACTCCATCGATACAGCATTGAGGAGTCCTCCGATTGCATACGGCATAATTATGGTGAAGACAGAGCTGCCTGCTGTTACAAATCCATTCACTATGCCCAAATATTTTTTGAAATAGTGACCCAGAATCACAAGAGATGGTGTGTACACTAGAGATGCACCAGCTCCAAACATAATGCCATATGTAAAACACAGGAACTCTATCTGAAAAAGAAAATTTATGTGACAATGCTGATGCTACTAGGTTTAAATATATAATACAATCAGTGCTTATTCTACAGCTAACATATTAGAAAACTAGTATTTTGTTTGATTTCATATCACAATATGTATTACACATGAATTTGTGTTAGAATTTAATTTTTTTAAATGTTTTACACATACTTACTGAATCAACCAGGGATGACAAGAACATTCCGCCTGCTGCAAGTAAACCTCCAACAAAGGTTGTAACACGTATTCCAAATCTGTCTGTCAGGACACCAGCTACTGGTGAGAGGATGAATGTTGTTCCCATGGCCAAGGCCCCTACTAGTGCTGAAACATAACAATAAGTTAGCAAAAGTTGTTTCAATAAGTATGGTTTTAAAACATGAAGACTGCATTTATGTAAACCATAATTTTCAAATGAAAAAACTTCTATCGGGCAATTATTTGGAAAAATTTGAAGCAAAATTAAATACTTTCACTTATACTAAGCCTTAAAGTAAAATAAATCAATTTCATTCTTTACACTTCACCATAATACATGAAGTGGATGCTATTTATAACTAAAAGCAATGTGTATAATAAAATTACAAATGATGGCCAAGCAGATGATGGCTGAAGTAAAATAGCACTAGCAAAAAAAGCATTCTACAAAAACAGATACTTTAGTTGCAAACATTGACCTAAGACTCAGAAAAACTGTATATATGGAGAACAGTAGTTTATGGTAGTAAAGCATGGACTTAAGGAATACTAGAAAAGAAGGAAGATTGATACATTTGAAATTCAGTCCTGTAGAAGGATGCTGATAGATAACAGTATGAAATGAAAGTGTTTTGGAAACGGTGAGGAAAGAAGGGACAGGTTGATGATCACATATTAAGACATGTGGGATTGGGAAATTTGTTAGTTGAAAGAAAATTTGAAGGGAAGAACTGCAGAGGTACACAAAGATTAGAATATACAAAGCAGATAGTTTGAGGGCATAGGTTGTGAGGGATACATTGCGAGGAAGAGGAAAACGCAAGGTACGAAGACATGGAGGATTACATCAAACCAGCTGAGAGACTGTTGACAGGAAAAAACTAAATTAGCTATTACAAAATAAAAAATAAAAATGTTATTTTCTCTTATTACTCAACATCCCCCTAGTTCTGCAGATGCAATAGTAGATATGGACTAGATCTTCATCATTTTACTAAAACAATTTTGCTGAGGAACTAGCCCTTATGTTAATGGAGTTTAAATCAGAACAAGTTGTAGACCTAAGACTAAATTTGCCTATTTTTAAACATACATTTGTTATTATTATTATAATTAATTATGATGGAGCTCATGCCCTGTTGGTAATCTTCCTTCATACTTATTTAAGATTCATACACATTTTTAACTTTAAATGCCTTGTAGTCTGAGTCATTTTGTTCATCACCTCCCCAAGTAATGTTTTTCAATTCTCTGATTCCCCTAACTATAAGTAACAACTTCCTTACCCACATAAAAGATCACACCTCCAAGATGGAAAGTTCAAACTCTCTGTGTTGATCTTAGTTTAAAAATCCCACGAACTGCGAGGTCCTCCTTATCCATTATTTAGACTGCGACAAGAAAGATTGATAGCCCGCTTTACTGGCACTTGGCCCTAATATGCCTTTTTGCGGTAGTTGCTATCACCTTGCCGTTTGTATTAATATAAAGTAACTTTTATTACTAAACCCTCATTCATCTCTCAATTTGCGCAACGGATATTCTAATGCTATGTAAATGACTTTCGCCACACTTTTACTATAATTCACAATTTATTACACTCAAAAAATTCACACAAGATACAGTGCTTTCACTGAAACAATATTCTGTACATATTTGCCTCACGCTAGCCGAAATCAGTTTCTCCACATGTTCACCCTATGCTAGCCAAAAACAGTCTCTCTCGCCATATTGGCTTGTTCCTTCCGCACCAACACAACCATACCGTACTGCCAACTCTCACAACATGAAATTACTAAACTAACTTATAATTACCCCGTTCTACACAAACTACTATGCTGGAAGACCTATATTATAAACAAAATATAAATTTATTTACAATCAATTTATAATGTAATAATATAACTCAGTAATGACTGGTGAGTGGGGACCTCACACATGCCCCCACTTTGCCACTAATTAGCACTTTTTTTGTAACCACAAAAGTTGATTATTTGAGGCAAAGTTCAACCCTTTCACCAGGCATTACGCCTTTGTAACAAAAATTACACATTTTCCATTACGCCATGGTTCTTTACAATTTCTCACTCAATGTCTTTTGCTATAGTCCAGTAACAGAAGTTTATTAACATTTATAATATATTATACTGTAATTATTTCTCCTCTCTCACCTTGTACAACTTTAAATCAGTCACATTTCGCAACCCAAACTTCCTTCCTGACTTCGGGAACACGAGAAAATAGGCATTCTTATATGGCTTTCCCTCCACTCGAAATGGCCCATGGAACACATTTATCTCACAAGACCTCTCTTGCGTCTTCACCAATACCAAATCGTTCAAATTAAATTCAACAGGTTTACGTCTCTGGTCGTGCTTTCTCTTCCTTTCCTCTGCTTTCCTCTTCATTCTCTCCCTTACTTGCTTACAAACGTCTTCCTTAGATACACATTGACTTGCTGGAAAATTAATTACTTCTTTAATCAAATTCGGTTCTTCTTTATGATACATCAAAAAATATGGGGTGTAACCAGTACTCTCACTTGGTACACTGTTTATGACATCTTCGAAATCTGTTACATAGTCTACCCATGTAGTATGTTTGTTACTACAATAGGTTCGGATCAACCGACCAATTTCTCTCATGACTCGTTCGTCTGGGTTACTGGCGGGATGGTACGCTGATATTCTTACATGCTTCACTTTGTTCTCCTCCATACACTGAGCCCAACGTCTTGACGTAAATTGGCTACCGTTATCTGATAATATCCTCTTTGGATAGCCCACATTTTTAAAATAATCCTTTTCCATCCGGTCCACCAATATCTTCCCTGTAGCCTTTCTTTTTGCATAGAATCGCATGAATTTCGAGAACACATCCAACATGACGTAGACATAAGTAAATCCACCCTTTGACTTTGGCAAATGCCCATACAAATCAATGGCTACCAGCTCTAAAACATTCTCTGGCAATATACTCTGCATTAAACCTTTAGTTGCTACAGTCGAAACTTTAGTCCGTTGACATCGGTCGCAAGTCGCTATCCTCTTGGCCACCCTCCTCTTCATATTATCAAATAGCAAGACTTCCCTTAATTTTTGGGTGCATTTAGCTGCTCCATAATGCCCATAACTCAAATGTACATAATCTATTATGATCTCCACATATTTTTCCCGCCAATATATTTTCCAGTCACTCGACACCTCTTCCGTTCTGCGAAATAATATTCCGTCATGAATTTTATAGTACTTGGGCAGCTTCTTATTTCTAGGACCTCCTAAATTCTGCTTCATTAGCTTCAAGCACTCATCCTCATTTTGTTTACACCTCATATCCTTGCAAATATCCTTAACTGCCTTTTCATGTAACACTCCCTTTATATAGAACATTCTAACCACTTTTTCAAAGCCAACAGCGTCATCCACATAGTTGGTTCCCATCGGAAGTCTTGATAACGCGTCGGGAACTTGGTTTTCGCTACCCTTTATATATCTTATTTCAAAATCAAACTGTTGCATGTACAATACCCATCGGGTCAACCGACTGTTCATGAGTTTGCATTCACATAAAAAGGTCAACGCCTTGTGGTCCGTAAACACAATTGTCTTGTGCCCCCACAAGTAATACTTAAATTTCCCAAACACCCACACGATGGCCAATGCTTCCTTCTTTGATATCCCATAAGATCGCTCATGTTTGTTCAATACACGGCTTGCAAACGCGATTGACCGTGCTTCCTCCTTTCCGTCCACAGTCACCAACTGAAATAGATGAACTCCTAGGCCATAGTTGGAGCTATCACTCCCTAAACAAAAAGGCAAACTTAAATCGGGATGATACAACATACCACTATTCATCAACTAATTCTTCAACTTCTCGAAAGCCTGCTGGCATTGCTCCGTCCACAACCAAGATGAATGTTTCTTCCTCAATTCCCCTAAGTGAGGATCATTGAATGACTGATCTGATACGAACTTTCGGTAGAAACTGCATAAACCAAAGAATGACTTTAACTGTTTCTTGGTTTTAGGCACGGGAAATTCTGTAATTGCCTTTATCTTCTCGGGATCTGGGCGTATACCCCGTGAATCAATCTGATGTCCCAAAAACTTTTTTTCCTTCTTCGCAAATTCACATTTCGACATTTTTAAAGTCATGCCTTCTCTTTGTAAGGCAACCAACACTTCCTCCAAAACTTCACAATGTTCCTCCCATGTTTGAGTACTTACCAATATATCGTCGACATAGATGGATAATTTGCTAAGTAAACATTCCCCTAGTACTTGATCCAATGCTCGTATAAAAACTGAGACCGAGACATTCAGTCCAAATGGAACCACCTTATACTGGTAACATTTCCCACCAAATAAAAACGCCGTATACTTTCTCGATTCCGGAGCTAATGGTACTTGCCAATAACCGGCTGTTAAATCCAAACTTGTCATATATTTCACACCATGGAATCTCTGCAACATTTCTTCAAGATTCTCAGGACGATCAGTTTCTCTGTCTACTATTCTGTTTAACGTCCTGGCATCTAAAACCAATCTCACTGTTCCATCTTTCTTGCCGACCACTATCAGCGGGTTGTTGTACTCGCTACTACACTTTTCAATAATACCCCATCGTACCATTTTGTCGATCTCTTGCTCCACAGCTTTCTTCTTAGCTAGCGGTATCGGATAAGGCTTCACGAAAAATGGTGTATGAGGCTTTATCTTCAATTGGCATTCATATCCTTTTACTATTCCGGGACAGCCTGAAAACACACTCTTATACTTCCTCAATATTCCTTTTAAATCTTCCTTCTGTTCTTTGGTAACTCCCCTTAACTCATCAATATCCATTACATAGTTCGCTTCCATCCCACTTTCTGTTTCTTCACCCTCCATTTCCTCATCCTCTACAACTTCATCTTCTGTTGCTACTTCATACACAGCTCGCATGTTTACATCTCCCTCCAACTCCTTAACTTTTATCGAACGACTTCCAAAGTTAACTTCAATATTTTCTTCATTCTTCCATACTTGCATCTCCCCTTTGTAACAGTCAATTATAGCTCTAAATTTGCAAAGCCAGTCCATACCCAGAATACAGTTAATGCTGAGCTCGGGTACCACCAAGCAAGCATGCTCCAATGCAACTCCATTTATTTCTAACTCCAATAATATTTGAATTTTCACCCTCTTACTCAGTTTTCCGGTCGCCCCAATTACTTGAACTTTACTCACTGGCATTTCGGCAATCTTGTTGTTCTTCACTATTTGGTCATACAACTTGTGTGATATCGCTGTTAATTCACTCCCAGTATCCGCTAGCACTTCGCTCTTCAAACCAAAAACTTTCACCATAAATATTGGATGCCTCACTTCCTCTTCTTCTTCCTTCAAAATTTCCTCTTGTAATAAATCCTTTTCAAACTCTTCTGGAGACCACTTTAACACTTCTAACGTACTCCCATCTCTCAGGTGTAGCTGCTGTAAGTCTACATTCTCTCTACTGAATTGACTTCCATCATCTGTTTTGCATTCATTATTTCCCGCAACTGAGCTTATGTCCTGTCTACCTTCTTCCGAAACTTCAACATTTGCCTCCTCTGGCATTTCACTTCCATCTTCATTGCTATTGGCATATTTCCTCACAAGGAAAAATCTCACTCCTTCATATTCTTCACTGTCTAACATTCCACCTGATTCTTCTTCTTTCAGATTATCATCTTCGTCCTCGCTACCATTTTCGTCACTATACTCTTCCTCATCTTCTTCACTTGTTCCAATGCTATCTTCTGTTGTAGTTTCATACATATCTTCCTCAAATTCTTTCGATACAAGCTCATCTGTCAACATCTCTTCTGCTAAAGTGTATTCTCTTACAATGCTACTACATTTCTCTTTGTTATCATGGATTCCCAGATCGATTTTAGCCAATTCTCGCACCCCTTCTTTTCGCCAATCATATTCGCACATTCTTGCAATGTCCTGTGTCTCCCCTTCGTCTAAAAACTTGAAACATTCCCACCACCTCAGTGGTTCCTTCTCGTCACACAGCCCGACATCCAGTTCTTTCGATTTCTCTTGATTTTGCCCCCTGCTGTTGTAGTTTATAATCTGCATATCACATTCGTTGACATTTCTCTGTAGGTCCTCAGTTCTCTGGTAGGTGTTGCTGTCATTCCTGTTATTTCTGTTATTTTGATTCTTTGGTCCTATTTCGACTTCCTCCGCTACTGAGCGGACCGCCCCAGTTGCGGCGCAGAGTTTCCCTCCATTCTATGGGAAACATGCTGCCTTCCTCCATCTCTTCCTCCTGGTCGGCTACTGTTATGATATGACCCCTGATAGTCATGTCGCCCGTCTTCATTTTCCCTTCTTCCATCTCCAGAATTCCTGTTATACTGTTCCTCTCGGTGATATCCATTTCCTTGACCTCTGTCTCTGGTATAATCGTCCCGTGGATTCATCTGGTTCGACCCGTTATAACTTCGATAGTCATTCCTCTTATCCCCTCTCAGGCTTTGCTCATTCGCACTACTCCAGCGGTCCAACCTTTCAACTATTTCCAAAAAATCTTCTATACTATTCCATTGAACTACTACTAGCTTTTCTTGGACAGCCCTAGGCAATTTTTGCAACAGAACTTCTATTTTTTCATCATCACCGACTTCTTGATCCAGGTAGCACAATTCTTTCATTACTGCTTCACAAAAATTCTTCATGCTACCCTCACGTCTACTATAATAGTGACAATTCCAAAAATCTCTTCTCACATTTCTTTGTTTTCTCTGTGACCAATATTTGTTCAAAAATAATTTCAAAAATTCCTCCAAATTATTACATTCTTCAACACTGCCACAGCTCCATACAAAAGCATCCCCTCGTAGCATATTCTTTACATATCTTATCTTATCCAAGTCTGACCACTCACAAGGTAATCCATTCTTATAAGCTCGAGCAAATTCTACCGGATGCACTGATTTTTCCGGTTCAAATTTTACTTCCGGTAATTTAATCTGGTTTGTGATGATACCACCAATCCCCATAGCAGTCAAATTTCACCGTTCTTCTTCCCCAAATTTCTTAATTAGATGTTCCACATCTTCCTTCACCTCTTCTTTGACTGATTTCATCTGGTCATCTACTTGGTTAAATGCTCCTTTCACTTCCCTATCCATAATCATAAATCTCTCTCCCAGCCGGTAAATTTGTTTGGAGTTGGTTTCAGCTTTTTCTTTTAATTCTTCAATCCCTTTTGCACAGTCCTTTTGGTTTTCATAAATTATCTTATTTTCTTCCCGCATGGCTATATGCTCTTCTTGTATTTCTTTCCTATTTTTCTTCATTCTTCCACCTTTTGTTGCACCAGACACACTACATTCTGCTTGGTAGCCTCTTCATGCTTCCCAACATAATCATACACCATTGACATTTCTTTCTCTATTTTTGTGTTGATATCTTCTTTTAATACTTGTCTTACACTCTCTATCTTCCTGTCACATTTTTCTTCCGACTGTTGAATACATCTATCCATTTTCAACAACATATCCTGCCTTAAAATCTGCACTTCTTCTTTAATTTTTTCGGTCAAATTATTACAAGTCTCGGTAATTTTTCTTTCCATTTTTTCTGCGATTTGTTTTGATTCTTCTCTCATATTCTCAGCTGTTTGTTTTGACTCTTCTTTCAATTTTTCCAATAAAACAATTAGCATCGACATCTCGCCGCATTTCTGTTTCTGAGCATCAATTTGTTTATTACCCGTCTCTTTTTCTTGAATATTAATTTGATTAACCGGTATTGGTGTTGACATCGCACTAATCATGAAACTCTTTGACTCGACTTCACAAACATCACTATCTTTAACATGGAGGAAGGAATATATGGAGACGACGCAAGGGACCTTCGCCACATACTGGAGTGAAACCGGGTGGAGACAAGTAGGGAGGGGAGGCCGCCATATTGCTTGACCAGAGAAACACGGAAATATGCACAAAAACCTCAAGGGAATAATAAGACAACCGTGGCACCGCAATTTGGTGATGGATTATTATGTAACTCGACGAGACACATCAAAAATTAAGAATAATTTTTTTTGATATCGTGCTTAGTTCTCGAGATATACTGTCTCAAAAGAGTGCAGTTTCTGGTTGAAATTCAGAAGAAACGTGTCCCCAAAGTCAAATTTGGTGATAGATTCTTATGTAACACGACGATACAAATCGAAAATAAAGAATAAAATTTTTCGATATCTCGCTTAGTTCGCGAGATATACTGTCTCAAAAGTGAGGTTGTTAGGTTATGAGGGGATTCAACGATAACCGTGGCGCCGCAATTTGATGACGAATTCTTATGTAACTCGATGAGGGAAACTGTAAGTAAAGAATAAAATTTTTTGATATCTCGCTTGGTTCTCGAGATATTGTACCTTAAAATTGACGTGGTTAGGTTGAAATGCGGCCTGGACCAGAAAAAAACTATCGCCATATCCATATTTGATGATGAATTCGGACGTAACTTAATGAGCGGGTAATTCTTTTTAACTTGAATAACAAACTGTTTATTTCTACAGTCCTTAAATTTTAGTTGATGTTCAAATAGGTTATATTTTCACATTCTATTTCAGTAATTGACAAGGAAGATTTCAAAATCTAGAAATATACTTGTAGACATACCGTATTTACAAACAGAAACAAGTCATATCTGAAATTTAAAAAAAAGCATAAGTCAATGTTTAGAGCTTTAAAAAAAATTAATACTTCATAAAACCTCATAGTTTCTGAGCTTACTTAGAAGATATTGTACTGGTACAAATCAGTACATTCAAAAA
Organism: Vandiemenella viatica; assembly: GCA_031002005.1. Lineage (NCBI taxonomy): Eukaryota > Metazoa > Arthropoda > Insecta > Orthoptera > Morabidae > Vandiemenella > Vandiemenella viatica. Next base: position 1,180,313 of record CM061921.1, on the reverse strand, counting down.
TCAGAAGCTAACAGCTAATAATAAATAAATTGTTTGTTCTCTTCAGGTAAACACCGCATTTAAACCTGCCAACATTTCCATTAATATTGCCGCTACAAAACCAAACTATGTAGACACATCTAAACACAAGAAATGTATCGCGAACTACATTTCCGTCAACAAAGTTTATTTCATCACGTTTAGTAGTTCGCACAGCACAAATTATCACGATTAATTTCATCGTGCAATTTCAGCGTAAACTTAAACGTGAGTAATGCATGCAGAATACCATATTCACTGTGTCACGATGTAAACATGACCCGTTTAAATTAAATTTCCAACATTTGTCTACAATAAGGCTAGCTTTTCAGGTGCAAAATAGTAACATATGCTAATTGTCTACACTACATCAACAAAAATTTTAGAATAATATGATCCTATTGAGAGCAATGAATAAATTTATAGCGAATGGTACTAATGTTGCAGTTGCCTGTCAGATACTTCAAGAACGATAATTACAATGTGACTTACTTATGAAACACTATTCCAGGTTTTTTCCTATCTCGTCTGTTTGTGCAACCATATGCATCGCAACTTGGCATTATAGAAAACTTTAGAATATTAGAAAATGAAATATTCTCAGCAGCTGACACAGTGCAAACAGCCCAATGTTTTGGTACTCCTGCGATGTCCGCCGCGCAGGCACAGCTTTTTCACGAGGTTTCACGGATTTCGCGTTATCTCGTCTCCATATATTCCTTCCTCCATGATCTTTAACATCTACATTAATACTAACTTTGGTTGAATACATAACTCCGCTTCCCCCCATGCCGTCACAGAGACTAACGCAGCTAGGTTCAGTTGAATTAAACTCGCTGGTCAAGTTAACTCCACTTCCCTCCCTTTCAGCTGAATGCTCCACAAACCCTGAATCTTCATTGTTATAAACAATACTACCATTATCCCCATCTTTAGAATTTAATCTATCACTGCAACCCGAGGATTTGCCCTTAATTACTTCCATTTTACTTATTCACAGCCAAATAAAATAATATTACTACTGAAATATCCCGTTAATTCACACGCAAAACACAAACATAAAATCACTTCCAAAATTTTCACAACTCCGCTTTCCGACGCAGAAATACACTTTAATGGGTACAGAAATCCCATTTTGAACACAGACAACCTTTTATGAATTACTTACTTTACACAGAAATGGCCACAGCACTGCAAACATAAATTTTACAATACACAAAAAAATATGCATCAACATAACATTACAAATCATAATGGCTTTTACACATCCATTTATCTTTCAGTTACCAAATTAAATAAAACCCTTCCCACTATTGCTTAAAAAAATTCTTTATTTGCTTAACTAAGGTCTTCTCAGCATTTAAATATAATTTGGACAATTTTTTTTTTTTTTTTAATTTCCACAACCATTCTGATGACAAATTTGCAGATTTAATTCTTCCGAAATTGACAAAAGTTTACTTCTGATTTTCATTCGTTTTCAAACTGTTGCATTTAACTGTTCGTTCTTTAAAGGAACTTAAATCACTTTTTATAAATTCATTACCGGTGTTTTATTTTACGGAAGTCATTGTATCAAATTCTGCTTGCTGCCACTCTTTCGGAAAATTATATTGAATTTCTGTACTTGCCAATGCTGCAATGATCTTCTCGTCTGCTAACCTCTGCTCCAAAAACTGCTGGCTCCCGTCGAAGAATATCCAAGGTCGTTCTTGAATAAATGCATATATTGCGCTTGCAATATACTTATCCTGGCAGATTCGTCGCCACTATGCGAGGTCCTCCTTATCCATTATTTAGACTGCGACAAGAAAGATTGATAGCCCGCTTTACTGGCACTTGGCCCTAATATGCCTTTTTGCGGTAGTTGCTATCACCTCGCCGTTTGTATTAATATAAAGTAACTTTTATTACTAAACCCTCAATCATCTCTCAATTTGCGCAACGGATATTCTAATGCTATGTAAATGACTTTCGCCACACTTTTACTATAATTCACAATTTATTACACTCAAAAAATTCACACAAGATACAGTGCTTTCACTGAAACAATATTCTGTACATATTTGCCTCACGCTAGCCGAAATCAGTTTCTCCACATGTTCACCCTATGCTAGCCAAAAACAGTCTCTCTCGCCATATTGGCTTGTTCCTTCCGCGCCAACACAACCATACCGTACTGCCAACTCTCGCAACATGAAATTACTAAACTAACTTATAATTACCCCGTTCTACACAAACTACTATGCTGGAAGACCTATACTATAAACAAAATATAAATTTATTTACAATCAATTTATAATGTAATAATATAACTCAGTAATAACTGGTGAGTGGGGACCTTACCGAACACAATAAGTAACTATAGTTCAAAAAATAATCACAACACAATCATTATAGCAGGTTACAAGTGGTACGCATAGAAAAATTACAAACCGTTCTGGCAAAACATTGAAATATTAAAGATAATGCTGGGTGGAAATAATCAATTCATTACTAAACATACAAACAGTTCAAGTTTCTTTACAGCAGAGTTTATCAATGCTAAGAAAGAAAAATTTCACTAGTAAAACAGTACCAAAAAAAAGTTTTCAATTCATAAACATTAACTGTTGGTAACTGTCAGACAGTCATCTCACAGATGAAGCAAATTTTTTTTACCATACCTGTTCTCCCTGCCCAGTCACAGTAAATACAATATAACATTTTGACATTTTTTCTGTAGTTTTTGTCAGAAAGACAGTAAATATTACTGAATCTGTAGATAGATGTGATGAATGTGTAGTGGCGTGTGTGTGTTGTCTATGAGAGATAAAAGAAGGGAGAATGTGAAACCTCGTGCTGGCCCATCAAGGTCTTCTCTTCCATCTAGTTTAATGTCCCCATCCAACACATGATTTACCAACAGTGTTACGATTAAATGCAACTTGTGGAAATATTTGGGATTTAATCTAGACCAGGGTTCCCCAAAGTGGTCGATACCGACCCCTTGGGGTCGATAAGAGATCTACCGGGGTCGATTAATACTAAAGAGGATCAAATAAACTGTACAGGAAAAATAGGAATGTTCTACTAAAAATCAGGTCAATAAGTAAAATTAAAGCTCATCCTCTCAATTCTCATACGTTTGCGAAGTAGTGTTATGTAAATGATGAAATATGTGAAAGTTAAAACAGTACAACAACCATCTGTTCTTTTTGGCAGGTCTTTATTTCAAATTTATTCCATCTATCCATAGTTTTGTTCCTATTTTTTGAGACTATAATAATAAAGGAAAGTATCTCGTTTTTCTGTTAATTTTATTGGGTGGATTTTATACATTATTTCATTGAGTTGTTATGAAGGCCTCCTTATTGCCTAGCATCAGAAATGCCAAAAATGATTTAATGTTTTTATTAAATACTTGTGGGGGTCGATAAGAAGGCAAATATCGTATCAAGGGTTCGACGGGGTAAAAAGTTTGGGGACCTCTGATCTAGACATATAGCACACAATCTGCTTGTCAAGAACCAGGTGGTGACAGCTTTTTCCATTACTGGGGCTCAGTACCAGCAAACACCATATCTAGCATCAGACATAGATCCATACCATGGCAACTTTGTTCATATGAAAGATTTCTTGCTGATAATTCTAATTATAGGCTGATTTCAGTACCGGATTAACCACATTTAATAAACATTTTTTATCTGTTGCTGATAAATTGACTGCTAATAGCTCAGTGACACACAGTATGGATTTTGTCAGGACAGGCTTCCAAGAAAAATTTAACTCTATGTCTGTAAAATTAGCTACTCCAGAAGAAATAAGAAAAATTATCAGATCCCTTAAGAGCAAATACTCAAGTGGTTATGATGGGATTTCCAGCAGATTAATTAAATTGTGCTCCACAGAATTAAGTAATATACTAAGTTATCTGTTTAATATATCTTTACTTGAGGGTACTTTTCCAGAAAGGCGTAAGTATGCTAGACTCTATAAAAAGGGAGATAAGGCAGCTGTTTCGAATTACCGACCAATTTCATTACTAACAGCCTTCTCCAAAGTTTTTGAGAAAGCAATGTACAATAGAGTTTATGGACACCTTAAAAATAATAATATTCTAACTAAATCACAATTTTGTTTTCAAAAGGGTCATTCAACCGAACAAGCTATATTTGCATTCACTGACAATAGTTTGGAAGGAATAAATGATAAATTAATTCCTGTGGGAATTTTTTGTGACTTATCTAAGGCATTTGACTGTGTAGATCATAAAATTCTGATACAGAAACTAAAGTATTATGGTATAGATGGCATTGTTAACAAATGGCTTAGTTCTTACCTTTTAAATAGAAAACAGAAAGTATCAATGGAGAATTTTAAGACTGCCTTAAGAGGTCCACTGTTTTCTGAGTGGAAATTAATCAGATGTGGAGTACCTCAGGGTTCTATATTGGGGCCACTATTGTTTTTAATATATATAAATGATCTACCCTGTGTTTCATCTAAAAATTCAAAATTTGTCCAATTTGCAAATGACACAAACACAGGAATTAAAAATACTCCAGATTTATCTACAGAATATATTTCAAATTATGTCTTTGAACTGATTAATAAATGGTTTACAGCTAATGGCTTGTCTTTAAACTTTGATAAAATATATGCAATTCAGTACATCACACAGATTAACACCAAATATAGACATAAAATTTGCAGGCCAGTCCATTCAAGAGGTAGAGAGTGTGAAATTTCTAGGTTTGTATATTGATCACAATTTAAATTGGAAAGTACATGTTTCTGACTTATTAAAGCGATTGGGTGCAGCCACATTTGTAATTCGTACAATTTCAGCTATAGGTGATCTCCGTATGAGGCAGCTAGTTTATTTTGCTTATTTTCACTCCTTATTGTCATATGGAATAATATTCTGGAGCAATTCTACCCATAGAGAGAAAGTGTTCAGAGCCCAAAAGCGTGTAATAAGAATTATGTGTGGGGTTAACAATAGAACTTCATGTAGAGAGCTGTTCAAGAAGTTAGGGATTTTAACATTAGTGTCTGAGTATATATACACATTCATGTCGTTTGTAGTCACAAATTATACTTTGTTTGAAACAAATAGTAAAATACACAATTATGGCACTAGAAGTAAAAATGATCTTCACAAGGATTACAAGTCATTGTCATTTGTTCAAAAAGGGGACCGATATTCAGGGATACATATCTTCAATAAGCTCCCAACACATATTAAATGTCTAGCAGATGATAAGAATAAATTCAGGAAAAAATTGAAAGAATTTTTAATTGACAACTCCTTCTACTCTGTCGAAGAATTTATTTCTAAGGCATCTAAAAAATAACTGCCAGTAGCTTGTGTAAATGTGGTTTACATAATTAATTTACCAAGTATGCTATGACTGTACATCTCATGGTGTATGTATTTATTTTGTTACGCAATATGACTGTACATCTTGTGGTGTATGCATTATTTTGTTATGGAATTTTTTAATGTACCATATATGCTATGACTGTACATCTACTGGTGTACTTATTATTTTGTTATGCAACTGTTTATCTGCTAATTGACAACTTTCCACATCCCACAGAGCCAGTCTCTTATATTGGGATCAATGGAAAATGAATGTATTGTATTGTATTGCAGGAGGTAGCAAATGCTACGGGCCTCGCGTCTTCTAGGGGGCCTCACGCCTCCTAGGGGGCCCCACACCCAGGCTTGATGGGTGATTTTTTTTTAGCTCTACAATTTTTCCTCGGACGGCAAAAAATCTAGGGCCTCTTCTTCACATTTGCTATGTGCCCCACGCTGTCTTAATCCTGCCCTGGCTGATTTTAATGAATTTTCATATCCTACAATTAGCCCTCTGTTACCAACATAAAAAGAAAATTTGTTCTTAAGAAAAGTCAACTTACTAGGATTTCTATGAGATTTGGTCTATTTCATATTTACAAAGCACATGGCTTTGGTGATTTTAATGACAGTCATTAATGAGCCTGGTGCGCAAGCATTAGTTACTGACCCATTTCTTTACTTCAATGATTCTCAAACATTTTTAAAAATGTCATATATCATAGATATATCATACCATAACATTCCTACTACTTCATAGTTTCAATTCCAGATAGGGTCATCAACAAACATGGATATATATATATTCTTTTTTGAAATAACATATTTGAGGAACTTAATAATAAAATGTGCCCTCCAGTAGTTTTGTGATGTTCCAAAAGGATTTGACTGTGTTAGGTATGAACTGATATTGATAAAAATGGTATACTATATTATTCTGGTAAATGTGGAACTGTGGATAATGGTTTAATTCACACATGAAGTTCTTAATGCAAAATGTCACCCATTTTGGTTCTAAAATCAGTGAAGATGCTACATCAAACTGTAATAAAATACAACCTGACAGTCTACAAGGCTCTAGGGTCCCTTTTGTTTTTATTATACATGATGTTCCTTAGAGTGTTTTATTTGCAGACAACACTAACCCGACTGTAAATAATTATAAACAAAACCAGGAGTAATCTACGATTAAATGTAATGTAAATTTAGTACTCAGGTAATTATCCAGCTGCTTTAAGGCAAACTAATTGAAAGGAAATTTTGATTAAAGAAACCCATTATATTATGTTTGAAAAAAATATATACACAGAAAGATTTGAATGCAAATTATGAAAATAACACACTCTTGGAAACAAAATCCATAAAATTCCTAGGCATTAAGACAGAAGAATAATTCAGTTGGGAAGAACATATCACATTACCATCCTCTCTCTTCTTTCTGTAAGACTCTTGCACAGGCTTCTTTTCTCACCCATCATTTCCAAAACACATTCACTTTGTAGTTTATCTATCCACTTAATTTTCAGCATCCTATCCTACAAGAATAATAATTACATACCGGTAATAATTGAAAAAATTGGGGTACTGACGGGAGGATTCCTAGTTCGGCAATCCATGGTTTGCAGAAACTATTCAACGCAAATGCTGCGATGCTTTCTTTTCGCAACAATACTGTCCTAGTTTTAATTGTACCATATGAAGTTTTCACTTCCTGGAATTGAAGTTTTCAATCAAAGAACTACTTCGACGCTAGACATATGAAATGGGTTGAAAATGTTCATCAATTAATTGTTAATTATTATTAACTAACGATAGCATGATAACTACTACTGCGATTGATCAGAAAGAAATGAATTTGTATATACTTTAGTTATTAATTTTATTTAGATTACGCATATTTTTTAAGTCTTTAACACACAGTATACATATTCCCAAAGACTAATACATGTCACACCAGAAATATAATGTGTAAAAAAACTGTTTATAACAAACTTAAACATATAAAATAATTTTAAAAAAGGTAGACTCGATAAGATAGCGCTTCACTGAACAACAGATAGATGGATTTATTATTTCCAATACCTGCATTTTATTCAAACTCGGACACGTCAAAGTATATAGGTACATTTAATATTGCTACAAAAAAATACACTATATTAATAACGTGCACCATTATCAAGTCTGAATTCCATTACTATGAATGTAATATTAAATATGGTAGATACCACAACAAGAATTATCTCTCCTAGTTTAAAGAGAGGCGTGAATTTAGTGATTCGTGTAAACGTTTTTCTACGTTCTAGAGGTAAGTAAGAATGTGAAAAGATTTAAAATACTTCAGTAGAATATCTAGCTCTGAAAATTGAAGTAAACAGAACAATTACTTCTATGACCTCAGTACTGTAGCTGATAAAAAATTACGCCGTGAAGGAATTAGGTATTGTGATAAGCTTCTAATCTGCTAGTGTACAAGTATGTTTACCTGGCAATATTGAGCGGATTGCATACCGTAGCGTTATCTTTGACCGTGGTACAAGGGTACATAATAGTTATACCTATCAATACGTTGTACAGTGATATTCCAATAAGCAATTGTACCTGCCACGTTTTTGGGTAATATTGGTAGCGCTTGAAAGACAGTAGTCTCTTCACGTCTTTAATGAGTCTCAAAAACGTAAGATCGCTAAATGGTTGATGCATTGTTTCCGGAAATGCCATGTTTTGTATATCGCACAGCGTTTTTCTTTAATCCACAAAGCTGGAAAAGTCAGCACCGTTTTTAAACAATCTTACTGATGTCCTAAACAAACGATTTTTGAAGAAAGAGAAGTTAATAAAACGTTCAGTGGCATGTACAGTATTAGAGAACAAAGAAAGATTGTTTAATATATTTTTATAATAGTTAGCAGGTATTTATTACCACTTCGCATAGAAAGCAGTGGTTTACCAGGAGATGGTCTGTTGCAGCTTTACATAGTGTATCTAATTTTAATATTAGCTGAATACTGGAACTTAAATGTATTAAGAAATCAAACAAATCCCCTTTCCATTATGACCATTTGACGTGGTACTTTAACGCTACTACTTGCATTTGTAAAAGCCAACATCTCATTGGAGAAACAAGCAAAGTCGCTTTTAATCGAATTTCGATGGCTTTTCGCGGCCTAATCAGCCTAACTGAGACAAAACAAGATAGCATTTACGCTCCAGACATTAGTTTGGTGTTATTCACCAACCCGAGATTGCCGGAAGCTCTTCTAGTTTTTGAACGCTTGGCCGAGAATTTAAAGCGGGTAGATCACTGGAGCTGGTTGGACAGACAGGATGTTAGCGGTGCTGAGTATTCAAGGCCGTCTGGAGTGAAATGCAACCTGTTGCATTTTATTTCCGTGTTTAATTCAGAAGTTAACCTACACGCGTGTTGAACCTAAACATTATTAACTAGCTTTTACCTGCAGCTTCGCCCGCGTAGAAAAAGGTGTGTGTTGGAATTAAAAATATGTCTGGTAACGTTTAAAATTATCGGAGGCAAAAGAGGATTTTAGAAATATAAGTGAAATTAATGGGAGTTCTGGAGCATTTTCCTCAATTGGAGATAATACGGTAATTATAAATGTATAAGCAATAATTATTGCCTATCGAGCTGATTTTTCGTTCGTTTATTTGTTTGCCGAACGTGTTTCCCTTCTTTCACAGAAGCATCTTCAGCGGTTTTCTTACTAAATGTGTGTACTTGTCATTAGGCCAATATGTTTTTTTCCCCGCTATATTAATTTGTAGGACAACACTCTTATCCTTTACTCCCTAGCTACCTTCACACCCTATTATATGGTTATTGCATTACATTTTGCACATTGAAGTTATGGTTAGATTATAATCTACTTATATTTTATATTTACATTGATTTGTAGCTACACTTTACTTCCGTCATCAGTGATTTTATCTTGGTTCTCGTAATACAGGTCGTTTTATGCTTGTGTATTTATCACACAAACTTTCATTGCACAGTATGCTTTTGATGTTTATATTTGTTTGTTATGATATGTATCTGCCCCTTTTATCAGTGGTGATGGCTTTATTCCTTATTTTCTATTGAGTAATGTTTATAGAGTCTGATCTATCAGGTTAGTGTATTCGTGTATTACATGCTCCCCCCCCCCCCCTTTTCCACTGTAAATGCTTTCTGTAGGTGGTGAAATTTATTGGCTTGTGTTTTATTTTTTAAAGATTTTCTGTACTGAGCAGTCTGTTCTAAACGCTATTTTGAATCCTTTTGTTTTACCAAAAAAAAAAAAAAAAAAAAAAAAAACAAACAAAAAAAAATTAAAAAAACAAAAAAAAAAGTATGCATGCAAATTTGTTTGTGTCTTTGCTGAAGTATGCCATTTATGTTAATTTGGTTTTGAGTGTGGTGTGCAATTTGGAGTTGCATTTGTGTGAAAGTTGCGTCTCTTGTGGTATGGGATTACATTAAATGGTTTTTTCGTTGCTTCATATTTTTGTTGTTTAGTTTAAGAACTCTATTTTAATTATATCCATTTTTAGTGGCTATCTAGATGATTCTGTTTAGTTCTGATCCATAGTTATCTTTATTGAGCAATAATTTATTAGGTCTATTGAGCATATGTCTTATCGCAGCTTCTTTGTGTATTTATGTACAGTTTAATTCAGAACCTATTATCATGTTTGTACTGGAGGAATTCCTATATATTTGAAACTGCTCTTCCCTTACCCCTACTCAGCTCGGAGAGGTAAGATGGTTGTGAGATGAGGAGCAGGGAAAAGAGAACCGCCAGTTCGGAGTGAAAGAGTACCTGGTGTTTCCCGGAGTGATTGGGGTTGATTTACCACTATAGAATTTTCAGTCGTCAAGTGACAAATATGTGTTCAAACTTTAATCAAACTCGCTACAGCAATTTCCTTAAAGTAACAAAAAGTTTCATATGAGCGCAAAGTTGCTTCGTGATCGGATAAAAACTATTGATTTGTATGTCGCCACATCAACTTTTTTTAAAATTTCAAGTTCGGTTAGCAATTGTCCGATCAAAATCGGTTCAATGCCGTTTGACAGGAAAAGCTATGAGCTTTTAGAATATGACTATTCACTTACCGTTCCCTACCGTTTTCGAAATATTTGGAGAAAAGTGAATAGTTTCATGTGTGAATTTGATGTTTTTGTGTGTGGAGTAGATATCAGCATGTAATTCATGTATTTTCTGTTCTGGCTCATTGACTAGAAAGGTTATGTTGTCCATATTCTGTACCAACGTATTACTTTGTATCCAATGCTTTTTATAATGTTGATGGATAATTCATTTTACACGTGGTTCATTAATATATCTTCAATTGTACAAAATATTGCAGATACGTTTAATAAGCCATACCGAGCGTGGTGGGTGAACGGTTAACGTTCTGGCCTCGCATTCGGGAGGACACCTGTTCTAATCCCCGTCCGGGCATCCAGATAAAGCCACTAGTAAAAAAATAAAAAATATATAACAAAAAAGCCATCATTTTGGATATAGTAGTGGTTATTAAAGTTTTATGATGTCAGAAAGGTAAATTTATCAACGACCTGCTCAATGTGTGTCATTGATTTGTTTTTGTTGTCTGAGGTTATTATTGACTATTTCTAGACTTTTTTTTTTTTTGGATAGATTAGGTATGTTCATATTGATCCCATGTGAGAACAGTCTCGGGGATATACAATTATTAACAAATCTGCCAACAAGTGATAACCAGTCAGTCACTTAGAAACCCATTGGTATAATCAATTTCCATTGCAATTTACAAATACGTATTGCCCCATGTTGGTTACTATATACGAGTCCAATTTCCAGATTATATAACTGATGAATTTGTAAGTAGTTTCAACACAAAGAAAAACCATACGCCAATTTAGTAATTGTGAACAATTTTGTCACCTTCCGATTCCCTTCACCAAATATATAGTATTTTCTCAGTCGTTCTTAGTTACCAAATTCCAAAAAGAAAATTCTTTTAAGTAATAAAATGGATTCTAAGGATAAATTCTTTCAGTTTAGATTTAAAGTTGTTATGTTTTCGTAGATAACACTTTATTTCTCGAGGTAGGACATTGAATAAAGAAGCTCAAGTTGTCATCCTTTTCTATACAATTGACAATGGTCAAGTGTTCAGGATATTCCACTACAAACTACAGTAGGGAGTATACAAATTGTGCTGGCATTGTAAATACAACTAGAGTTCTAAACAGATTTCTGCACGACGTCCGTGATCTTTAAGTACCTTCTGTGCTTGTGAAGAGTTACCAGTCTGCCCAGCCTACGACGTCCGACATCTGTAGTAGTGTAATGAGGGGTGGCCACCCAAACCCTCGACGTTTGGACCGTGGTTTCACCTTGGATTCACCACTTGTTGAAGACACTCACCACATCACTCCTCGAACACCCGACAAGTCGTGCATTTGTAATGTTCTGGCTGACTTCCACTATATCCACTTCAGAGGTCTCCAATTGTGATGGAGGGACTCCAGAATTTCCTATCCCTTTGTCACTCGTGATGTCTAACCGGACACACGGGCAAGCAAACAAACCGCGATATGCAGTGAATCCACCGCAGCGCTCTGCTATCGTTCCGGTCTATGCGCCTCTCTTCCGCTCACAACGCCCGGAATAAACGCTTGATAGATAACTTCACGCGGGTGGGCGGAATATACGCCTAGATTCCAAATCACTTTTAAATCGGTTGAATGGTGATGATGCCACTTTAGGTACTTACTGCATGTAATGCACTAGGTGAAACCTGAAGTGTTGGTCGTATTTTCCCTCGAAGGTGTAATACTGATTAAATTCATCGACCTCTACACATTCAGATGAACATTGTGAGTAGTTGTTCCAGTGCAGATGCTGATCGCAGTGTTAAAGTGCAAAAAAATGATGTCTTCTATGAATGGGGACATAAGTAATTAAGGAAGTTGATTTTCGGCTGATATAAATTTTCCTTTTACTCTTCGACTAATTTCCTGGTCCAGTGCGAATCTGATTGACCAAGTTGTGAGACAATGATTAAAGATGCGGTGCAAGGAGGCAAAATGAAATAATTACCGACATAATAGTGGAATTAAATTGGTACCGAGCTTGGTAAGAGAGAGGTTAACACTCAAGTCTGGCATCTGAAAGGATGCTGAATCCGTCTCCGGTCCTGCTATCGAGATTTCAGTTTTCCAAATCGCTCCACGTGGATGCCAGGATGGTTAATTAAACACTATACTGTCCTTTCCCATAGATCCCAACAGAAGAAACTGTATGGAACGTGGAAAGAAGTCCATTGTTTCCCTTGTGGCTTTTTACCGCATCACTCGAAGCGGAAGAAGACAAGGAAGGTGAAGGAATTCGTGTTTGGCCTATTCAATGAATCATTCCGGCATTCGCCCGGAGCGATTTCGGGGAACCATGGAAAACCGAAATCAGGATGGCTAGACGGGGATTTGAACCCGCGTCCTCTTGAATGCCAGGCCGGGGCTTAGTGAAAAGTGTCAAATTACAGCAAAATCATTGCAACAAATCAGATGTGTACACCAGAAGACGAACTGCTACTGATTAATATGTACCTTAATTACAACAACTGCATTTATAGAAGATATTGGCAATTATATTGTAGATAACTTTCAAAGACCATGGCCAAATTCCTTCCCGTTCCTTGTCTCCAATCCACTAGTGGCTCTAATGTCCAATTGTAAATTTAGAGTAACAGACCAGACCCTACGGAAACACTGTCGGGCTATATATAGCAAATACTAAGACACGTGTGTCTAATGCATCAAGTTCTCTGCGATCTCACTGAAATGTGTGTGTGTGTGAAATGTTTCTACTTGCATGATTTCCACGAAATGTATGAAGTTCGTCCAGCAGCATGTCGAAGAGCTACCGGCCTTGTTATCTGAGTCTAGGGTACTGAATTTTGGGCACAATTGTATTCTGTTCTTACAATAGTTTCAGATGAACCATTCACCTTAATCTTCAAAGAAAACTACTAGATCAATTAATTCTTAAAAGCAGAAGCAATTTTTTTAGCATTTAGAGCGGCAGAAAATTTACCTCATTACGTGACAAGTAAAACAGTGCAAAAACCTTCTTTTTTTTACTACTTATGGCTTTATGCCTCATCGACGGCTAAGGTTATTAGAAGCGTGATTGGATTGGTGACAAGGAACTGGAAGAAATTCGGCCATGGCCTTTTTGTAGGATGCATCCCGGCATTCGCCTGGAGTGATTTGGGGAAACCATGGAAAACCCAAATCTGGATGCCCGGACGGGGGTGCAAAAACCATCTATTCTATTTAGCAGACCTTTATTCGAAAGTTTAGTGAAGTACAGAAGCGTTTGAAAAATTGAGTTATTTAAATCGTCACTGGCACGGAACGACTTTAAATATTTTTAAAACTTGCGAGTACTAAAAGAAAATGAAAAGATTTAAGAACATGATTTGGAGATATATATTAAACATCTTGGTAAATTAAGAGAAGTCTTGGAGAATATCTACGTTCCCGAATGGTTTGATACTCCATTTGATGTAATAATAATTGATGAAGGTAGTGAACCTGGCTTACAAGATGAACTGATTGAATCATGTGTAGATTTATAAACTAAAGGGTTGTTAAAAACAAAAACCACAGTGAGTTTTGGAGCAATAATAATATTGCTACTAAATACCACAAGCTCAGAACAGAAGCCGATCCTCTCTTACTTGCATCCCCAGCTTCAAACATGGTTGAGGTTGATTTTAGCCAAGCGAACGCAATTTTGACAAAGCGGAGGAACAGATTGAACCTGAAAAACCATGGTGATTTGCAATTAAAACTTAGTAATTTTCAACCGAATATCAATAATCTTGTTGTTGCTCTTCAGACACGTCCGTTCCACTACTATAAACTATTTTCATAAAATGGTATGTTAACATATTTGTAAGGTATTCAATAGTAGTCGCAAAATGACAGAGGTTTTATCCAATATTATTCACCCTAAATTTCTAAAGATAAGTGTGTATTTTACCTTTTATAATATGTACGGTTCAAGAACTATTGGCAAATTTCCATCTATCCATAGTTTTGATATTTTTTTAAAGATCATAATAACAATGAAAAATATCGCTTTTTCTGTTAATGTTACTGGGTGGATTTTAAAAGATATTGGAACTATAAATTCTTTAGTTGGGTTGTTTTGCAGGTCTCCTTATTGCTTAGCATCCGAAATGAGAAAAATGTTTTAATGTTTTTGTTATATACTTAATCTGGGGATCGATAAGAAGACAAATATTCTATGAAGGGGTCGACGGGATAAATAGTTTGTGGACCCCGAGTCTAGATTACGGAAAAATACCTGTGAGCCGTAAACACTATGACAGGCGAAATTTAAAGTGACTTAGTCGCTCTTCACGAAGTTAAGCCTGACTCATCCAAGCTACCGAGCGTAGTACTAGTTATTTCGAAAAAACTGATTTAATGTGCTACAGGTTTACGTTAATGCCTAGATGTACAGTAAACTAGAATGCATTTTGTGTATGGCGAGGGAAAAGTGGTGTTCATGCTTTGATGAATCATAATTAAATACGATATAACTGAACGGTGTAAGTTTTATGAAAATGTTTTTCATCTGTCATTCTGTTTGTGTAACATACAGCGCTGAGGCGAAAA
This sequence comes from Vandiemenella viatica, assembly GCA_031002005.1. Classification (NCBI taxonomy): domain Eukaryota; kingdom Metazoa; phylum Arthropoda; class Insecta; order Orthoptera; family Morabidae; genus Vandiemenella; species Vandiemenella viatica. The sequence goes on along the minus strand of CM061921.1, from coordinate 1,165,275 downwards.
TTGATAACTATCCCGGCTGTATCGCATCAGTGTTTCTGATTGCATGTTAAACTGCAGGAACCTATTACTCGGTACGATTACCGGGTAAGGTCAGGTGGATTGCAAGGCCAAAATAATCTCGGTCAGCCAGGCTGGAATAACTGTTATTTTTTTCATTACTTCCCAGCATCCAGGCGAATACCGGGATGCTTCCTTCAAAAAGGCCATGGCCGAATTCCTTCCCGTTCCTTGTCCCCAAGCGGATCCCACCTCTATTGACCTTAGCTGTCGACGAGACGTAAAAAAAAAAAATAAAAAATAAAAAAATTGTTTGTGAAACTGATTACATTTTAATTGCAGCTTTTGTTCAAAATTATGAAAATTTTCAGTGTTAACGTTTGTTGTATGATAGGCCCTTCAAGTGGTGTAAAATGGGGTCATACCGTGCGTCATTGCACCAGAATCTTGAAGCAGTGGACGATTTATAATTGTGGAAACTATGTAATTCTTAAATTTCACGAAACTAAAATTATATTCCGTGTTTTATACAGTAGCTTGCGCTGATAAATACAGAGAGAATGATCTTTTCGCCCTGAAATGTATTATTAGAACCTTTTAACCACAAACGCTAATGCATGCAGATCTGTTTATTTTCCCCAAATAAATCATACGAAACTATCATGGTTTTAGAAACATTCTGACGTGATATAAAAGCAAAATTTTAACGTAAAAGGTAATTTAAAACCCAGGGATACTCCAAGCTTCTCATTCAAAAACTGAGAGAAATTGTTAAAATAACGCAAAAAAATTAAACTGTGAGACAAAAATGGCTAGCAGGACTTATCGTATTCCTAAAAAATACTTGTCGTACGTCAACTTAATACAAATCTAAAGGGAGAAATTATGAAAAAAATAATAATAAAATTGACCAGCTAAGTGCAGCTCATACCACCACAGAAAGAAAAAAAAATCGAAGAAAAATATTTTTCCTTATTTTTATAACTTTCATTCTATGGGAATAAATAATAGTAATTGCCACAATTTTCACCTTATTTAAATTATAAACAATAGCTAAAGCTGCATGAGTTACATGAGAAATCGTGGCCGTATTAATGGAGTAACATGATAGTTAATTATGCAAACAGTACACTATGCTTTGCAGGTGTTCAAAGGGATCAGCATTGTATCTTCCTGCTAAGATAAATAGCCATGTAATGGGGAATATAAAACACATTTCAGTACAGTACAGCGAAAAAGTGGGTATTTAAGAACATAATCTAACCTTTCGTTATATTAACAAACGTCTATAGTAAAAAGAAACCACACAAATATGAAGAGTTAGCTTCTAATTCACATTTTTCCGTAGATCATATCATTTTACGATTTCCAGACATTTTATGATAGCTACATCCTGACTGTAACTCAGACGCCATCAATAATTTTTGTATTCCATATTTCAGAACAGAAGCTCATCGAACAGTGGGTGGGTGAACACTACATCAGCGTCGACGATGTTTTACGTTTGACATTTCACACTCGTATAAGATTTTAACAACCCCTGACATTGTAACTGAGTTCGTATGTTTCTAGTCGCAGACAATTTTTAAAATATTTCTTTCCCGCCCTGTAATTGTTATTCATACATTCTTTTAATCATAATTACGTAATAGAGCAAACCAACTCTTAGTGGATGGTGCTGCGATACGAGTAACTGTGACCCAAGGGTAGTTAGTTCGATTTTTTTAACTTATGGTTTTACGCCTCGTCGACGTCGAAGTCATTAGAGGTGGGTTGGGACTGGGAACAAGGTACGGGTAGGAATTCGGCCATGGCCATTTGAAGGAAGCATCTCGGCATTCGCCTGGAGTGATTTGGGGAAACCATGGAAAAATTTGTATGCCCGGACGGGGATTCGAACCACCGTCCTCCCGAATGCGAGGCCAGCGCGCTGTCACTTTCCCTGCACTCTAGGTAGTTAGTTCGAGTTCACGTGGTGGAACCAATTTTCGCCATTAGTTAATTGATTAGCAGGTTAGGACAGACGGCAGGGCGCAAATCTTAATCACCAAAACGGACACCAAAGGTCAGTATTAAATCCCAAACCTATCGGCAGGGTAAAAGTGATCAAACACAAAGAAAAAACAGTGTGTTACAATACGCAGTGACATTGTCTTCTTAGCAGAACAGGCTAACGATTTTGAGAAGTTACTGAATGTCATTAACAAAATGCTAACGAAGATTTTGGACTAAATATAAACCAAAGCTAGACAAAAGTGCTGAAATGTAGCAGAAATGACACCAACAATAGTAGATTAAATATCAAAATAGGATATGATGCGATAGAAGAAGTAAGTGAATTCTGCTACTTGAGATGTAAAATTACGACTGACGGCCGAAGCAGGAATGATGTCAAAAGCAAAATAGCACTAGCAAAAGGAGACTTCATGGAAAAGAGAAATATTTTAGTTTCAAATATTGATCTAGGGTTTAGAAAGAACTTTTCCAAACTGAATGGAGCACAGCTCTTTATGGTAGTGAAACATGGACTTTAAGAATACCAGAAATAATGAAAATTGAAGAATTTGAAATGTGGTGCTATAGAAGAATGCTGAAAATTAAGTGGACAGATAAAGTACGAAACGAACGCATTTTGGAAATTATGGGTGAGGGAAGAAGTTTGTGGAAGAGTCTTACAAATAGAAGAGACAGGTTGGTGGGTCATATTCTGAGACATGCTGGATTGGTTAATTTGTTAGTGGAAAGAGCAGTTGAAGTAAGAACTGTAGAGGAAGACAGAGATTAGAATATATGAAGCAGATAATTGAGGACGTTGGTTGTAAGGTTGAGATGAAGAGCTTAGCGTAAGACAGGATGGGATGGAGGATTGCATCAAACCAGTCGAGAGCCTGATGACATAAAAAAGTGATGATTTGTCAGTAGGATAGAGACGTGAAGTTTGGTGGTCTGGTTGATGTCTTCCGCAAAAGAAGATCATAAGCTCCGGCACCGGGTTTCAGTCTTAAGGTGGTTTCCCACGGTTCGTGTATTTGTCGGCCGCGTAGGTCTAGCTATCAATAGCGGGCCATGGGAAAGGAGCCAGGCTCTACTGGTAGGGACGGTGCGCCCCTATCCGTCGCCCAGTCGATAAACGACACTAGACTACATGGTGGGGAGATGGCTGAGAGGTGGCGAGGGCTAGCCTGTGGCGCGTGCTCATCCCTACAGTTCTGCTGCATGTCGCGCCCTACAAACCACGGGCCGTGGGAAACCATCATTACATACAATACACAACTCATAATATGCACTCATGGAAATAATCTACATATATACGATTAGATGGAAAACCATGTTTTGGTATGGTCACGGGTCTAGAATAGTTCCCAGTTGGCAGACAGATTCCGGTAGATAAATTCTTACTTTGTTCAAAGTTTGCAATAGAGACTTGTTATTTGTCATGATAAATCCCAGCAAAAAAGGGAACTGCTTTGTTTCCCCTTGGAAAGGAATATCACCACTGTTTTGGTGTTCTGAGGATAATGCGTGAAATAAACACAACCTCACCCTTGTAAGAACAACTCGAAAATTGCGCAGTAATACAGTTGGGACGTTGTCAAGGACAATAAACGAAATTCTAGATTCAAATGTGATAACCGCGTCACATGGTCTCATCTGTGTTCTGCTAGAGTCATCGTTGGACTTCTTAAGATCAATTTAAATCGAAAGCGCATTGTGCCGAGTCTAAATGTGACAAAAATGAGTTATTAAGGACCGCGTCACCTGATATGGCTGAAATCAGTACCTAACCCTAAGAGTTCACTCTTTAAAATTTGAAGAATTTTTATAGGGACTGAAGGGACTTAAAAGTATTAAAGATCTAGCTGTATTCTGGAGATAATACTAGAGCGTGGATGTAAGCACAGACCCATATTAGGGCAGGTCACACTTAATATGTATTATAGTGTAGGGCACTGGTTCCCAATTACTGGTACGTATCCCCAGGGGTACACGCGGCAATTTCTTGACTAAGGTTATCACTACGATAATTGAAAAAAAAACATCATTATCGTCAAAATATATTTTAAGACACATTGCGTGTGCATGAATTATATTACTGTAATGCTATGGTTGTGCGAATCATTTGACTGGGATGAACGCATTTTTGTTTATGATTTCAGCTATAAGGGGTACACGAGGTTGAGCTCTTCCTTGAAGTGGTACTCTGGAAAAACTAATTGGAAACCACTGGCATAGGGCTTTACGGAGATGCGACAAATATAGAATAAATTTCTGTTGTTGGCCCAACGCATAGTGTCATAATTGTTTTTGAATGTTTTCGGTATTCATTTGAACGACTGCCATAGCGGTACTCATTACAGCTCTAAAATATACATGTAACAAATAGAATAACTACTAAATTCTTAGATGTTTCAAAGACAGATGGCGCGCAACAAACCTCTTTACGTTGTAGGAGTGCCTGTAATGACAACTACGCCGAGAGGGGATAAAGCTATTGGAAGTTTCACCAGGGCGGTCGTAGCTCCACAAAACGGAGTGCGCAGCTCATACGCTGGCTGCGAGCCGTACACGATCACGAATTCAGAATTTTAAACCATGTGAAACCTAAGATACCAATCATGCTCTGTTTCAAGACGTAATATTTTCCGAGACAACGCCGGATAGTTCTTCAGAAAGCTATGACCGAATTTCTTACCGTACGCTGTCTACAAACATCTTCCGAATCTAATGACATCGCCGTCAACGTGCCATAAAGCCATGACAAAAAAAAGAACAAAAAGAGACATGTAGAAGGCATATTTTTCAGATAAGCTGTAGAGCCAAACCAGTAAGGTACCTTACTGGTTTTTAATTTTTCAGATTTTAACTACTAAAAGAAGTTTTTACGAATGGGATATTTGATGTGTTTTACATACCGTTTCCACGTAAGAAGTGTGACAAATTTTCGACTTCAAATACTGTTCTTTATCACGTTACAAATTTTACAAAATATTTCTGGTACCAAAGCAGTAAATGGAGCCCATGTCACATATGAATGATTCAAAACAGAGTCTCGTATCTGCTCGTTTACGACTTTGTCTTGGAATCTAATACGGATATTGAAACTATTAGTTAATTCACCCTCTTCAACCTTCGGTTCAAACGAAATAGTTCTTTCGCTGCGATTATAAATAATTTTAAGGCGAAAAAAGAGAAAAAAGAAGGATTTTATATTGCACAGTAACCCTGTTAAATATTCCAATTTCCCCTCATTGAATAGTGGAGTAGGTCTCATTATTAGGGGAGGGGCATCTGTTACACTTTTAATTCAATTATTTTAATTGCGACGGAGCGTACTCCCTGGTGACAATTTTCCTACATACATTTTTTTCCACTTTCTTATGCCCACCTACTTTTGCCCTCTACAAATGTTTCAGCGCTTTGGTGAATTATTCATCAATTTCCTTGGAAATTTATTCCAATACCTGATCCCCTGACCTACGAAAGATAATTTTCGCATACTCTTATGCCTGAAATCGAGTGAACTGAAGATTAACTTTATAAATATTAACATTGTTTTCTCAAACAATGTTAAATGCTAAAGAAAGACATAATATTTTTCTTTGTAGTATCTGTATCCAGCGTGGTACGGCTTCTGATTTTCCTCCCCATTACAGCCAGCTAATAACGTGGAGGATTGCTCAACGATCAGATTACAAGATAGCCATTCAGCAGTCCGCGTCGGAGATAAATATCGATAACAGTGAAACACGAAATGACAGAGCTTTGTTAAATAGTTTCTGACGATAGCTCACGATAATTATGACTGAAATAACAAACGCAAAAATAAAACTGATTAGAAACAACGAAACTTCTGAAATAGAAGGAACGCTTGAAGACAGTCGGTGCCTTAAGTCAACATTACCCCAGAAGCAGGTCAACTTAACAAAATTCTTTAAATCAACTAACACGATTTTTTTTTAGATTCTATGCTATTTGGTAAGAATACATTCAACTTAAAACTGAACGCGTCATTGTACTGCGCTATGTGGTTGGTATTTGGTTTGGAACAAGTACTCGAGCTATAATCTATTGGAGAATGATTCAATTTTTTAGGGATTATAAACGTTTTTATATTCCAATCGATACAAAAGAAGAATTTAGGCTTTGGTTTGTAGTATTGGGTAAGGAGATAAATGAGGGCGCTTATGTCATAAATACCTTGTCATGAAGATACCTGCATACCAACACAAAAGTACTAAACTTAATGCCAAAGTTTTTAGAAGCCGAGAACAATAACATAATTAAAATGTGTTATTCAGAGTCACTGCTAATAAGATTCTTTTTCCCGTAAATTTTTATGGAAGAAATTGACTGCCGATTAATGAGACACAACAGATGTCATAAGATTTTGATTTTTGTAGTTGGAGTTTCCAGTTCTTTTCCTCCAAGTTCTAATGTTACTGTGTACGTGTAAATAGCTGTAATGTGTAACTGTTAAGTGCATTGTGATTTTTTTCATTGTTTATGAGATTAAAAGGAAGGTGAGAGTAATGTCCTATGGCCTATTCTCACGGAGGATATAAAAACGGCCACCTGGTTTTATGTTCCTGCTTTTAGCTGATAAACCAAAACTAACATTACTGCATGTGGGGGGGGGGGGGGGGGGGTGACAGAGTTATGAAATCCGAACCGAGGAATTGTTCTGACATACTTCATATTACGTAGCAGATGTGATTGTCGGGTTAAGGGCCTTTGAAAATCCCAACCGAGACCGGGATACGAACTGGAAACCTTCCGATCTCCACTGAGGCACCTGACCGCTCAGCATTAACAAAGAAGTTATAGCAATTACTAAGACCGAAAGCGTATTCTCTGCTTGAAAAAATCCTTTCAGTAGAAATATACTTATCATCGCAAATGCGGAGAGCGATTTAGTTTGCGCATAGCCCCATAATCATACAGACATTCTAATGGAGTCAGTGCATTGAAAAGCTGAACAAACGATACATCTGGTAAAGATAGTTAACACGAAAATTTCGCCCAAAGCTCTACAAGTTATAATGAGACGAGGATCCTTTAATAATTTTTGTCGCATTATTGGCCGGAATGTTTTGAAAAGTAGTACAGCCACAGAAGATACAAAGTTTTTAAATGGCCACGCAGTCCACTGCGGTCTGACCACCTATCCGGAAACGCTAACCCAAGCGAATGAAGTTAAACTACAGTTCTACGTATCCTTACGATCCCTTGTCATTCAGGCAGCAAAATCTCAGCTTGTCAGTATAGGAAAAGTTTAATGGTCTATTTTATGCTAATATTTGGTCATTGAATCCCAATCGACTGTGTTAGAAGGAGGTTCATAAACCGTATAACTGTTAACCTCGGCAGTTTGCTATTACAACTGTCTGAGTGGGATCGACGCCATGCTTTCTCATTACTGTCTGTACGTGCTTTCCGGAATAATCGAGTCTGGTCTCCGTCCCGAAAAATACCTGTTTCCCAAACAGAATAATACTGAGCATATTAGCACAGTGTTGGCGATACCCACTTCCAGAGCTTAGCAGAGTGCGTACTTAAAACATCATGGGTAAAAAAGTAATGTATAGAAAACTGAAACCACATTATTTTGAGGTGTCCATAACACCAGAATATGTCACAAAGTTTCGTTCCACTTCGTTACTAAAACACAATGTAACGGGCAATTTATTAATAACATATCTCAGATAGTTCTTAATTATAACATTGCGCGGCAAAAATTAGCAGGCTTAGCAGTGTTTATTTATTTATTGTAGTTTCAGCACATATCTCATTACTTCTTAGCTAGTTAAAAGTTTTAATTTTTAAGATTGGGGTAGTCAAAATTTAAATTGTTCGTTGTCAGACAAGAAAATGAGGGATTATTATTTGGGGTTGGTTTGAGAGTACAAAAAATATATTAAAGACTTTGGAATTTAGTGGATTTAATTTGGTTTATTTAAAGTATTCGAAAAGGTTTTATGACAAATTGGCTTATTTTGTGGTCGCATATGGCGGGTTGAGAAGGTAGACTGAGAGTTTCTGCAGAAATACTTTCTGATACTTTTTAATGTAACGCTATGTAGCGGAAGGGTATAAAAGACCCCGGAAAAGCCAGAGGGGCTAGTCCCGGCCATTTTGTACGGCAAAGTTCGAGTACCAAAATGTAAAAATGCTTTAAAAGTGCTATAATCGGTTCCGCGTTGTAGCAAAGAAGATTTCTGATGGTTTAACTGGGGTAAGTTATGGGTTTCGTGACTTGTCCGTGAATTTACTAATTTCCGCATTTGGTTGCTTTGTCCGTTGCGGCAGGGTCCAAGCGCGTGTAGTATATATCCCATTCAGTTAACAGTGGCTGCTCAAGGTCAGTCTGCTCTACCCCCTCCCCCTCCGCTGCCCTTACCCTTAAAAGAGAAGGGGAAATTAACAGCTCGCCTATACAGACACAGCAGTCAGCTTGGAGAGGTAGGAACAGGAGGGGCTCGCGAGGTGAGGAGGGTGCCCGGGCAAGGTGACCTTGAGCTGTCATTTCGGAGTGAACAAGTTATAGTGAAGGATCGCTGTTGTGAAGTATGACTGCTGGGCTTTCACGTAAATCTTTATCTTTGGAATGAAAAGCGAAGTCCGATAAGTATTTGAGAGTCTTTGCCTATAACAGTGGTTCATTGTGAAATCTTTAAACATTCTTAGATTTCGAGTAGTAAGAATTTCTTGCGTGGTAACTTTCAGAACTGAATTACTGCTTCTTCCCCGAGTTTTATTTCAAACTATAAGCAGTATTTACATCAAATATCGAAGATAAGGGTTTTCAATCAGATATTTAAAGGCCATAGACCCTACAACCCGCCAAAAGAGAACATAACATTGAAGTAAAATAGCTGGATTGTTTGGTGAATGACTATAAAACAGGAGACATAAGGGTGAGGTAATATTATTAGAACTGTTATTTTTTCTTTGTAATTGAAGGGCGGATCAAGAAAAACAAAGATACATTTATGGCATTTGTTGATTTAGAAAAAGCTTTTGATAATGTTAGGTGGGACAAGATGTTCAAAATTTTAAAGAAGTCAGGTCTAAAGTATCGAGATAGAAGAATACTCTATAAACCATATAAGAATCAAGTGGCTGTAATAAAAGTAGAGAATCACGAGAGACATGCATCAGTTAAAAAGGGTGTGAGACAAGGTTGTAGTCTATACCCGTTAATATTCAGCTTGTATGTAGAAGAAGCAATGAAGAAAGTCAAAGAAAAATTTCCATGTGGCATAAGTTTTCAGGGAGAAAAAATCAGTATGCTACGATTTGCTGATGACATTGTCTTGTTAGCAGAGAGGGCTGAGGATATTGAGAAGTTATTGAATGGCATGAACAAAATACTGAAGGAAGATTTTGGACTGAATATAAATCAAAGAAAGACAGAAGTGATGAAATGTAGCAGAAATGATACCAATACTAGTAGATTAAATATAAAAATAAGATCGGATGCAATAGGAGAAGTAAGTGAATTCTGTTACTTGGGAAGTAAAATTACAACCGATGGCCGAAGCAGGAATGATGGTAAAAGCAGAATAACACTAGCAAAAAGAGCCTTCATGAAAAAGAGAAACCTTTTAGTTTCAAATATTGATCTAGGAATTAGAAAGAACTTTTTAAAACTCTATGTGTGGAGCACAGCACTTTACGGTAGCGAAACATGGACTTTAGGAACACCGGAAAGAAATAAAATTGAAGCATTTGAAATGTGGTGCTACAGAAGAATGCTGAAAATTAGGTGGACAGACAAAGTAAGAAATGAACGAGTTTTGGAAATGATGGGTGAGAAAAGAAGTTTATGGAAGAAGCTTACAGGAAGAAGAGACAGGCTGGTAGGTCATATTCTGAGACATGCTGGATTGGTTAATTTGTTAGTGGAGGGAACAGTCGAAGGTAAGAACTGTAGAGGAAGACAGAGATTAGAATATATGAAGCAGATAATTGAGGACGTGAGCTGTAAGGGTTATGTAGAAATGAAGAGGTTGGCACAGGATAGGAAGGGATGGAGGATTGCATCAAACCAGTCTAAAGACAGGAAAAAAAAATTGTCTGTCTTTCATTTAATGAAAATACATATGCATTTCAACACCACTGTCGTTTTATCATTGTGGTTCACATACTACTTGTGCCGCAGATTGCGTTTATTATACTAACGATTCGTGGAATGATTTTTTTTTTTTTACTATCCGAAATATTATACTACCTACAAATGTAGTATTTAAACGTTATATATTTGAAAGGAGTCTAAACAACAACTAATGAATCAGTAGTATTCCTTTAGGAAAGTTACATAAAATACACCATCTAGTATTAAACTGAGAATCTCAAAGCTGGATGTCAGGTTGACATATCTACAAATGGCTGCCTCTGTTTGTTCCGGCATCACGGAAAAACTATAGAACATATTTTGATTCAATTTTCACAACTTGAAAGCTTAAAGATCCTGACTTAAAATCTGAAGTGTGTCTTATGACATCACGTCACATGATGCTGGTGCTTAAAACCTGTTCTGAACATCAGTCATTATTATCTACAGCGTGGAGTATCTGGAAAACTTCTGAAACCTGACGTATGTTTTATCATACTGCCACCTGGCACCGGAGCTCGAAACAAAAATCTGTTCAGAACATTAAAACTTTTAACCCATAATCTGGAATAACTTAAAACCTACTGGGTAATTTGTGACGGGATTTTCACATTCTGAAAACTCAGTTTTTTGTTAATGCTTTACGTCTCGTTGAAGTCGAGGTCATTTTGGAAGGAAAGGACTGGGTGCAAGGAACGGGAAGGAATTCTGTCACTGAATTTTGAAGGAACCATCCCGATTCGGGGAAACCATGGAAAACCGAAATCTGAATTGACCACCACACTCAGGGGTTAAAATATCAGATTTGCATTATCTGGCTACCTTTACTAAGGACGGAGCAGAAAATTAAAATCCGATCGAAACCTTAACGCAGAAATACATGTGACACTATATTAATGCTACCTAACGATTCTTTAAGTAAGTCTTTCCCGATAGATGGACGTAGTGAAACAAAGCCGCCCGTTAGTGAATTATATTGGTATACGAGAACATACCTAAATTATTGATAATAATTTATCAGTTAAAGCAGTAACACCCAAAAGTTTAACGGTGGTTTATTACGGACACCAACTAAAACCTAATTGAAATCACTCAGAAACCTGGCAGGTTTCAAGCTGGTGACGATTGACACGAGGATATTATGAGCTAGTGGTGGCGGCACAGACTTTCTTCTTTATTTTGTGTTTCCTTAGAGAAACAGCAGAAGCAAAAGCTTACAAGTCAGAGCGTGTACCGAACGTAACTCGTGCACGTGAATGTTACACGCACCAGGTCTCTTCACCGCCACCTAATACTGTCATGTACAAACAGCACTGCCTTCCGAATCTCTTGTTACAGAACAAGCAATTAGTTCTCAAACCGAAGAATCAAGAGAGTAAGCAGTAATATTTTCTTCTTGCATCGCTATTTGGCAGTATATCTATTAAGATCTCATTGGAATCATTTTCAATAATTGTTTCGTGTTCTAGCCTCAATTCCCCTTGCAGATAACATATTGCTTGTTCGTATGTTGTTGAAGAGGGTCTTTTTCTCTGTCCTCATAACCTTATCTTACAAAGAAATTATTATCATTATTATTATTTTGCCCAACCTGGATGCACAGTCCATCTGTAAAAATCGTAATGGTAGTGGTATATTGATTTAAAGCATTACGAATGAAGCTCATGTTGCCGTAAGTGTAGTACAGATTAAATTATTATTTGAAATGCGTGTTTCATTTGTGGACCAGAGAAGCGAACTATTCCAAGAGACTATTTAGCTTCAGACTGGATCTTTAGAAATAAGGCGGGAAAAATCGATGTAAGAGCAAGTGGCTCTTCGTGTTTAGGTAGTTTCTGATACCAGTACATCAAGTGTGAAAAAAAAAACAAGCATAAAAGTCAGACTTACGCAAACCATTACAAAATTTAACGAAGAGGTACATTTCTGATTTTGAAAGAATGGATATACTTCAATAATATTGGATTACTTTAAAAACGACAGTATGTCAATTATCGTTATTCAATCAGGAAAAATGTTTCTGTCACAATCACTGTTGTACTAATTTCGCGTCAAGTTCACAGTACAAAAAATAGACTAAATAGTCTTTTGCACAGTATATCATGTAGCTGGACTCGAAGTCGCGACCTACAAATACTTCGTGGCCAGCCAAACGTCTTCTGGCCTCGCATTCGGGAGGACGGCGGTTCGAATCCCCGTCCGGGCATCCAGATTTGGGTTTTCCATGGTTTCCCAAATCACTCCAGGCAAATGCTGGGATGCTTCCTTCAAAAGGCCATGGCCGAATTCCTTCCCATTCCTTGCCCCCATCCTTTCCCGTCTCTAAAGACCTCGCTGTTAAGAGACGTAAAGCAGTTAAAAAAAACGTGCTAAGCTTGAAACGAATCTAGAGGTGGCATAGTTCCTCCTAAAAAAAAATATTTCGTACTTATGCCTCAGTTACAGCACTATTGACAGGAGCAGTGAGATTATTTGATTAACAGAGCAGCGAGGTCGGCGACAAACTGCCTGTCACGCGTTCTCCCAGTTCAGTCGTGCAGAAAACATCAAAAGGGTAACTGTGTGCAGATTAGCGGATACGAAAACCTCGGTTTTGACTGCTCAGAAGTTTCTCTTTCCAGTTCCCTGCAACAAACATAGCTATCGTGGGACGAAGAGTTCACTTCCCGTTGAAGACCAGATAGTAAGGGAGCATGCACAAACTACGTGGCTTGGCGTAGGGGGGGAGGGGTTGGCTGGAAAGCCACGCTGGGCTACGTGGGGTGGGAGGGTGTTCCGAACCCGGCCACGTAACTTTTCTTTCATATTGTTTGTCACAGTAATAATGAGATACAGAACACACAGAGCATGTATAAAGTTATTTCCGTCATTTAATCCCCGTGTGTAAAAAGAAAACAGTACAAAATGTCTTCTGGAATCGATAGGGAAAAAAGCTACTTGCTACATGGGGTGGAGGGTGGGGTAGAGGCAGAAATCACGTCTGGCTACGTGGGGGGGGTGGGGGGTTTCACAGGAAACCAAAATGGAGCCACGTGTTTTATGCACGCTCCCTAATTATGGATCTCGAGTCACTCCAAAGCTGGCAAGTGTGGTAGTACCAAAGCAACTATTTGCCCCTCCCCCATAGATATAACTGTGCATAGTGGGTGGTTTAGGAAGATTAATATGATTGTAACTTCGAGATATTCAGTGAGTCGTTTTGATGAGCCAATGATCTGAAACATTGAAGAGGACACGAGTTCGATTCGCCGTGTACCCATAAACATTTCGGTTTATGGTGGGTTTGCGGGAAGGTGGCTTCAAAAAGCCATGGTCAATTTCTTTCCTGTTTCTTTCCTCTAAACCTTTCCTGCCTCTAACAACCTGGATGCTGAGCAGCCGTAAAACCCTAAAATCAGTAATCTAGTGGGTATGTCTCTGTTTCACCACGTGAATTATTTTCGTTGCTGATGAATAATGTTAGTCAACGGGAAATAAAATGTCAGGCTCCTCGTAAAGAAAGTAATGCATGATTAAAATATTTAACGAGGGAAAAAGTACTTTTTTCAACAAATATAAACCAGCATTTTGCAAATATCTTAGTATCTGTTGTAAAAATCGAAAGTATTCCCTTAACAGAGACGCTATTTTGCCTTGAGAAGTCTTTCGTTAGCAAGTCAACTATTTATTGTGTCCGTATGAGTGTTTGAAATGGCCTGTTGTTTACTTCATTATGAAAAATAGTGTGAATAGACGTGGATGGTATATGGTTAATGAACCATTAACTGCTATGCTATATCTTCTCAGGTTCTAGCCCAGCATATAGAGGTACGGACATACAACTGAGTGTTTCACTCATTATATGTACTTCTACCTGCATGTCAACGTAAATGCAAGATCCTAATACATTTCCAACGGTTGTTCAATATGGCTTCCTTCAGCTACAATGCAGGCACGACAACATCGCACAAACAGTAATTCCGTCGAACGTGAAGTCAGAGGCAGCGAGAATGTTTGCCGGAAGATCCTCTTCAGTTTCCACAGGTTTTTCGAACAAAATAATTTTCACATGGCCTCACAAGAATAAAGTCATGTTGGGTTAGATCAGTTAAATGATTTGACCACGAAACAGGACCCTCTCTTCCTATTCGCGTTTCAGGGAAAGTCTGACGAAGGTGATCGCGATCACCATGCGAACTAGGGTTCCATCGACCCAAACCAGACTATCCAGCAGTCCGTCTCTGGTGAAACAAGATTCATTGGTGCAAAGTTCATACGAAATAAAGTGAGCACACTTTAACCTTTAAACACATACTGCAGAATTGCACATAACAACTGACCTTGACAGGACACATCATGCCATCTTCATTGCATTACTAAGCTTAAAACTCAAGCCATCTGCATTGAATTAGTATTTTCTTTTCCAGCCCCTCACGATGTAGTTGGTTTGATTGCCTACCCTTATGTTATATCGCCTACAATCTACAACAAACGGATTTGGCTTTTAACTAGTAACAGACGTTTCCGGAACGGATTTCCTTATCCCAATCATCCATGAATTTGTGTATTATCATCGGAAACTTCTAGTATAGTTGACTGTAAAACAAGCTATCACGTAGGAGTGGCGTATCAAGTAAAGTAACATAGAAATCTTGAATTCCGTTGGTACTTAACGATAGATTACGTCAAATAATGGCTGATACAAATAAAGCATCATTTTTTAGCAGCGTCATCTTCGTGCTGTGATAGCTCTTATCGTCTCAAAATAAGTATGGTCAGCTTCTGTGACGCTGAACAGAAGACCTTTCAAAAAACAGTAAAGTGGCGTCAGAGAAATAGATGGTAGGGGCACCCATTGTACACGATGGTTAAATTGCTGAATTTTATTTCAGAACAATAGGAATCTCATCTAAATTCAAAGCCCATTTACCTCGACGTCGACGAAGCGGAGGGCCATAAGGAAAGAACAAAAACCAGAAGCTCTACTCAACTCAGAAGATTACCGCTTTTGCGGAGTTGATATTTTATTTGGAATAATTTTAAAAGCGAAAGACAAATGCATCATCCTGAAACCTTCTGGTTGGTGCTAATCCACTGAAACTGTTCAGAACCTATTGATCATATGTCAGCATACCAGTATATGGAATGAACTCGTTTTTTATGGCCCAATGAGAAAGAAAATTTTGACAAATATCTCGGTAAATAATTCCAGTACGCTTTCTTCGAACAGAATAAGTGTTCAGATTCATTACCATGATTAATATGCTCCACTGTCCTGGCATAAAAGGAACCTATTCAATAAATAACTTCTAGTAAGCATTTTAAACACACCTCAAATATCTAAATGCATCACTCTGCTGTTCGAGCATAACGACTTGACATCAACGCCGAATCAAGTCATCTTATAGTAAATTGTTAATACCTTATTAGTATTTAATATACTCTTAATTCATAACACTTTCAATAACGTAGCTTACAAAATAACTTATTTACTTTATTTTTAACGGCTCTTAACAGCGAGGTCTTTAGAAACGGGAAAGGATGGAGGGCAAAGAATTGGAAGGAATTCGGCCATGGCCTTTTGAAGGAAGCACCCCGGCAATTTCCTGGAGTGATTTGGGAAACCATGGAAAACCCAAATCTGGATGCTCGGACGGGGATTCCAACCGGCGTCCTGCAGAATGCGAGGCCAGAACGCTAACCGTTATATCACCACGCTCGGTCTTTCAAAATAAATAACAGGTAAATATTTTTGCTTAAATACAGCAACTATATTTTAAGTTAGGAAGTAGTAACATTTTTGAGATATGCACAGTAACAAAAACAATAAAACAACTGACAAATCTGACTGCAACTCACGTCTTATTTTTCAGCGAAAAATTATATCAGTCCTCTGCTTGACGAACTCTAAACATATAATGCCCAAACGACCAATTTTATTTCTATGAAACTGCCTACAATGTAGTTTAAAAACTTTTGCCTACGATATTCAGTTTGGGTCAACGAAACTTATTTAATTTAAAAGCTAGAGGTCTGTGTCAGAAGATGGCTGTGTTTCTATTCGGATACTGAAATCTAATATATAAAGATGAATAAATGTTTGTTTGTTCGTTTGTTCTTCATACAAATCCACAGTTTTCATCCAATTTCGATGAAATTTTTCATACTTATCCTTGAAAACAAAGAAAAAAAGTACTGTCTACATTTGGTTGAAAAATTTTCTGTATGAATAATACATGTTGTCTTATAATTTCAAAAAATTGCTGAACGGTGATAGACAGGCGCGTAGGATGTGTTGGTCTCGGTAGTTCTTTTTCCTGTAGCATTCTGGTAGCTCAGTGGTTAAAGCGCTTGCTTACTGCTGTTTGGATCGTGGTCGCCGGTTCGAATCTCCATGCAGGCAAAGATTTTTAAAAATTGTTTTTGATCATAAAAGTCACGTCTGAACCGTCGGTTATTCGGATTGAATGTTAAACTGTAGATATCACAAACTTTGGGGTTCAATGCGAGGCAAATCGTAGGTAGTCTTGCAGTGCTGTAGGTGAACACTTTTTTACGTTATAATGATCTCTCAGGGGTTGTTCGCAGTCAGTGTGTGTGTGTGATCTGCAGTAATAATACTACAAATGCGGTAATAAGTCTCTGTCTTTTTGTTACGTTTTGACGACTAAATGGCTATATCGATATTGATGTAATTTGACAAGAAAATCTGTAAGAAGGGCACAGGGCATTTTTTTCCGGTATGATTAACAGTTGTAGTCGCGAAATTTTGAGAACTTATCGAATGGTGACAGAAATATGTTGGAAATTGATTCTCTTCAAGAGACAGGTTCGACAGTACAGTGATATAGCGATAGCTTTCCTGTCATATTATGCCGACTCGGTGTTGTTTGGGACCAATCCTTCGTTACCAACAACTTTCTATATTCAATGCTGGCAAAGAAATTCTTAATCCACGCGTACGAAGTCGCAGGTATCAGCTAGTAAAACGGCTGGATCCAGTGGTCTAAAGGTAAAGTGATCGTGTAGAACAGATTTAAAGTGTGTTCCTCCGACTGGCTTCTCAGTTCTCTGTTATTGCTCCAACCGCTGCCCTGACATTCCCAAGCTACTCCTCCCTAACCCCACGCTTTCGTTAGCGCCGTTCCAAAGCCAACCCAAGAGAGCTACTCTGTTCTAAATTTGAGAAGGCTCCAAATAAGGAACGCAAAGTCTGTGAAGACTATTCCAATGTGGACCACACCCTCCGCTCTACAAATAGACTCACCAGGTTTGAACTCGCACAAGAAAGGAGGTAGCGAAACGGAAGAGATCTTTGTGAAAGCTTATCCATCGTACTGTTACTACCTCTAGAAAAAAGTAACCTATATTGAGAACTGTGTATGTAAATTTTTAGATTTTCACAACTTAAGGAAATAATTTCTCCCACTTTCATTTCCCAAAATGAATCTGTATCTTTCTATAGCTCTTTTTGTTTTAAATTAGTATTTCGTCTTTGCAATTATACGGATAAGCCTATGAATTCTTCCGATAGAGTTCGTTTCCACCATTTTATTGTATCACGCAAGCATTATTTTCTGGAAATACAAATTAAATTATATTCATTATCGCATTGAAGATACAGTGCCAATGCACAAAGTCGTACTGGTAAAGTTATCGTTAGATTGCTAAAATACTGTGCTCTGGATATCGTGTATTAAACAATAAAAACATCGTTTTACCCAAAATATTATACAACACCATCAACGTTTGATGCTAGACGGTCAGTTTGAGCAGTGCAAAAGAAGTGTATACTCAAAGGGAAATGCTGAACAATTTGTCGTCAAAACCGAAAGAATTTAAAGTGAAAATTTGTAAAAGGCGAAAGTAGATAAATGGAAAAATAGGGTTAAAAGAATTTTTCTTAAAATCTAGAGTCAGTAGGAGGAGGTATTTTTTTCATATGGCTTCACGCCTGGTCGACGTCGAGGTCATTTGAGGCGGGAAAGGACAGGGAGGCAAGGGACGGGAAGGAATTCAGCCATGGCCTTTTTGAAGAAACTACCTCGGGATTCACCTGGAATAATTTCGAGAAACCATGGATAGCATAAATCTGGATGGTCAGTCGGGGATACAAATCTGCGTTCTTCCAAATGCGAGGCCACCTATCACGGTCGGTCAGAAGTAGGTGAATAGGGAAATTTTCACTGGGTCATATACTCCATCACAACAAATTAAATTATAAAATAAAGACATACGCATACAGTAATTACATTAGAATTTGCAAAATTAGAATCTATACCGGAAACATACAACAGCGACTTTGGCTTGGATTTCTACAAATAACATTTTTTTTTTTTTTTGCCCAATGAATATTTTGGGCAGTGGAAAGGAGTGGAAAGCTTGCACCGACAGTGAGTATCTTAGAAGAACGGACATTGCGAATTTGCTCCAGAAACATTCTACGCTGACATCAGCTTGGATACCCTCAGAGCATTTTTTCTTTACGAATTTCTTGAGACCTATTAACTTCTCTGGTACTCTACTGCTTTTCTACATCGATGTGTAATTATAACTTTGGACTTCATTTGGGGAGTTCCTGAATAAATTTTGAGTGCAAAGGTTGAAACGCTGTATTGAGCGGCAACTTGTAAGTGACCTGGAACACTGCTGTGGCAGTTAGGGTAAACTGCTGAGCTATAGGGGTGGGGTGGGGCACAAACATTTCACAAGTGCTTGCATCTCTGTGGTAATTTATTGTAGTCACTTCCGTACCAATAAGCTGTTTCCACTTGCAACCAGCAGTGAATGTCTCTCAGCCCCATAAACATACAAACTTTTTATGGCTTTACGCCTCGTCGACGTGTAAGTCATTAGAGGCGGGAAAGGACTGGGATAAGGAACGGGAAGGAACCATCCCGGCATTCGCCTGGAGTGTTTTCGGGAAGCCTTACAAAACTGAAATCTGGATGACCGGACGGAGAATCGAACCCGTTCCCTCGTGTATGCCAGAGCCGACTGTTAGCCCCTCACCAGTACAAATAAACAAACAACTGGAATTCATTTCCGGCCGTCAAAATCTGAAATGCCTCTGTTACAGACATCGCGTAACAGCCTAGTATATGATTTTCCTCAAGACGTTCATGATGAATCATATTTAAAACGACTTCTATCAAAATTAGTCAGTGAGGTTGCTGGATCGTATAGACTATCAGTGCCATTATGAGTTCTACTAAATTCTTCATTTATGACTAAATTTCGGGCTGTTGGTACGAAGCCTAAAGGAACGATAAAAGGAATTATCGCTCAGCTGATAACAAATCTCTTGTAGTAAAAGCGTTTCTACTGTATTTGTAAGCTTTTTTAAGTGTCACGGCTATGTAGTACACGTCTTCACTTAGGGAGCGTCCATTTTGGCCTCCTGTGAACCCCCCTTCCCCCACGTAGCCCAACGTGGCATTTGTCTCTATCCCCCCTCCTCCCCCACATGTAGCACGTAGACTTTTTCCCTTTTGATTCCAGAAAACATTTTGTACTGTTTTCTCTTGTCAGACTATTATAAACTAGCCTCGTACCCGCGACTTCGTACGCGTGGATTAAGAATTTTTTTGCCAGAATTAAATATAGAACGTTGTTGGTAACGAAGGATTGGTCCCAAACAATATCGGGTCGGCATAATATGACAGGAAAGCTATCACTATATCATTCTACCGTCGAACCTGCCTCTTGAACAGAATCAATTTCCAACATATTTCTGTCACTATTCGATAAGATTTCAAAATTTCGTGACTACAACTGTTAATCATACTGGAAAAAATATCCTGTGCCCTTCATACAGCTTTCCTTACAAAATTCCATCACAACGATATAGCCATTTAGTCGTCAAAACGTAACAAAAAGACAGAGACTTACTTCCGTATTTATATTAATATTACTGTGGTTCACACTCACACACTGACTGCGAACAACACCTGAGGGATCATTATAACGTAAAAAAGTGGACACCTACAAAATTGCAAGACTGCCTACGATTTGCCTCGCATTGCACCCCTAACTTTCTAATATCTACAGTTTAACATTCAATCCGAATAACGTACGGCCCAGGCCTGACTCTTACGATGAAAAACATTTGTTTAAAAATCTTAGCCTCCACGGAGATTTGAACCGGAGACCACGACGTTCGTAAGCAAGCGCTTTAACCACTGAGGTGCCAGTCCACTACACGGAAACTCGGTACGGAGTCGTCCATATCCAAGGTTTCTGTCTATCGCCGTATTTCGATATTATGAGACAACATGTGTTATTTATACAGATAATTTTTCAACCAAATGTAGAAAGTATTTTTCTCCTTGTTTCAAAGGATAAGTGTGGAAAGTTTCATCGAGATCGGATGAAAACTGTGGATTTGTATAAAGAACAAACAAACCAACAAACAAACAAACATTCATCTTTATATATAAAGATTACTGTGGTTCACACTCACACACTGACTGCGAACAACACCTGAGGGATCATTATAACGTAAAAAAGTGTACACCTACAACATTGCAAGACTACCTACGATTTTCCTCGCATTGCACCCCTAACTTTGTAATATCTACAGTTTAACGTTCAATCCGAATAACCTACGGCCCAGGCCTGACTCTTACACTGAAAAACAATTTTTAAATATCTTAGCCATTTGAACCGGAGAACATGACGTTCGTAAGCAAGCGCTTTAGCCACTAAGCTGCCAGTCCACTACACGGAAACACGGTACGGAGGCGATCATATCCAAAGTGATGTCTATCGCCGTATTTCGAAGTTATGAGACAACATGTGTTATTTATACAAATAATTTTTCAACCAAATGTAGACAGTCTTTTTCTCCTTGTTGCAAAGGATAAGTGTGCAAGGTTTCATCGAGATCGGATGAAAACTGTGGATTTGTATGAAGAACAAACAAACCAACAAACAAACAAACAAACATTCAGCTTTATATATAAAGATTACATACGGGGATAATTAAATGGCGGAAATGAATATTCACAAGCTGTAGTGTGTTCGGTAACTCATTTTAACTGTGACAAATAATAAGAACGAAAAGCTACGTGGCGTGACTCGGAACCCCCCCCCCCCTCACGTAGCCCAGCGTAGCATACCAGCCAACCCTTCACCCCCCCCTTAAACTGAGCCACGTATTTTATGCACACTCCCTTACGGGAAGTGCATAGGCGAAAAAGACAATTTTTCATATTCATTTGTATTTTCAGGGTGATTTTTTATGCTGAAACTGTTAATCGTTTCAATACTCAAGGAATTGAATGCGGAATAGAGCTTTGTGTAATATTCAAGTTAGAATAATCTTGCAATACATTCTGGAAGATTTGTGATAGTGGAGAAGAGCCATGTAAATGCATTAATTGTTCCATTATAATCTGTAGCGTCATAAATAGCCCTCTTAAACAGAGAAAAACAAGTGGAATCTTGCCAGGATTACTTGATTTTTTTTACTTCATGAAAACATTAATACAGTATCTTGGTTTTAAACCAGGTGCGAGTTCACCTGAAATGTCCTTATCTATGCGAGTCCTGTTTACAGTGTTATACTGTTCATTTTACTACACAGTTATCTTGTATCATGTTGGCTAAAGCGTATTGCCACACTCAGTAAGATAACAGACACTTATTTATACAATTGAAATGACCACGTATTACTGCTGTGATTTCAAGAAACGATGTATAATATCGCTTTATACCTGTTAGTAAACACGTGTCGTCTAATGAAATAGATATTGGTACGGTCTGTGAATTCCTATGGATTAGACTGAACGTAGCTAGTACAAAACTCGTAATAGGGTCTTTCAATCGTCCGCTAGATGCAGACGTAACTATTACTGAGGTCTTAAGGAATAATGTAGGTAATATAGTTCTTCAATTTCCGGATCATGCAATAATACTTGGAGGTGACTTCAACTTTCCGTATATCGACTGGACTAATTACGTTCACATTACTGGTGACAGGGATAAAACATCCTGTGAAACTATTCTTGAACTTTTCTCATATCTTCATCTTGAGCAGCTCGTCACTGAACCAACGCGGTGCCATAACGGTAACGAAAACATTTTAGATATTCTCGTTACAAATAGGCCTGAATTATTCACCGACATAACTACCACCACGGGCATTAGTTATCATAAAGCTGTAATTGCTTTTTTTTTGTAACAGTTTAACGTCCCTTTTTAACAACGTGGTCTTTAGAGACGGGAAAGGATGGGGGCAAGGAATGGGAGGGAATTCGGCCATGGCCTTTTGAAGGAAGCATCCCGGCATTCACCTGGGGTGATTTGGGGAAACCATGGAAAACCCAAATCTGGATGCCCGGACGGGGATTCGAACCGCCGTCCTCCCGAAAGCGAGGCCAGAACGCTATCCGTTACACCACCACGCTCGGTCTGTAATTGCTACAGTAAAATTATCAACCGCACGCAAAACGAAAAGATCGTTTATATATTCGAATAGGCCCCAAAGGGGTGTTTTAGAACGTATTTGAGGGATAATTAACTTACCTTTATAGAAGCAAGAGTCTCGGTGTGGCTTCGATTAATGCGAATAGTCAGGAAAGCTATGGACTTTGTAAGGAAACATAGTTCCTTACATTTTTTTTATTATTATTATTTCAGTTTCATTGTTTTATGTTTGTATATTTAAAGGTAAGATTATGTTTTTTGTGTGTGTGTTTAATTTATTTCATTTTGTAAAAGGAAAAGATACGTTAATAGTTACTATGCAAGAGCAAAGATGTGTGTGTCACAAGAAAATCTCTGGAATAAACAGTGCAGGGAGGAAGATCTGTGACGATGGAGAACAGATGAGAAGCAGAGATAAAATTGATGGCGGGCGAAGGCATGAATTGGTTTCGTCGCTCGAATAGTAATCGACATAATAAGAGTATTGAGTTTTTAATGATTTGTTGAATGTGTAATTTGTGAAGCAAAATGATGAGTGAAATATATAGAAAAGTGAAATGAAGTTTTTCTTAGTTTATTGTATGTTGCTTGAATCATACAGACCAATTAAGTAGCAGAAACTGCAAGATTCCATGGATTCTGTGGTGAGTAATATCCACCCGAGGCAAATCTAGGAATCATAATAAAAAGTTCGGTTTCTTACATGTGGCGAACGTGACGAGAACGCAGAACTAAGTAATTAGTTCTGTAATTAAAGAGCCAGCAATCTTCGGGATACGAAACAATAATGGATACGAGGACTTTGGTAATAACATCGGAGCGAGTAATTGACCAAATGGAAAGTGAAATGAGTGCAAGTGCAAGAGTTTCTGGAAAAATTAATAGCAGTATGAATTCGGGATACGAATGTCAAGAACGATCTATGGGTGAGATTAGTACTGAGTTTTTTCATGAGTCCCCAACAGTTACCGGAACCGAAAAGAAATTTTGCAGAGACGACAGTAATTCCATAAAGGAAATGTTAGCAATGATTAGGAGAGAACTGATAGAAACAAAACGCGAAATGCAGAAAATGAATCATAATCAGCAACAAGCAATACAAGAATGGAGGAGAGCACGTAAGGAACAGCTAGAAGTTGAAACAGAAGAAGATGGAAGAGAGGAGAACAATGAAGATCAGCAGGAAAATGGTGAAAAACAGAAAGTAACAGAAGATTGCAGTGAACCAGAGGAAATTATTTCTACAGTTAGGAAAGTAGAAAAACAAGAGAATGAAAGGAAATTTCAGACGATTTTGGTGAATGATGATATAGGAACACATAGAAAAGAAGAAGACAATAAAAAAAACCGATGCATGATATCAAGAGAAGAGACAAAGAGAACCAAGCAACAGAAGCAAAATACCAAGGAGAGGAATGGAAAGAAGAAGACAATGAAGAAAAACCGATGCATGATATCAAGAGAAGAGACAGAGAACCAAGCAACAGAAGCAAAATACCAAGGAGAGGAATGGAAAGAAGAAGACAATGAAGAAAAACCGATGCATGATATCAAGAGAAGAGACAAAGAGAACCAAGCAACAGAAGCAAAATACGAAGGAGAGGAATGGAAGGAAGAAGTGATGGAATGTGATAAAAGGAAGAACATAGGCAAAGAAGTAAGAAAAATAATGAACTGGAAAGTAAGGAAGAGACGAGGACTAAATTTGGAGTATGAAGGCAGAAATGTGAAAAGACGTAAGTCTAAGGATGTGCTTTACACCATCAGGGATACTACGAATAACAAATGAGTTTTTAACCCAGATGGTGGGGAAAAGAAAAGTTAACATCTATTGTTTTGTTGTTCAATTGTATTCATTTATATGTTGTAAGATTGTTGCGTTTAAAAACATAAAGGATTTGAAATTGTACAGAGAAAGAGTGGAGCGATGACCATTGTACAGAATGAATGAAACATTATAAGGAATATTATGTAAGAAGTAATCACCAAAAATTTGATTGACACAAATTTTTGTGAAAATTGGCCGAGCGGATATGTAAGGAAACATAGTTCCTTACATTTTTTTTATTATTATTATTTCAGTTTCATTGTTTTATGTTTGTATATTTAAAGGTAAGATTATGTTTTTTGTGTGTGTGTTTAATTTATTTCATTTTGTAAAAGGAAAAGATACGTTAATAGTTACTATGCAAGAGCAAAGATGTATGTGTTACAAGAAGATCTTTGACGTGAAAATAACAGATGAGAAGCAGAGATAAAAATTGATGGCGGGCGAAGGCATGAATTGGTTTCGTCGCTCGAATAGTAATCGACATAATAAGAGAGAATATTGAGTTTTTAATGATTTGTTGAATGTGTAATTTGTGAAGCAAATGATGAGTGAAATATATAGAAAAGTGAAATGAAGTTTTTCTTAGTTTATTGTATGTTGTTTGAATCATACAGACCAAGTAAGTAGCAGAAACTGCAAGATTCCATGGATTCTGTGGTGAGTAATATCCACCCGAGGCAAATCTAGGAATCATAATAATGGTCGGTTTCTTACAACTTACATATACCGAAACGGACAATCAGGGAAGGGAATTATCCCCCGTGGTATACACGTGAAGTTAAAAGATTACTCAAAAAGCAAAGGAAGACACATGCACGCACAAGAAGGACGACGTATAGGAGTGATTTAGAAAAGTTAAATGAGGTAAGAGGACATGTTAACAATGCGATACGTGAGGCCTTTAATGACTTCTGTTGCAATTCACTTTCCAAGAGCCTCAACGAAAACCCAAAGATTTAGTCGTATACAAAAAAACGTTAGTGGTAAGTGATAACATGTCAGTTCTACTACAAGACGGTCGGGAAGTTGATAACAGCCGCGACAAGGCTACCATATTTAACACCGAATTTAAAAATTCTTTCACTAACGGAAACATGGAAAACATTCCCGCTTTTCAACGGCGTGTAGAATTTGAGATGGATCCGGTACAAATTGATAGAATAGGTATTATAAAGCAATTAAAACTCCTGAAGTGGAGGAAAGCGCATGGTCCCGATGTTATACCAGTAAGAGTATTTTCAGAATACGTGGCAGAAATAGAACCATTTCTGTCAGATATATTCCGTAAATCTTTAGAAGAGGGAAAAGTACTTTCTGACTGGAAAATAGCCCAGGTGATTCCTGCTTTCAAGAAAATAGATAGGAGAGATCCTAGGAATTATCGACTCTTATCTCTTACATCCGTTTGCAGTAGAATTCTGGAGCATGTCGTATGCTCTAACATTATGAAGTTTCTAGATGAAAACGAGTTACTTATACCGTACCAACACGGATATCGGAGGAACAGATCATGTGAAACACAACTGGCCCTGTTTTCGCATGACGTAATGAGAGTTATCGACGCAGGTTTACAAGTTGATGTAATTTTATTGGATTTTCAGAAAGCTTTTGACTCTGTACCACACAACCGAATTTTAGCAAAGATACGAGCGTTCTGTACATCGGATCAGATTTGTGAATGGATACGCGATTTTCTCGGCAGGCGCAGAAATTTTGATTGTGTTTGATCATATGCGCTATGCCAGGACGCTCCGTGGTTCTGATTCCACGTTAAACTATAGGTCCCAGAGGAAAGGAACTGGCCGTCCTACCTCTGACACAATGGCTTAGTATGCCTCCTTCGAGAGGATCCAACCAACCTTCGGGTTGTGGACTAAGTTATGTTCTTATGCGATTTTCTAACTGGTCGGTAACAGTATGTCATTGTTGATGGGGAAGCTAGATGCTACTTCGGTAGTTCCTCAAGGAAGTCTAATAGGACAATTTCTTTTCTTAATTTTTATTAACGATCTCGGTAACAACATTAATTGCAGTTTGCGATTGTTTGCTGATGATGCACTTATCTGTAGGAAAGTAAGGTGCTCTGACGATTGCTTAGAAATTCAGCGCGATCTGGATGTTATCCATAAATGGCAGCTTACACTTAATTGCAATAAGTGCAAGGCAATGCAAATAAGTAACAAAAAGAATCCGGTTCTTCAAGTGTACAAAGTTAACAATTCAGTTGTTAACACGGTTAATTCCCTGAAGTATCTGGGAGTAATAGTACAAAGCAACATGAAATGGGACTTGCACATAACTTCTGTCGTAGGCAAAGCTAACTCTAGATTACGATTCATAGGTCGTATTTTGAGAAGTTGTAATGCTCATACAATGTAAATAGCGTACAAAACACAAGTGCGTCCGCATTTGGATTACTGTTGTGGAGTTTGGGATAAGTATCTCAAGGGATTGCTTTACACGTTTAATAAATAAAGTACAGAGGAGAGCTGCTCGATTCGTTACACGAGTTACAGTCCTTAAGAAAGAGTCACAGAAGTGATCCATAAATTCGGCTGGGAACGTCGTTTTCGTTTGAATTTATTGGAGAATATGCCAAATTCTTTAATTTACGAGTGCAATGAAATACTTCTTCCGACAACCTATTTAGGTCTTAATGACAAGAGGGATAAGATTAGAGAAATAAGATGCCGTACTGATGCTTTTATGTATTCTTTCCTCCTTCTGTTCGGGATTGGAATGCACCCTCTGCCACCCACAATATTTGTGAATTGCAGAGTATAAATTTATATGTAGATCGGCTTAAACCTGACTATATTTTGTTCTAAATTTATATGTAATGATATAAAAACTAATAGTAGGCTACTCAAACCTTATGCGAAACTATCAGGTATCAACTATGTAGTTGCTACTGTATTATCATTCTGTTATAGCATACGCTTTTTATAGCTCAGTTCTGATCAAGCTTTCACTGGATTGTCTACTCTGGTCAGTTCTCGTTTAAGAGTTGGAAACTAAGGAAGTTTACATTAATTACGCGTTTGGCGTACGATAATGACAATAATTTAAAATTTTTAATCACTGCACCAACTTGGTTAAAGCGACAGTTTTAGCTGTATGACTGCTATATATTTTGTCTTCATCCTCTTTAGCGTTTCATTTAACATGAAAATTAGTGTCTTTACAGTTAAATGTTGAAGTATTTGCAACGTAGTCACAGATACTGTATAAGTATCACTTGCAAGATTGAATTTGTCAGATTCTACTAGTAATGCAGGTCACCAGTAGCAGAAGCTGAATTGTTTCATTGGTTTTCATGTTCGGTTTAACTAGTGTTGGAATTTGGCATCTGATACTATTCGCAGATAAATGGTAGCAATCGCTACACAGATATTTAGGAGGAAGAGACAGAGAATAGAAGTATTTGTGAAACTGAAAGACGAAATTATTTATTAAGAAGATTTGATTTTCGCCAGTGGATGACTAACTATTAAAAATAGATATTTATGGTTGCACGAAGTAGAAGAAATACAGTTCAGAAATAGTTGGTGATGTCGGGGTGTGTTTTTACTTATCTGAAACGCTTAAAAAGTTATTTTCCAAAAATCTAGCCTTTATAATTTTCTCACTGTGTGATACATAAGCGTTTACTAGTTTTTACTGTCATCGCTGAAGTCTGTTTCATCCACTTCTAATCTAACTGTCTCTATCCATCTTTTCTCTGTCTTTCCCCTCGGTCTTCTCCTTATCAGTTCTTTATGGAAGCGTCTCTTTGCTATGTGTTATCCATTCTCATCACACTCTATTACATCAGCATAGGAACATTATCAATATCTTCTTTCCTATTTACTTCATTCCTAATCTTATCCTTCCTGATCTTTAGATGAATTTAGGCTGTCTGTAGCTTTCATTTATCGTTGTTGGATTAAAATTAGTAACTGCTATATTTCCTCGTTTGCTCTGGTATTAGAGCATTACCTTATCTTATAAATACTTTCCATTAAATTTTACACCGTAGTTTTTCGTCATGAGCAAAGATGTGCCGAGGACGGTCAAAGGAAAAGAGTTGGACAACCCCTTCCGGAAGCTAGTGTCAAGATGAGAAGGAATTCGGCCTTAGCCTTTTGAAGAAAACCATCCCGGCATTCATCTGGAGTGAATTCGGGAAACCACGGGAAACCGAAATCTGGCTGGTTATACGAAGATTTGAACCCGCATCCTCCCGAATGCGAGGCCAGAGCGTTACCGCTCACCCACCACGGCCGGTCTAAGTTATTACTATACTGGGGTTTCCGTGATGTTGGAGAAGGGAAAATGTATTAATTTGAGATAAGGAATCCCGGTCCGCAAACTGAATAGCAATATATAAACCAAAACCGTTTTTCGATACGATTGTAAGACCGAGCATGGTGGGTGAACGGTTAACGTTCTGTCCTCGCATTCGGGAGGACGCCGGTTCGAATGCCCGTCCGGGCATCCAGATTTGGGTTTTCCATGGTTTCCCCAAATCACTCCACGCTAATGCCGGGATGCTTCCTTCAAAAAAGCTATGGCCGAATTCCTTCCCATTCCTTGTCCCCCATTCCTTGTCCCAAGTCCCATTCCAAAAAAAAAAAAAAAAAAAAAAAAAATAGTGAAACGATTGTCAGGATCCGCCAACACATTTGCAGTGAACATTTATCCAGACATAATACTTATTTAACTGGCTCATAGCTTCCTGGCTGTTAGAAACCCTTTTATTTTTCCAAAAGTGAAAGATCTACTACACCAAACTTTACCAATGATAAAATTTAAACCGATAATCAAGTAACAACGCTCACTTATCGTGTTCAAGATCCCTTTAAGCCTCATATACAGTAGAGCAGTTGCTTTGATACAACAAATTTTTATGGAACGTGGTGCTGGAGTAAGCCATAGGTTATTGCCAAGCTCCGAATATACACTGTCTACCGAAAAGTAATTGGGCACCAGTCCACAGTGTTTGCTCGGTGGTTGTCACCCCATTTGAACGTCGTGGGCCTACTCTTGTGGCTATAACAGCAGTCAACCTGTCTGGTATGCTCTTTCTACGAATGTTTGCAGTACATGCACTGGGATTCGTCATCATTCCTCATTCATCCATTCCGTAAGTCGAGCAATAGATTTTGGCCCCTCCTGAAGAGCCCTCAGCTGATTATCCAATTCATTCCAAAGATGTTCTATAAGGTTGCTGACGAGGCTTTGGGTTGGCCAGACCAATCAGCGAATATTGTAGTCAGAATACCTCTGCATAATAGCCTTTGAAAAAATGGAACCTGGCATTGTCATCCTGCAAATAACATGGGTCATTCCGCAAAAATGCCACAGTTTTGGAAGCATTCCGTTTCCTGAATGTTACAATAGGCTTCTGTGTTCATACCCCGTGAAAAAACACCAAAAGTCTTATGTCAAAGGCTGTGAAACACTCCACCACCACCGAATTTCTTAGTCGCCACTATGCACTTCAACAGAAATACGCCAAACCTACACACATCCAGCGGACCAGAATAATGTAAATCCCGAATTATCAATCCGCATAACCAATCTCCACTGCGTCCAGTTACAACGGTCCAAACACTTCGTGAGTCACCGATCTTTATTTCTTGTCTTGATGTGGAGCTTATACGCAGCTGCTCTTCCAAAATATCCAAGTCATACAATGTTACAAAGCAAACCGATACTCCTGTTGTTGTATAAAACTTCTGCTGGATGATAGCCACGGGTCCTATTTAAGACAATTTCACGTTTTAGGGTTCTGCGATGTCTGACGGTCAAAACTTTAGGTAACCCAGAACGTGCAACATTGGAACACTACATATCAATCTTACACTTAAAACGTCGAATGCGATCGTTGATTCGGACCTGACAACTTTCACTGCAATGGCTCGGCTTGACATCCCACTGACATTGCAGCCAACAATCACGCACTTAACGCAATAACTCAGATAACTCTGTATCTGATGCCATGTCTTTGTTAAGTGGTACCTCACTAGCTTTCAGCACATGGCAGCCACACAAGTCTACTGAAGTACTGAATTATCTCTCGTCACAGGTGCCTAATTACTTTTTGGCAGATAGTGTAGATTTGTTAGTTTGTTTTAGTACAATTATTAAACTAAAAGACCTGTTATCAGAGCTTTAATGAAGTACAGAAGTATGAATAACAAAAACTAATTAAGTAGAACACTTACATCTGCAAAGCTAAATTCTAAATTTGCTGCAGATGTAACCTGCCACTACACAGACACACAGGCATTATGTTGAAATAGTCAAAACAAATATAGGAACTCAAATGAGCTAATATTTATGGGAATAAAAAAAATTTAAGGTTTAGATGAATTAATGAAATAACGTATAGGTTTTTTCTAAGAAGTTCCAGATACTAATAATATTATATTCAATAATTACAGTGTAGTTACCACTTCCGCCTATACTCTGTTCACCATGAACTGGCGTTTCAAGGTCATATTTCCCACGCCCCGGTGTGTCCATGAAAGAGACATTGCGTGCCTAGTGGCTGCTTGACAGACCATTGAACCCACAGTTCCGGATGAGTTCCCACATTGTGAACTTACATCAGTGTTTGCACTAATGGTATACAGTGTGAGCGACGACCCATTTACCTGCTGAGGTTAGAATGCCGGGTATTTGGGCATAGATCAGTCAGCTACACAGTTTCGCGTAAATTATAGTGAAATGGTGAACGTAACATTGGAGAGACAAGGTTGGTGGAAGATGTGAGTGAACAAAATTCCGTACATGATTTGAGAATGATGCTAGGAAAAGACATATATATTCTCTTACTTTAGTTGTTCACCATCAGTCATATATACCAACTAGGTCCTACAAATAAACGACCGTTATGCAGTTTGTCATGACTCATGATAACGATTGGTGCTGCTTTGTTTTATGTTAGCTTCCGCACGACACTGGCCGTTTATTTCACAACGCAGTATCAGCATGCGGACGCTTTGGAGGCGGGGGGAGGGGGGGATGCAGTCAACAATTGAAGAGTTAAACGTTTGTGCCGCAGCAAACGTTCATGTTTTAAGTCTATCAGAACTTTCGTCTGAGCGCGACAGAGGCGTCGACCTGCTGCCTCAAGTAGAATGGGGCTGCAACATTTCACGTGTTAACGTGCTTAGACGAGAGAACAAAGCTTACACTGGTCTCTCTGTGGTTCATTCACTACCTACGACAAATCTGTGAAAACAATCGCTAATAGAGCAGTTCTTTGAGAAAAGTAAATGTTCGTTTTAAAAAATTATCCAAAAGCATGAAGCTTAACTTTTAAAATATTGTGGAAAACGATCGTCAGAGACGTGAAAACTCACTTATAATTATTTACAGGAGTATTTCTTTGATTTTTTTTTTTTTTTTTTTTAATCACAAATCAAATTCTCTAGTGCATGTTCCTTGAACTCGTTAGAAGCCTTATAAGTTATTTCTTAAGATCTGGAATTCCTTCCCGAAATTAATATATATTAAAAGGCGCCAAAATTCAAATATGGAAGTGTTTTGACTTCCAGATTTTGGATGAATCAAATCAATTGCTTGTAACGAGACCATAGATAACGTCAAAGTGTTTCATAGTTCCCTGAACACAAATTGTTATGCGAAATATTCTCATGACATCGTTCCATCCATGAAAATATAATATTGAGTACAGTTTTAAACTAGTTTCATTTATGCTTGTCGAATAGAGCTTATTTTGTGCTTTATTGTCCAGAGTTAACGAAGAAGATGACATAACTCCTGTCAAGATACAGCAATTGGCTACAGCAGTGACAGCACAAAGATTTAAGCTGGTAAAAACAAAAGATAATTTTCGGCAGTTGTGAATAAAAGATAGTTTTTAGCAGTTAGAGAATTTAATTGAAAATATCAGTCATATGCCTGTCAGTGCTTAAAATTTCAGGTCGCATAACACTAAATTGAAATATAGTGTTTGCGCCGGCAATGAGTACACTGCAATTTGTTTGTTCAAAACTTACAACGGGAAGCTGCCAATTGTAAAATTCAGATCCAATTCAGACTGCATGTAATAAAAGCTCATGGCCAGAGGTGTAATGTGGCAAAGGGAGCGTCAATAAACCACGTAGCACTATTTTGGCCTCCTGTGAAACCCAACACCCACGTAGCACGTAGCTTTTTTCCCCTTTTGATTCCAGAAGACATTTTGTTCTGTTTTCTCGTGTCAGACTATTGTAAATTACATAGGAAGATAATTAACTGAGGGAAATAAATGTTCACATGCTGTTGTGTGTACTGTTCCTTATTTTAAATGTGAAAAATGTTAAGAAAGGAAAGCTACGTGGCCTGGCTCGGAAAACTCCCCTCCCCCCATGTAGCCCAGCGTAGCCTTCCAGCCAACCTCCCCCCCTCCCCTGGACCGAGCCACGTAGTTTTCGCACGCTCCCAAAGCAGCAACATGCGCTTCTTCGCCGTTGTCGAGAAAATCGGCATTGAAATATTCAGTTGTGTTCAAATATGGAAATTTAATGGGGCATGTGGCGCAGCGAGCAAGCTCTTTGCTTTGTAAGCAGATTACCGCCGGTTCGAATCGCACTGCGGGCAACTTTATTTCGTGTCCCCGCATTCCAATCCCACCTCTAATAAACTCGATGTCGACGAGGCGTAAAGCCATAAGTAAAAAAAAAATCTGCGTTAATAGACAGGCAATAATACTACGTCAAAGAACAGCAACAATGAATGTGGGATTTTTTTTTTTTTTTGTAACTGCTTTACATCTCTTTTTAACATCGAGGTCTTTAGAGACGGGAAAGGATGGGGGGCAAGGATGGGGGCAAGGAATGGGAAGGAATTCGGCCATGGCCTTTTGAAGGAAGCATCCCGGCATTTGCCTGGAGTGATTTGGGGAAACCATGGAAAACCCAAATCTGGATGCCCGGACGGGGATTCGAACCGCCGTCCTCCCGAATGCGAGGCGAGAACGCTAACCGTTACACCGCCCCGCTCGGTAATGTGGGATTATGGTGGACGTGTCCGTGTGGACAGTGAAATGAAATTTGGCGTTGACGCGAGTGCCTCTGCTATACCCTGTTCACTCAAGACTGGCAGCCGACGGTCAAGTTCCCCGGGCCACACTCCTCATTTACAACCCCCTCCCTTCCTACCTCTCCGAGTGGTTGCTGCGTCCACGCAGGTATGTGGTAAATTTCCCCTTTGCGTGTAAGGGCAGCGGAGTGGGGATGTAGCAGACTGACCTTGAAACGCCTCTGCTAACTGAACGGACTATAACAAAATGCGGTGTCAGCCGGCCAAAATGGTTCACGATAGGTGTGAGGAACGTTCAGGATAATAACAACCAATGATTTGGCCACTTATATCGCCAGACATGATATCCAGTCGAACATGTCTGGGACATGATTGAAAGGTCAGATCGTGCATACCGTCCTGCACCAACAATACTTTCGCAATTATGGAAGACTGTAGAGGAACCATGGCTGAATATTTTTTCAAGAGATTTACGATCAATTATTGAGTCAATTCCACGTCTGATTGCTGCGGGGCAAAAGGGGGTCCCACACGGTATTAGGAGGTATCCCATGACTTTTGTCAATTAAATGTATGTTTGATTCATGGAACAAAAATGTTACAAAGTTTATTTGCCAAAATGTAGTAATAAACTCAACCAGAAGTGCACCATCATGTTGGGACTGAACAAGAATTTGAAACAGAATTTGCAACGGAGAATCGCCTTGCTGAGTAATTGTATTTGTTGATACTGTGCTGTTTATCAGCTGGCTCACTTCCGGCTGCCACTCTTATTTGATTACCAGTTTTTAGAGCGCGTTGTGTGGGTAGCGATAGATAAGATTCTGTGAGCATCTGCTTTATATGTACACTTTCGGAACTAACTTCGTTAGGTTTTCTGGTGTGATTTTAATTTTAGATCTTCATAGCTTGCAATTTAATGTTTTTGTTTCCACAGCCGAGGCTGTAGCTGCATGTTTTACGTACTTTACATTTCGAGAAACGATCGACTCAGTCGCATCGTACATACTATATTTCGAGTTTTCAATATTGCTTCATGAGGCAATGGAGTAAAGGGTGACGCATAAATACGTTATCACTCTCACTATCCTGACAGTTTATTTTTTAATATAGGCAACTCAGTTTTAAATTCATCCTCGGTAAAATCTCTTCTCTACATACATGGAACCGATTTTGATGGCGTTTTGAGTTTTTGAGAACTTACAGTCTAGCTTATTACCCTACGTGACCAGGAAACGGAGTTAGTAATCGGTACAGATAGGCGCTAAAGTTAACACTACATCAAAGATTAACACCGCTTTCTTAACCTCAAAAGACACCCACCAAAGATCACACAACATCAAAAATAAACGTAACACACTTTGAATTCTGTTAATACTGATGTTGAAAACATAATGGTGGTTATTTATTTCAAATATATTACGATAAAATACACGGGAAACGTAAATAGAGAGCGAAAGGTTAACGCTTTGCTCCTCACCGCAAGGTTCGCCCTGGCGAAGCAGAGGCAAATGCTAGTAAAGCGACGTCATTAATTACATGAAGTGACACCTTCCCCCCCCCCCCCCCCACCTCCTTCTTGGTGAGATTTGGTAAGATGTAGTGGGACTCCCACCTCACTTGAGATTTACCTTATGATTGTAATTTTTAAATAATTAAATTTATTTGGTATGTTAATGTATTTTACTTCATGCCACTAAATACTTAAGCATTAATACTGATGTCTGCACTAATTTTTTTCTGTTAAATAAGAGGAGAAATATGATATAAAAAGTTGTCGACAGACTTTAATTGACTACTCCCTCCTTCTATTTTACCTCACGTAATTAATCATCAAGGCTACGGAAAGTGAAGTGCTTGTGGTTGCTCACTTTTCAAAGATTTGATTTCTTTTGCAAAAGCATTAATTTTGTTAAGTGTACCCTTACATTACATTTGGAATTTCCATAAAGTAATATTGCATTAATGATTATTGCTAACGTCGTGCAGACCCACCTGGTTGTCATGGCTGCTAAGGCGTACTAGCTGTCTGCCGCTGTTGCGGCGTTAGCAGATTCGAGCACAGCTTGTTGGAAGAAGTTTCTCCGCCCTTGTCGACCTTAGTGGGAGAGGTGCTAATCACCAGATTATCTACCAGACTCCTAC
This sequence comes from Vandiemenella viatica, assembly GCA_031002005.1. Taxonomy (NCBI): domain Eukaryota; kingdom Metazoa; phylum Arthropoda; class Insecta; order Orthoptera; family Morabidae; genus Vandiemenella; species Vandiemenella viatica. The sequence continues at coordinate 1,129,744 of CM061921.1, read as the reverse complement.
AGAATGTGGGCTACGACGCTGTATATGGCGATTTGTCCGTCTGTTAGGGACGTTACACCCGGAGGGCTACCGGTGTATTTTGGAAGAGCAGGCTTGAAGTATCACCACTCTCTACACCCTTTCACGTTCATGCGCAACCTTTTTTTTTATTTCTGTCTTTACGCCTCGTCGACATCGAAGTTATTAGAGGCAGAAGAGGATGGGTGTAACAAACGGGAATAAATTCCGCTTTGTCATTTTGAAGCAACCATCCTAGAATTCGCCTTGAATGATCTCGGGAAATTATGAACACCAAAATCTGGATGGAACACGTTCCGTATTCGCAATGAGTACAACACATTACACTTAATCAGCCACGCATATACAGTAATTGGAGACACAGGGACGAATGGAAGTTTTCACCCCCACATCTGTATTTGGCAAGGGTGTGCGGGATCCTTCTTAGGGCAGAACGACATAAATAGTACTTAACATACGATAATTAGTTGTGTTTTTAAATTTTCTTGATTCGTTTATTCGCCTTTTCTTTCATCAACATCCTTAAAAGCAAGAGCCATTCTTTATTCCCTAAGTGAATGCGGTTTTTTTGTGTCTCTGATGGATGGAATTTCATATAGTAAGCCATAGAACGGAAAGTGGCAAACCTTTGATTTCTTCCAGTTTCAGTAGATTCACTTAATTTAATTGGTTAGTATCAGGATGTTCTTTCGGAATCCGAGCGCCTTTCGAGGTAAAGGGCTGATGTATGGAGTTCAGAGTTTCTGAAATTAAATCTGCTATTACAGTTTGACCGATACCATCTGTACTTATGACGGTGCACGGAGATATTTAAACATTGGTGACTAGTTAGAACAGTTCTTATTAAGTCCCTTTTTTATGGTTTTTACCTTATTTAACACTATTTTGTGAATGCCTCTACCAGTAGTAAGGTTGACATTATATAGGTTTCTTCTCTTCAAAACTTATTTTACAGGGAGAAAAGAAGAGGAATATGCCTGTCGTGCAATTTTTGGGCACACAAATGTAATTATCAACAACCAGCTATAAAGTATAGGGGAAGAAACCCAAAAAAATACCGTTACAACCTTTCAGCGTCGATGGATTGTAGTTTTCATATATCTCAGCTCCTCATGGTTCTTGCCGTTAAATTTGGATCTAATTTTCTGGGACATTTATTAGAGCATTTTCTTGGAAAGGTAGAGGGACTGATTTCGGGAAACGACGCCTGTCCTTTCTTTGACACTGTGACTCAGCAAGTTGAAACTAGAGCTGCGAGATTCTTGTGGCTAGCAGCGGATGACTACCAAACCTGTTACCTTCACCCATCCACTGCCAAACTAACCAATTTCATTGCTCTCATTAAAACGCTTATCATAATATCACCTTTTTAACAATTTAGAACACTGAAGTCATAATGCTCGCTATATTCATAGGTCGAATCTTGAAAAATTGTAATGAACAAACAAAGGAGATAGCGTACAAATCTCTTGTGCGTCCACATTTGGATTATTGTTGTGCCATTTGGGACCCGTTTCGTAAGGGATTGATCGAAAGTATAGAGAAAGTACAGAGAAGAGCCGCTCGATTCGTGACCGCTTGCTACAGTCCTTATGAAAGCGTCACAGAACTGATTAGTAGATTAGGTTGGGAGTCTCTGGTAGATAGACGACACACGTTTCGTTTAAACTTATTGGAAAACATGCGTACTCCCACTTTCACTTTTGAGTGTAGTGAAATACTTCTTCCACCAACCTATTTGAGTCGGAAGGACAGGAAAGAAAAAATTAGAGAAATAAGGTGCCGGACTGATTCTTATATGAATTCTTTTTTCCCTCGTACCATTAGGGATTGGAATGCACAGCAAAGAGATTAGCTTTGGTGCTGAGCACCCTCTGCCACCCACAATTTTGTGAATTGCAGAGTATATATGTAGATGTAGATGCGGTGACTTAGCCGTGGATGGTTTTCCGTTGCCTACTCCAGTGGTCGAAGTGTATGTAAGTGTGAATTTCTATAGTGTAGTGTATTGTCTGTACTGAAGCGATAAACACGGTGGCCACCCATTCAGACCCACTCTTCCAAGAGATAGCAAGGGGCCGTCAAGACAGACGAATCACCACCAATAGAGTCGAATGCCCTCATTCCATACTCACTAAGGAGTGGTTTGGGATTTAACCCAGGACTTTCGTACACAATTTGGTGTGCACTCTTAAACTGCCAACCAAGTCCTGATGTTGAAAATTTCTTACCAAGCGTGGTGGGTGAACGGTTAACGTTCTGGCCTCGCATTCGAGAAGACGCAGGTTCGAATCCCGTCCGGGCATCCAGATTTCGGATTTCCATGGTTTCCCCAAATCACTCCAGGCGAATGCCGGGATGTTTCCTTCAAAAAGGCCATGGCCGGATTCCTTCCCGTTCCTTGTCCCCAGTCCCATCCCGCCTCTAATAACCTTAGCCGTCGACGAGGCGTAAAAAAAAAAAAAAAAAAAAAAAAAAAAAAAAAAAAAAAAAAATATTAATAATAATAATTTTCTTCCACCATCAGAACCATCACGGTGCCGCAAGTACCTGAGCCAGCGAATCAGCCTTTACAACATTATAAACATATTTTATATTAAATGTGAACTGAGAAGAGCATGCTTGCTTGTATGAAGTTTCCGCGACAAATACCCACGATAAGCGTACCAATAGTCGACACGTTAAGAATTTATTTTTCCGTTTTCGAACTCTCTGACCATACTATTTAATAACTATAGTTAATAACGATAGTTAATTTCTGCGTCCTAAATACCTCTATTCCATTATATATAACAGTTGCAGGTATACTTTAGGTTCAAACATATATTAGTTTTAGAAATTGTACATCTGCATTTGCTCCTATAGCTAATACCTTGAATTAGACTTGCTCGTAAGTCGGTACATTTTGCACCTGTAGTCGACACCGTTTCAGTAAGAACAAGCGTTGCCTTAGGGAGATTGGGAGGAAAGTGGAAGCGAGGCCAGACCTATATGAAGTCCCACTAGTCATGAGGCCCTAGCGGAAACTTCAGATTCACAGAACCAGCTCAGACTCACAGAAGCAAATCTGCACTAAGTACCTCCACTAAAAAAAATTAATAAAAAGTTCCATAACAATATACCCCTGCACTGCCTGGCCGGCCTTACATGTAACACTTAGCATGTGATGGACTTCACTATCTGCTTAAGACATAATTTACGAACCTACAGGCTATTAAATATGACGTCGCATGTACCGAATACCGACACGGCGTATCTTGTGAAAGGCACGAAAGATTTATTCATTTTATGTTAAAGCTCAATTTTTAGTGATGAGCTTAAATTTGACTCACCTTTCCATTTAAGGAACACGCAAGAGTTTAGGTACCTACATTTGATACATAGACTATCCATTGTAAAAATATTTTTGCCGTTTAGACTACAAACGCATTTAATTATTTATTTCATCGCGATCACACCTGCATATTCAAGATCAATAGAAAGTAAAGGAAGCTTTCATTAATTCAGGATTCAATTAGTTCCAAACTTTACGATTTCGCTAACAAGATACGCGCTTACGTCTATAGTAAGCACAAGCTCTACAACTATTTACCACCGAGTATGGTGGGTGATCGGTTAGCGCTCTGGCCTCGCATTCTGGAGGACGCCGGTTGGAATCCCCGACCGGGCATCCAGATTTGGATTTTCCATGGTTTCCTCAAATCAGGTGAGCGTCGGGATGTTTCCTTCAAAAAGGCCATCGCCTAATTCCTTCCCGTTCCTTGTCCTCAGTCCTTTCCTGTCTCTAATGATCTCGACGTCGATGAGGCGTAAAGCCATAAGCACATCGACAGATGAGATCATCACCGAACACGTGGACCCGTTCGGATTGACGAGTAAGGCTGACAGTTTTGATGATTTTATTCACGATTTTCTGAATCATAGTATTTCCTTAATTTCGAACTTAATATAATTTCATTTCGACTACATGTGAACTGTCATTTATAGGTACACCTACCGTAACTCTTCAAAGAATAGCTCTTCTCTTAATTCTCTATAAGAGTAATTACATGATTGACAAGGTAGTATGGTCTTTCATGTACTTGGTTTCTATTAGAATAATAACATTTGTTCTGTGACAGATACGAAAATTCTACGAAAAGCGTAACATTTTTGAGTTATCAACTGTTTTTTACTTGCTTTATAATAAAATCATCTGTTTGATAACAATGATAGAAAACAAAGAAATGAAGTCAGAACTCTAGCAAGAAAGAGGAAGAACTATTCATCTTCTCAAGGTAGTTAGATGTAATTTTATACTGCAACATGGCTATCGAACCCTTACGGACAATCTATGAAAGAACTAGGAACTACATCACTTAAGCGAATTGATGTGTAAAAAAAAAAAAAAAAAAAAAAAAAAAAAAAATGCTGACATGTAGGAATGTGGGTAGGACCTGTTATTAAATATCGATCTCATTAAGAGTTGATAAAAATAAAACTATAAAATGTATCACTCTAAGTTTCAACAAACAGTATATCGTGTCACAGTGACAAATAAATTTATCTTTGTCACTGGAGAGGCAGATGAGTACGAATTCGAGAGTAGTCACGTCATTAATTAATGGAAGGTTATCGGATTTCTGTTGGTCGTAAGTAATGTGACACCATAGCTTAACAAACAAAGTTACTTCGCTAATGATAATGTCAGCGTGCGTTCGGGGTGAAGGTGGCTACGTATACAGAAAACCTATCCAACCATCTTCCGTCAGCAGTTTACGCTCCTGCTGTCAACAAAACGGACGGTAGGCGTGCCTTTGTTTTCTTTTGCTTCACCAGGCTACGACCGACGCCACCTTACAGTGCATATACATTTTTTTATTTTTTTTATTTTTTTTGGTTGCATTCGGCTACTTAGGCCATACAGCCAGTTAATGTGTTTATCATGACTTCCAGAGTATAGTTTTTCCAGTATGCTGTTGCTACTAAGTATGGACACTACAGGACGGACACGACATTCACACACACACAACGCTTAAACACCCATGCCCGCGGCCGGACTCGGTACCGGCGACCTTCGGCACGAGGCGCCAATACTCTAGCCCCTACACTACCGAGGCCGGCGTGCATGTACGCTGTCCTCTTTATCCAAGTATCGGCAATGCTTCATAGGATTTGTAAGTTGCTGAGAGTATTTATGGAATGGTACCAGGGAGACTAACTGGAAATAGATTCTGGATCGATAATCGGTTTAGGCCGAAGTTTTTATACCCTCCCGCCCCATTTGCCCAGATGGTTGGGGCAACGTGATTTTGTCTGGCTAGTTCTAGTCAAGGTGGTGAAAGAAATTTTCATAATGAGGACGGCAAGAGAGGTGGTGGTGCACTATTCCTAATCATCACTTGGGATACATTACAAACCTCTGCACAGTGCACAGTGCGTACAGAAGGCATACGATACTGTTGATGATTATTCATCCGTCGAATTTGGTCGCACTGGTGGGGAAGTACCCCATTCTGTCCCGTTCTTGGGGTGCTCTTGGATAATAACTGACAAAAGGGCCTCTTTATTTCATGTTTCACCTGAAATTCTAATGCCAATTCCAATAATTTAAAGAAAGCACAAAAACGACGAATAGGTAGAGGGGAAAGACCGCTCTCTTAACACATTCCCCATATAAAAAAATAATTAGAAGGCGCTGGTAAGGAAAAAGAGGAAACAAAATTTGACAAAAGAAGAAAATGCAAGGATAAAACTGTTTAAGAAAGCGAATAAATTTAACAATGGGAAATAACGTAGGAAAGTATCTGAAAAAGAAGGAGCTATAAAGAGAACCAAAAAACTAACAAGAGTGATTCTGAGAATTGTTCTAACTGTGATTGTTTAAATTGCGCTGAATTTTATTCAAAGTCTTATGAAGGTTGGGTCGCTTGTTCCAGGTGCAAAAATTGGCATATAATTTATATGCGGCAATAGATAGGCAAGATGATGAGTCCGCCCTAGTATGTGAATTTTGTGAACAGAATTATGGAGCTCAATTTTGGCCTCCTGTGAACACCCCCCCCCCCCCCCACTCTTCCCCACGTAGCCTGACGTGGCTTTTTTCCCCAATTGATTCCAGAAGACATTTTGTATTGTTTTCTGTTGTCAGACTATTGTAAATTACATACGGAGATAATTAAATGAAGGAAACAAATATTTACATGCTATTGTGTGTTCTGTATCTCATTTTAATTGTGAAAAATGATATGAATGGAAAGCTACGTGGCCTGGCTCGGAAACCTCCCCTCCCCCACACATAGCGCAGCGTAGCCTTCCAGCCAACCACTCCCCCTCTCCCCCGTAAGCCGAGCTCCCTTAATAAGTGGATACAATCAATTAATACTGTAGTTAAGTATTTAAAGTCACTTAAATGTAGATAAATATAGCTCAAACTTACTTTTTCTGCATTTCCACTCTTTTTATATGTTTTATAATTACTTGCCTTAACACCCCGTTCTGCCCCATGCCCGGGGAAAATGACATAACGTTCTGTTTTTGAAAAGAAAGTAATAATAATATTGTTATTTTTTTCTCTCTCAATATTATTTTATTTTTGTGATTATTACATTATAATGTGTTCATATAAAAATTTTCAGCTCACTTAATTAACCCTTTTGCATTTTTAAAACATAGTTTCAACTTGGTACCCCGTTCTACCGCGAGTACTCACAACAGCTAGACTCCGGGAGTTAAGCAACGCTGAGCGTGGTGACTATTTGGGTGGGTGACCGCCGCCTACGACCAATCACAGTGAAGCGGGACTGCGAGTGTCGTGAGGTTGCTAAGTGACACCAGTATTCGTAACGGCAAGATCGCCGGTACATAATTGACCTGACGATCGCTACTGAGCTAGTTCCCGAAAGCTTGTCGCTTTTTAATAAAATCCGGCTGCAAACCCGAGAAGATTTGTTGTCAATGGGTGCAAACTTTGTTCGTCCAATTCCTCACTTCGTTAAGAAAACTAGGGGTTGCATCGTTATGCTTCCAACTTATTTTCTGTTGCCCAGAACCCATTCTGACCGAGCGTGCTGGGTAAGTGGTAACGCTCTGAACTTTTTTTTTTTTTTTTTTTTTTTTTTTTTTTTTTTTTTTTTTTTTTGTAACTGCTTTACGTCTCTATTTAACATCGTGGTCTTTAGAGACGGGAAAGGATGGGGGCAAGGAATGGGAAGGAATTCGGCCATGGCCTTTTGAAGGAAGCATCCCGGCATTTGCCTGGAGTGATTTGGGGAAACCATGGAAAACCCAAATCTGGATGCCCGGACGGGGATTCGAACCGCCGTCCTCCCGAATGCGAGGCGAGAACGCTAACCGTTACACCGCCGCTCTGAACTCGCATTCGGGAATACGCAGGTTCAAGCCCCCGTCCAGACATCCAGATTTCGGTTTTCAATTGTTACCCGATACCTATCAAGGTGAATGCCGGGATAATTTCTTCAAAAGGCCATGGCGAAATTCCTTCTTGTTCCCTGAACCCACCGTTCTTTCCGACCTCTAATGGCCTCGGCGTCGACGAAGCCTAATAGCATAAGAGAGCGTGACTCGGTCTAGGGGAGGTTGGGTAGAATGGTAAGCTGAGCTACGTGGGGGAGCCAGGCCACGTAGCTTTTCACGGTTAAATTGAGGTACAGAACAAACAAATATTTATTTCCGTCGTTTAATTATCTCCGTATGTAATTTACGATAGTCTGACGAGAGAAAACACTGCAAAATGTCTTCTTGAATCAATAGGGGGGGGAAAGTTGCGTGCCACGGTGGGGGCGAGGGAGGAGTGGTGAGGCAAAAGCAACGTCAGGCTACATGGGGGGGGGGGGGGGGGTTGAGAGGAGGCCAAAATGGGGCTACATAGTATATGGAAGCTCCCTAAACAAACAAAGAAATCTTATATCAACAATGGTTCATAAACTTGATACGCAGACACTGCTTGCCTTACACGGGCACTCTTTAATATCGTCCTGTGTTTTTATCAGAAGTTGGGATCAATTCAAACTGTCAGCCGGATGCCCGCTCAACTGTAAGGGACCGAACATAAACTACGTGGCTCGGTCTAGGGAGGGAGGGTTTAGCTATATGGGGCGTCCATTAATTACGTAAGGTGAAATAGGGGTGGGGGGTCCGGCGAATTCTCACGATACCTTACCAATGGAAAGGGGGGGTCAACGGAAATCTCACTTGAGGCTTTGAAATTGTTGTAGAATGGTACAGCTAAAAAAGGTCGATTTTATGGGGGTAAAAACCGGCTTTAGGGGAGGTATAACCGCCCTTGGGAGCATGAGACCTAAACAAGGTCTCAAAAAGTTGCGAGGTCCATTCGTAGGGTGGGGGGGGGGGGGTCCTCCGTCAAAATCTCACGTCATTACAGGGGAGCGGGGTCCGACCAAATCTCATGAAGTCTCACCAGAGGGGACGGGGGAGCCCGGAATTCCGGAAAAACACCTCACGTAATTAGTGGACGCCCCCCCCCTCCACAGGGCTACACTAGGCTACGTGGGAGGCCGGAGGGGTTCCGACCCAGGCCACGTAGCTTTTCATTCATATTATTTGTCACAGTTAAATTGAGGTTTAGAACACACAACTGCGTGTAAATATTTATTTCCGTCATTTAATTACCTCCGTATGTAATTTACGATATTCTGACAAGAGAAAACAGTACAAAATGAGTGAAAAAAGCTACGTGCTACGTGATTTTTTGGGGTGGGGGGTAGAGAGAAAAGGCACGTCAGGCTACGTGGGGAAGGGGGGGGGTGTTTCACAGGAGGCCAAAATGGAGCTACGTTCTTTAGGGACGCTCCCTAACTACATACAGAATTACACTTAGCAACTGCAGAAAGCTTTACGCGCGGGCGTTGAAACGTGTAAGAACGACGATGCCACGCGGCATGAACTTTGGCGAAAATAAATCGAATTTTCCGTAACTGCTCTTCAGTCAGGCATGAAGTACTTATACGAACAACTTATAATCCCTATACTGTTTTACGAAACCCAGGACAGTGTTTTGATGAATGGCCTGGTTCCTCAACAGTGAAGGTTCCCGGTTCGATTCCAATTATGTGACTTCCCAGTCTACTATAGCTAGCTTTGCTAAATACGTAGTGATTTCTCCGTGGTTCGGCTTCCAAGTAAAACTGTAGGTCCAGGAAGAAACGACTATGTCTGACACAGTGGTTTGTTACGCCTCCTTCGTGTTGTCGGATAGGTAAGTTTTTTAAAGTATCCGGTCCTGGCAGTGTACGGGCTAGCACGCTGGCCTCGCATTGCAAGGGCCGCCGGTTCGAGTCCAGTCTCGGGCATGGGAGGTTTTAATTAAGTATTGTGTTCGTCTTGTATTGTGTTCGTCTTGTGTTGTCCTCATTGTAGTGTCCACAATATTATAATTAAAGCCTGATAGATACAACAGTTTGTACAAAAACAAAATGGAGTTAAAAAAAGTTTTGATTCGTCTGCAAACATGATATAAAGAGTCAGATTTGTGGTCATGAAACTGGAAGTACTGACACCATCAAGTTTAATGTAATGGGACTCTCCCACGGCCGCAATAATTAGTTTCCATTCTTCATGGGTGAACCCAGCGTGGAGGGTAAGCAGTAACGTTGTGGCCTCGCATTCAGGAGGTCGCAGATTTTAGTCCCCGTGCAACAATCCAGGTTTGGTTTTCCATGGTTTCTCTAATCACTCCAGGTGACTGTATTCCTTGTCCCCAGCCCTTTCCTTCCTCTAACGACCTCGACCTCGACGAGAAAAACAAAAAAGCTACACTGGTGGTGCAGCGTCCTTAGTATAAATGCCAACGTTTCGGCCGGTCTGCTCGTCCTTCTATGGCGAAACTGCAATTGAGATGCGTTTCCCATGCTCCACTAAACACAACGAACACTGTTTACGATCACTTCTTGGAGACAATAGCAGTCTGAGATTGTTTGCTGATGATGCAGTCATCTATAGGGAATTAAGGAATAGTGCAATGGAATATGTATAACTAACAAAAAGAAACCATTTGTTCAGGATTACAAAGTAAACAGTTCAATTGTTGACATGGTTGATTCCCTAAAGTTTTTTGACGTAACGTTACAAAGCAATACGAAATCAGAACTTCGCATTAACTTTGATTGCAGGAAGAGCTATTTCTAGGCTGCAATTTTGAAGAATTGTAACGCTCATACACAGAAGAGAATCTCGTGCACTACTGTTGTGCCGTTTGGGATGCGTATAGCAAGGGATTGATCGACAGTATAGGAAACGTTCGGAGAAGAGCCACTCGATTCGTGAGTGCTTCCCACAGTTGTTACGAAGGATTCACAGAACTGATACGCACATAGGGCTGAGATTGGTAGACAGAGGACGTAGGTTTCGTTTGAATATATTGGGAAACATACAAACAACAAATTTCGTTCACGAGTGTGATGAAATATTTCTTCCACCAAGCAACACTTGCCTATAAAAAAACTTAATCACCCAGGATGTCAATGTTATTACGCACACATACACACCATCGGCGGTTATGTAAATGATTACAGTTGTAATTCTCCGCAAGGGACCGTCCATAAACTGCGTGGTTCCATTTTGTCCTCATATGAACCTCCCCTTCCCCACACGTAACCCGCCGTGGCTTCTGCCTCTACCCTCCCACGTAGCACGTAGCTTTTTCTCCCTGTTGATTCCAGAATGCATTTTGTACTGTTTTCTCCTGTCTGACTATAGTAAATTACATACGGAGATAATTAAATGACAGAAATAAATATTCACATACTGTTGTGTGTTCTGTACCTTATTTTAATTGTGACAAATAATACGAATGGAAATCTACGTGGCTTCACTCGAATACCTTCCCCCCTCCCCCCCACGTATCCCAGCGTAGCTTTCTACTCAACCCCTCCCCCTCGTAGACCAAGCCACGTAGTTTATGGACGGTCCCTAAAAGATAGAACGACCACCAGAGTGGATTACTGTTGTTCATGTTTAGTGGTGTTGCCAGGCCTGGTAGGGTAAAAAGGGACGTGGACAGCGTCAGATGTTGAGTGATCATGTAAAGAACACGGAGATGCCGCGTACGCGTGTGAAATAGCGTTAACAGCACCTGATAGTGTTTGAAAGTGACCTCATCATGTGATTCCGCTTGGCGAGCTGGTCAAATCGTGCAATAACCGAATTGGTGAGGCATTCAGATGTGATAGTGGCCCGGTGTTGGATTTTATGGGAACGTGAGGGCAGGCATACTCTCCGTCTAGGTTCCGGTCGACCACGCCTAACAACCACAAGGGAGGATCGCCGTATTTAGCACCAAGCACATCTTACCTCTTCACATCTGCGCCTGCCAACCGAGAACAAGTAATAGACTCCCTGTAACATTCTTTGTCATCCTTCACCATTGGTCGGAAACTATCAACAGCCGGACTAGGGAATTGCCGTCCCATGCGTAGGCTGCCGTTAACACCACAAATTAAACGGCTGCGTGGTGCCGTGAATCATGGAATTCTGTTGAATGAAGTCGCATTATGTTCAATGATAAATCACGTTTCTGTACTACCTCGGATGACCATCGTCGGCGCGTATGTTGGTACCTCGGGAGAGATGCCATTCTTCCAATGTTTTGGATATGTACGGCGGTGTTTCTCCTGGCGTCATGGTGACTTCAGGTCACGGCTGGTAGTGACTGAGAGAACTATAACGTGATAACTGTATGTCACGGACATACTGCAATTTTTCAACAGGACAACGCTCGTTCACACACGACACGTCAGTCTATGATCTTTATGAGTGATGTTGAGGTACTCCCGTTGCCAGCAAGATCCCCAGATATGTCCCCGATAGAACATGTGTGCTACCAGCTCCGAGGACATCTTCGCCCCAGCGCCAATATCCGGGATATTAAGGACCAGTTTCAACAGTTCTGGAGGAAAGGATACAATGGTTTTATGACACCCCCTCCATGCATCCATGCCAAAGGAGGAGCAACGTTATAATGATAAGTGGGCTCATTCTGCCTAGTTATTTGTAAATTTGATTCGATTTTGTAATCACTGAAATAACGTGGTATACCCTTTCAACCCGAGAAGTTTCATTTCGTTTCCTTCTCCCCTACTGGTTACCTCACTTTTTGTCAGGCAGTGTATCTGAGTAGCAATGACAGGACAGATAAGATTAGAGAAATTATGCGCTGTACTGATACTTATATGAATTCATTCTTCCGTCATGCTATTCACGATTAGAATGTACAGAGTTAGTTTTGGTGCAATACAGCCAACCATATATTCTGAACTGCATTTAGACCTGATACATGGATAGAATGGAAACAATCACTCAAGTCTATCGACAGAATAATTCGAGGAGATATACTCGGACAGTGCTCAGATTGCCACTAATGAGTGCAGCTCCTTGATCAGTATTCTCATGACTAATTCCAAAACTTGAACATCTGAACACTGTTTTAATCTTATTATCATTCTCCAAGTTCTTTAAAGATAAAACAAACTATTGAAACCTTACAGACGAAACAACGATTTAGTCGTATGAGCCAACTATGCATACATCCGTTTCCAGTCAGGCACACGGCAGCTTATCGCGTTCATTAGGCACGAGACTTCTTCAGACGATGCCACCAGTTGAACTATGGCCCACTAATTGATCGAGCGTCTGGAACGGAAATCAGTATATGCGAATTGAGGTTACTAATTGTGATCATTTAAATTATTAAAGCTAACCGCTAATTGATGGACTCAAATGGTAGAACGGAATTTGAATAATGAATTCAAGTGGCCGGAAGTCAGCATACTGTTATGTTCATGACGATTTGAGCAAATATCGGTCGAAAGCTTAATTTGAACACGTTTCTCGGATGTACTTTCTTTATAAGTTGTTTAATGCTTTAGAAAGACAGTGTAAGCTTAATGGCAGAAGAAACAGAGTATCGAGATACGGACCGATTGAATCCGAACCACGATGCATCGTACGCAAAACAAGCTTTGCGAGAGGAGATTATCAAGTTAAAAGGCTTCGTAAATTTTAGGTACCGAGCGTGGTGGGTGAGCGGTTAACGTTCTGGCCTCGCATTCGGGAGGACGCCGGTTCGAATTCCCGTCCGGACATCCAGATTTGGGTTTCCCCAAATCACTCCAGGCGATTTCCTGGATGCTTCCTTCAAAAAGGCAATGGGCGAATTCCTTCCCGTTCCTTGTCCCCAATCCCATCCCGCCTCTAATCACCTCGACGTCGACGAAGCGTAAAGCCGTAAGTTTAAAAAAATTAGGTGGGACAGGGATTCCGACCTGCGACCTCTCCTTGTCACTCTGACAACTGATCGCCCAGCTACCAAACCAACTCCACACGGTAAAATTTTTTATAAACAAGATGTGGATTAATGAAAAAAATGTAAGGACCCGATTTCTTTTAAAAAAATTCAGGGTTAGGCAGTTAGTCAAGCCATAGAATTTGGGGATTTCGTGAATTCTATCATGGAAACTCGTACATTATTTGAAACATTTTTACTTATTAAATATGTTATAATTTTAGAAACATACACATTTCTTGCATGGTTTGCAATATAGATGGTAATAATTTTCTTGCAGTTGGCTCGTCGTTTGTTCGTTCGTCGGAGCATTTATTTTGGAAATTTTTTTTTCAAAATTGTCTATCACCAATTTTTATTTTCCATAGTAGAATCGATAAAGCTGTGTATAATGAATTTCGTTTATTTTAATGAGTTGAGCTCTGTGTGCAGAAGATTGGTCATTAGCAGCGCCGTTTCAATTTTGTTTAATTTTCCTGGATTTTCTTTTCAGCATTAATTATTTTCTCAGTCTGCAGTTCCCACTCCGCTCCGCATCGCACAGGTATTTTCGTTTGGTTTTGCTCACATTTTCTGGCGATTTAGACTCTTTCGTTTCATACGAGTAGATATTTTCTGATTCAAATGGTTGTAGGTTACACCAATTTTTTAGAATCCAGATTTGTATTATATTGTAGCTACGATATCTATCTTTCAATTTTAATTGTTATAACTCACCAGAACACTGTTGTCGAATCAGAAAACCTCTCTCGTTGAATGTTCGGAACGTACTGAAGTTGCTAATTTAGATCTTAATGCGCGATGATTTCTAGAACGACCAAAAGTTGTGAGGAGAACTTCGCCAAGTTTTGTTACAAGCGGGCATTCTTCTTCTACAAATCGACACCTAATCCGTTAGATTCTGTCGGTCGTCGTCCAGAGCATTTACTGCTTTATCTTCTTAAGCAGTTTATTGCGAAGGGTTTGTCTGTTGTCACTTCCTTCAAACGTTAAAAGGTCAGTTCCATTACTTTTGATGTGTCTTTTGGTTTGCTCGAATCTATTTTTAGTTTTATGTCAATATAGACAGCGGTCTCTTGTGCTTGTCGTACAATGTGTAGTATTGGCCTAAGTTTGCAATTAAGGGATTGTTTGAGTTTCTGGATGCTCGGTAAAAAGATCTTGTAATCTCTGCGATTCTTTCTTGGAGCATCGGAATACCTGCGGCTTCGTGCAGGTCAGCTGTGGGAAACCGGGGAGGCACATGTAGTGCTCGCCGAAGCGCACGATTCTGCATGGTCTGCAGCCTTTTTATCGCGGACCTGGAGGCGTAGCCCCATACGGGACACGCGTACTCAATTACCGGTCTTATCAGGCTGCAATATACGCTCACTCCGGTATTGGCTGCCAGTGCACTGTCCGTATTTAGAATAGGGTACAGCTCCCTCAGCCTCGTAGCAGCTTTGAGTCGGGTCTCCTCAATGTGACGCTTCCATGTGCGCCTGGAGTCAAGCGTCACACCAAGGTATTTTACAGTGGTTGACCACTCGATGTCCTCTCCGTGAAGTCGTAGTTTTGTTGTCTGGTTGCGCTGGCGATCACGTTTCCCCAGACGTCTCGTCAGCATTATTGCTTGGGTCTTGGTCGAGTTTATGGTAATCCTCAACCGCCTGGCCCAGGCTTGTTGTAGACGGCGAATGGCAGCAGCTTTACATCTATGCGCGGTGAAGAAGGCCGTGTCATCCGCGTATATGGCTGTGCGAACCGTTGCTGGAGCAGGGATGTCGGCAGTATACAGGTTGTACAGTACCGGCCCTAGTACTGACCCTTGCGGCACACCTGCATTGATTGGGCGGCGAGAAGATAGATCATTCCCAACTCTCACTCTGAAGGATCTTCCAGTGATGTAACTCCTTATTAGCTTCACAAGCGGGCCGGGGAGTGCCTGGTTGTAAAGCTTATAAAGTAATCCGCTGTGCCAAACGGAGTCAAATGCTCGTGCCACATCTAGTAGAACTAGCGGACAGTAGCTCCGGTGGTTGAATGCGGTGGTGGCGCGCTCGACTATGCGCATGATCTGCTGAGTGGCGGAGTGAACCCTCTGGAAACCAAACTGGAACTCCGGGATGATGTTCTCTCTGCGGATGTGTTCTTCCATCTTCTTGAGAAGGAGCCTCTCAAAGACCTTGCTTAGTGATGGGAGGAGGCTTATGGGCCTGTAGTTTTGGGGGAAAGTGCCGTTCTTCCCTGGCTTATGTACACCGATCACCGTTGCCTGCTTCCAGCATCGGGGGTAGTGTTGAGTGCGTAATATACAGTTGAACAGCTCGGTTATGCGTTCTATTGCTGGAGCTGGAAGGTTTTTCAGCAGCCTATTTCCCAGGTTATCATTTCCAGGTGCCTTTTTGATGTTTAATCTGGAGATGATTCGACGAACTTCTTCTGCAGAGACCTCGTCGATCTGGTAGCCGTCGTCATTAGCGGTTAGGAAGCGCCGCAGCCTTCTGCGGATATCCGCAGATTCTTCCTCGTCGTCGTCCTGCGCAGGCCGAAACTGTTTCTCAAAGTGGTCGGCGAGGGCATTGGCCTTGTCTTTGTCGCTGAAGACTAGTCCCCTCTCGCCATGTAGCGGGGGCATTCTTTTGCGCTTCTTGGTGAACCGGCGGGTCTCCACCCACAGATTACCGTCGGTCACGTTCAGCGACGCCAGGCGAGCGGCCCATTCTCTGTTGCGGTGTTCCTGGAGACTCACCTTCAGCTCGCGCTGCAGGCGATTTAGGAGGCGCCTGGTGTTGCGCTGTCTCGTAAGCCTCCACTCCTTAGCCACTCTGTTCTTGTGTCTAATCTGAGCCAACAGATTTGGCGGTAATTGACGTGACTTTTGTCTTGTCGCGGGAGGAGGCGTCAAGAATGACAGATGAGACCTGTTTTATAGCCGCCTCAATTTGCCTCTCGTCTAGTGGGCGCAGGCGCTGGATGGATTCTGAGACTTCTTCGCGGAACCGTTCCCAGTTTGTACGGTTATAATTAAATTCATTTGGAACAATTCGTCTCCATGATCCAACGTCGATGCTCATCATGACTGGAGAGTGGTCTGATGAGAGCCTGTTCATGGTGGTTGCTGAGACGAATCCAGCGATGCCTCGGGTGATTACATGTCAAGGACATCAGGGCGGCTGCCACTCCAGGGGTGGTGGGTCGGCCCAGACCTGGAGATTGTTCCTGGTACTCATTCTGTATAGCTGGTTTCCCGCTGGATTGCTGACTCTTGACTTCCATGCAGGATGTTTTGCATTGAAGTCGCCTCCAATGATGAGCTTACCCCTAAGGGTGAGCAGCTGGCGGATATCATCTTCAATTGGTGCTCTTCGTGGCGGTCTGTATGCTGAGACGACGGTAACTGCTCCCGATGTGGTTGCCATTTCGATTGCTGTTGCTTCGATTATTTGCAGTGGTGGAGTGTGTACCGTGTGGTGATGGATGCCTCTTTTAATGTATATGGCCACTCCTACTCCCGCAGTGGGTCTGTCATGACGGTAACACAGGTAGTTGGCTACCGTTGCTCTAAGATCAGGTTTTAAGTGAGTTTCGGCTACTAGACATATGTCTACGTTCTCTTCCCGTAGGAATTGCCGAAACTCACCGAGTTGTTGGAAAATGCCGTCGGCATTCCATATGCATATTGATATGCCATCTATGTTAACTCTGTCCATGACTGGCGTGGGAATTCTGTGGAAGGTCAGCTCGGTGAGCCGTCGTTATTGCGGTTTAATGTCCGCGGCCAGTTGATCGAACTTTGTCAGTAGTGTCGTTAACATTGTCAGAAGTGACCCAACAATGTCGAACAGACGATCCATAGCTGCTCTTCCCTCGTTGCTTAGTGTGGGGAGTGGATAGTGCTGTTGGTGGTTTTGCCTTGCTTGAGTGGGCAAGCCTTGAGTTTCTGCCGCTTGTGGCAGTGGTTATGTAGTGTCTCGCGACTGGCTAGTAGATGCCGATTCTGTCGGTAAGTTTTCGAGTTATATAAGTTTGAAAATACACTGATTTCGGACCGGTCGTTTTCGATAGAATGCATCCTCCCATCAAAGTACTAGTCAGTGTAGCTGCCCGCATTAGATTAGAGGGGTACGATGGTCCCAATGTACTGACCGTACTGACTGCGGGTTTTAGGCAGTTTCCCCCAATTATTTAAGCGAATGCTGGAATGCTCGCTAATCTCCGTCGAGCGTGGTAACGCTATGGCCTCGCATTCGGGAGGACGCGGGATCAAATCCCGTCCGGACATCCAGATTTGAGTTTTCCATGGTTTCCACAAATCACTACAGCTGAATGCTTCAATGGTTCCCTCAAAATGCCATGGCCGGATTCCTTCCCGTTCCTTGCACCCAGTCCTTTCCCACCTCTAATGACCTCGACGTCGACGATGCGGACTGCCATAAGAGAAAAATAGGCCTAATCTCCGCCGCATAAACTACGCATTTCACAAACAAATATATATTTATCATAAAAAATACAGGTAACATGTTTCACAGCCAAATGACGACACTTATAAAGCATCCCTTTTGGAATAGGATCCCCCGACGGAAGCGGAAGATGAGGGAATTGAAAACACCTTCACCTAAGTGAGTCGAACGACCCGCATTGGTCTCCCGGCCCTAAAAGCTAAACGCTAAAATAATAAAAACAAAAACAGACAATGTATGAGACGTGTATAGTTTTTCTTATGGCCATGAATTAAAATTATTAAATGCCATTTACGTAATTGATATATATATATACAATGAAGAGTCAAAACATTATGACCCACCGCTTAATAGCGAGATCGGCCACTTTTGGAACACTGTACAGCAGCGATTCGACAAATCCTTGGTAGGTTTCCGGATGTATCTGGCACCAGATGTCTATGCACAGGTCACGCAATTCCCTTAAGGTACACGCTCACTAGGGCTGGCCGCATCGCATCGCAGAAATGCGTCAGCAATCGCTTACACCAGTGATGTCAAAGATACGGCCCGCGGTCCGCATCCGGCCCCCGGGGCCCTATCAATACGGCCCGCGATCGCAATGTGACATAGAAAGAAGAATCATGTTTTTTAAAGCTTTTAGACTTCACTCGATTCCTCTACGGAAGTTTTAAAATGCGCAAACTACATTTATAAGTAATTTCAAGGGCAGCGCGTGCCTAAACAAGCGAGAGAGATAGACAGTAACACCATCTCTTAGCAACAAGCGGAATCTTCCACACGCTTCGAGTCTAGACTAGAACCTTCCTTATCAATATAAAACGAGTGCGTCGGCGCGACGTGAGTCAGTTGAGTCCATTGTGAAGGTATTGTGCATTTGTTTGTGTCGTGCGCGTGCGATATCCATAATTGTTGTGTCGAGTTCCATAATTGTTACGATTTTGGCATAATGTCACGAAAACGTAAAGTTGATAGTGAGTGCAGAGTTTTTCAGTCTAAATGGGAAATTGCATATTTTTTCATAGAATGGAAAGGTAAACCACTGTGTTTGATTTGCAATCAAACAGTTGCTGTTTGCAAGGAGTTTAACTTGAAGAGACACTATGATACGAATCATAAATCAAAATTCGATTGTTACACTGAAAAAATAGGAATGGACACATTGTCATCTTTAAAATCTAAACTTCAAGGTCAACAATCGATGTTTACTAAAGCTAATACTGAGAGCGAAGATGCCCTGAAATCAAATTTTATTATTGCATTAGAAATCGCGAAGAGATCAAAACCTTTCACTGATGGTGATTTTATTAAAGACTGTATGTTGAAAGTTGTCGATGTTTCATTTCCATTTGAAAAGTCAATAATTCAAAATATTTCGCTGTCAAGAAACACTGTTGCTTCAAGAATAAATGATTTATCTCAAAATTTGGTTCTTCAATTGAAGGAGAAAATTAAGGATTTTACAAACTTTTCACTGACTGTTGACGAGAGCACTGATACTGTTGATACAGCTCAACTTGCTATTTCTATACGAGGTATTAACAGTAACTTTGAAATAACTGAAGAACTATTAAAGTGCGTTTCATTGACAGGTACTACAACAGCAAATGATATTTATTCGGCAATTGAGCATTTGATAGCAGAATATGAACTTGACTGGAATATACTTAGCAGCACAACTACACAAATGGAGTTGATAGGTCTTCAATCGGACAGTATTTTGAAAGAAAAATTTAAAGAGGTTAACGCTCTTACATTTTATACACAATATTTCAAGAGTTTGGATAACTACCCGGAATTAAAAAAAGCATGCAGCACGCATTCTGAGCATGTTTGGTAACACCTATTTATGTGAGCAGATGTTTTCCGTCATTAAAATAAATAAGAACAAACATCGCACAAGACTTACGAATGAACATCTGCAATCAATTCTTAAAATAATTACAACAAATATGATACCTGACATCAATGAGCTTGTCAAAAACAAGAGAAATCTGGATCCTCGAGCTCAAAATAATTACCCTCTTTTATAACTTTGATATGATTTTTAACAACCATATATTATATACTATACAATTAAATAAATAAAATGTTATAATAATTCAGTACATTTTTGTTATTTGAATCTGGCCCGCCTACACATTCTAAATTTAATATACGGCCCTCTGCAAAATTGAGTTTGACACCTATGGCTTACACTGATTCTAATGGAACAACCCACACTACAGGCGGGTCGAGTCGGGGCGGGGCGGGCCGCGTCGCGTCGCACTGCATGGCCAGGCGTATTTTTGCGTCTAATGCGCCCGGATGCGACCCGCCGTTACCTAGTTTGCGATAGGAGTTGCAAGAACACGGACTTATTTTTGTAAGGTACGTTACAATTACTTTAAATTAACTGTTTTAATTCAATAAAAAATGCTTAAATTGGCGACAAAAGTAAAAGAAGTTACTTTTTGCAATAATAATGCTGGTTGCGAAAAGTTAATTTTAGGAATTTGAACAAAGATGAAAAAAATCACAAAATTTGTCGTTTATCGTCACTTTTTCTTTGCTTGTAGGTTTTTATTTTCTACATGCTAGCGAAATGGATGAGGAGCACCTTATTTTCTAAAGCACAAACGTTCCTCAGGAGTGATTGCTTCTTTAAATTTTGTATTTCGTTTTTCCAAATCTTCTTTTAAAATTTCTAACAACTCATAATAATTTTCAGTTGACATCCTGTAGTACTGGAAACATTTTTTGTCGTGTCTCAACAAATCCTTGTGTAAAGTGTGATATTCACCGAAATTTTTTCGTTTAGAACAAATTTTATGGCACCACTGCTTTTTCCGCTTAATTTTCTTCTTCTTTTCTTCATCAATTAACATCTTAAAAAAGAAGAGCTCTTCGTCTGACGTGTCAATCTGCACTGAACCGATCGTGACGACTGTAAAAATGCGACTCGCTGCGTTCCGATGCGTCCAGATGTGCGTTGCAGCAGTTTCGCTCAGTGCGATCCGATGCGACCCGCCCTGGTGTGCGCGTACCTTTAAATTACGGGCAGGAGGATTTTGGGGGCTGAGGTGACATCCGATAGCGTCCCAGATGCGTTCTATCGGGTTGAGTTGAGGCGAATATATCAACGTGAGCTCACTATCTTGCTCCTGAAACCACTGTAGCACGATTCTGGCGTCGAGACACGGAAGTGGAAGACATGAAGGCATGAAGGTGGTCCGCAATATCTTTCACGTTGTGCACAGCTGTCATGGTGCCTTCGACCACCGCTACGGATACCACAGAGGGCGAAGTGAACGTCCTCCCACCAGCCTGCGGCTGTGGCAGGTGCTTGTTTCGAGCAGCTGTTCGCCTGGAAGGCGGCGTATCCTGACAGGAAAATCAACCTGGTATAACGAGAAACACGATTCATGTGACCAGGCGACACGTTTCCATTGGTCCACAATCCCATCTCGATGTTCTCGCGCCCACTGTTCTCGTAATTGACGATGTCGTTGGGTCAACATGGGAACACTGCTAAGCTCCATGTTAATTTGAACGGAACGGTGTGCTGCGAAAGACTTGTAACTTCACCAGCATTGTACTCTGCCAATAGGTCTTCAACAAATCGCCTCCTATCCTACTTTATAGAGCGGACAAGACTCTGACTTCCAAGATCTCTGATGAGGAATGGAAGTCCACCACCGGGTTGCCTACTCGTGGTTTCACCGTCCTTTAATCACCTTCTATTGATACTCAGTACAGTAACATGCAAACAGTCGACCAGCATCACCGTGCGAGATGCTCGTTCCCAGTCGCTCATCCATATCAGAATGCCCTTTGTCAAAATCATTTAGGATAGTGGATTTCACGTTTTGCCAGACGTATCGTCACTAGCAGTATTCCCATGCGTCTCTGCTCCGTTAATATACAGGGGGAGGACAAAATAATACGAACACCTGTGAAATAATGGAAAATCTTTATTAATAGGGGGTTGGGCCACCCTTTGACTGTAGTACAGATTTAATACGACGTGGGATAGATGCATAAAGGACATGGGAAATATTTAAAGGTATATTAAGCCATTCCTCCTGCACCCCCATGCTTCAAAGACGGCAAGAGGCATTCAGGATTAAACGCTTCTCTGGGCGTTCTGCAGACATAAACGCGTTCGGACGTCTGAAAAAGGGTGAATGACGATTCATCTGACCATATTACCTGTTGCCACTGCTGTGGGGACCAGCCTTTGTGATCTCTGAACCAATGGCGTCGCTTGAAAGCATTAGTTGCTGTCACCAAGGGTTTACGAATTGCCACTCTGTTATAAATGTTCTCAGCATGAATTAAACTTTTGACAGTTTTTGTTGAAACGGGGTCCTGGAGATGACTGTTCATTTCGGATGTTATCTCGGATAACGATTGCTTGTGCTTTCGGGTTACTATGCGCTTCAAGACCCGTCTATCCCTATCAGTAAGCTTTGACTTTCGGCCACTGTTGTACTTTGAAGACGCCGTCTTACCCTCTTTCGTGTACGCTGTCATAACGGCTGATACCGTACTCCTTTCAAACCCCATTCCGTAACCGATGCTCCACTTAAACGCGCTCTGACAATCATTTCTCTTTGGAATTCTGACAGGTCTG
Source organism: Vandiemenella viatica (assembly GCA_031002005.1). Classification (NCBI taxonomy): domain Eukaryota; kingdom Metazoa; phylum Arthropoda; class Insecta; order Orthoptera; family Morabidae; genus Vandiemenella; species Vandiemenella viatica. The sequence continues at coordinate 1,107,369 of CM061921.1, read as the reverse complement.
ACATTTCAACTTATCACAGACAGTTCGATAGACACATGCAACGCAGGTGACTGCTGTTGAGATACTGATACCTTCCTCTTCACGCTTACTAGGTGGCAGACTTCTGTTGCATGTGGCGCGGCTGTACTGCAGGTATGAAATACGTCATACTTTTACACAGGTGTTCGTATTATTTTGTCCTCCATCTGCACTTTCCTTATCGTATGACGTACCCGCAACGTCACTAGACAGCATTTAATATAGCGGTATGCAGTGGTCATAAAGTTTTATGTATATAGGCGCGCGCGTTTTTACGATTGCATTGTCTATGGTATCAGTTCGAAATTTTCATTTAACGGACACCGGGCGTTTCGTACCATGGAAGGCCTTTAAAAATCTTATTACCAGAGGTAATCCCAAGATTAAAGTACAGTTGGACATCCTACACGATCATATATTCTTCAACATAAACAAATCCTGCATAACTACGATTTCTACCTCGTTGGAGGGCAATGTCAACAGCGCAATGATTTCGTGATGACTCCAGATCATTAATGTAAACAGATGCGTTAGCCACTCTTCGCGAAACAAGTGCTAACCGACGGTCTACACGCTCTAGTTTAACTCTGAAATGAAAGCAACTCGTGCCTAATCCAAAAATACTTGGCACATCCAGACGGAAAGAATGAGTGCCTACAGGAGACATCTTAAGGACTGCGCGAAAGAAGAAAAGACAAATTCACGTGCAACTCTTATGGCCATTTGTACATACCTATATAGCTTTAGTCAATTTATGTTCTCCGTATTCTTATTTATAAGACCTCTTCGGAATGTAGTAGGCCCAAACTAATTTTAAGAAGTGCACAACGGCTTACAGTGAAGGGCCGAATATATTCTGTCATCTGAAAAGGCGTACCCATTTATCGTTAGTTTTATAACCGGTTGGATCCACCCGTAGGAAGCGTGCTAAGTGAGCGATACCAGAGGAGCAAGATGACAGCTTACTCTCCGCCGTGTTGTCTTGGTATTATGTGTGGATGACTGATGAATGAGAGTTTATTAGGCCGAGCAGTAACGCTCTGGTCTCGAATTTGGGAGGACGTAGGTTCGAATTCCCGTCCACACAGCCAGCTTTCGGTTTTCATGGGTTCCCCAAATAACTGCAGGCGAATGCCTGGATGGTACCATCAAAAGCCATGACCGAATTCCCTCCTGTTCCTTGTCCTCCCCAGTCCTTTCCCGACTCTAATAACCTTGACGTCAACGAGGCATGAAACCATAATAAATAAGAAAGCTAGTTTATTGTCTTTACAGTGTTACGTGTGAAGATAGAAAATGACATTCGGAGAGAGCACTAGTTCAGAAAGGACATCACGAGGCTGCCATGATTAATGTCCACGACTTTTAGGCGAATCACCATCAGCCGGGTTGTATGGTCTCTGTTTATATGCATTGCAATGCTGTTTTGGCGATAGAGAATTGTATACCTACAATTTTCATGCGTTACGGGTTAAGAACAAAGAAGCAAACTAGCTTAGTTCCTACTGAGAGAGAAGCACATTACTGAGCTTAAAGACGGTGACTACTAGTCCAGATGCCGCCGGTCCTCCTAATTAAAGTGCATGAACTGCCATCTTACGGTCAACTGGCAATTCATGTCGGCGCACAACACAACTGCGAACCTCAAGAAATGAGTTTTTTCCACATTTACGTAAATCCACTGTTATAATTAGTTTTAAATTAGTGTATATGAGGACGAATATTATAAGAATAATTAAGGTCTGACTATTATTGCCTGAAAGTGATTAAAAATTTTTGCTTAGCGTATCATTCTTCAAAAAAATGCATCAATAAGTATAATTTCTGATAAAAAATAGCGTAAATACATCGTTCTAAATAACTTAGTGAGATTTACGCTGCTTCCAAACAATTCTCCTTTTCCCAACATTTTGACCAATGCCTACGGTCTTCTTCTGGAAAATTTTGTAAATATTTACTTTGTTTATGCTCTAATTTATCTTCAACAGCATACAAAACATTATCGCTAATTTTTTTTTTGCTGTCATAAGTCTCTCGACTAGTTTTATGCAATCCTCTATGTCTTCCTATCTTGGGCTAACCTCTTTATCTCAGCATACCCCTTACAACCCACGTCCTTCAATTATCTGCTTCATACGTATTGCAATCTCTTGCTTCCTCTGCAGTTCTTACCTTCTACTGTTCCCTCCACTAACAAATTAACCAACCCCGTATGTCTCAGAATATGACCCAGCATCCTGTCTCTTCTTTCTGTTAAGACTCTTTCACAAATTTCTTCCCTTGCACATTATTTTCAGAACATGTTCATTTCGTACTTTATTTGTCGACATACTTTTCAACATCCTTCTATAGCACTTCATTTCAAATGCTTCAATTTTCTTTTTTTCTGGAATTCCTAAAGACCATGCTTCACTACCGTAAGGGAGTGTGCACAAACTACGTGGCCCGGTCTAAGGGGGGGGGGGGGAATTGGCTGAAAGGCTACGCTGGGCTACGTGGGGGGGAGAGGGGGGGGGGTTCCGAGCCAGGCCACGTAGCTTTCCTTTCATAACATTTTTCACAGTTAAAATGAGGAACAGAACTCACAACATCATGTGAATATTTATTTCTCTCAGTTAATTATCTCCTTATATAATTTACAATCGTCTGACAAGATAAAACAGCACAAAATGTCTTCTGGAATCAAAAGGGAATAAAAGCTACGTGCTACGTTGGAAGGGGGGGGGGTAGAGGCAAAAGGCACGGAGGGCTACGTGGGGGGGGGGGGGAGGGGGGTTCACAGGAGGCCAAAATGGAGCTACGTGGTTTATGCACGCTCCCTAAGGTGCTGTGCCCCACCCATAGAATTTTAAAACGTTCTTTCTTAGACCTAGATCAATATTTGAAAATATAAGAGTTTTTTCAAAAAGCCACTTTTTGCTAGTGCTATTCTGTTTTTAACATCATTCCTATTTTTATATTTATTATACTGTTATTGATATCATTTATGCTACTTTTCATCACTTTTGTCTTGTTTTGGTTTATATTCAGTCCAAAATCTTCCTTCAGTATTTTGTTCACGCCATTCAGTAACTTCTAATGAACCTCAGACTGTTCTGCTAACAGGACAATGTCCTCAACAAATAATAGTTTATTGATTTTTCTCCATTAACAACTTATGCCATATTAAAATTTTTCCTTTACTTTCTTCATTGTTTTCTATACATACAAGTTGAATATTAACAGGTATAGACTATAACATCGTCTCACGCCCTTTTTAACTGATGCATATCTCTCATGATCCTCTACTTTTATTAAAGACAAAAAAAAAAAAAAAAAAAAAAAAAAAAAAAAAAAAAAAAAAAAAAAAATGGAAAATGGGAGTGCAGAGAAATTGTCACAGAAAATCCATTGTAATTAAGGTTAAATTGAATTGATTCTTACACAGAGTGCTAATTATTCTTCTATCTCTATATCTTAGGCTAGATATCTTTAAAATTTTGAACATCTTATCTCACCTAACATTGTCAAAAACTTTTTCCAAACTGATCTCTCTTCCACTATCATTTCTAATCTTCTGTATATGATCCTAGTCAGTAATTTCCAAGCATGTGCTGTTAGACTTGCGATCATTCTCATATTTGTCAGCTTGTGCTCTCTTTTGAAGTGTGAAGAGACCGAGCGGGGCGGTGTAACGGTTAGCGTTCTCGCCTCGCATTCGGGAGGACGGCGGTTCGAATCGCCGTCCGGGTTACCAGATTTGGGTTTTCCATGGTTTCCCCAAATCACTCCAGGCAAATGTCGGGATGCTTCCTTCAAAAAGGCCATGGCCGAATTCCTTCCCATTCCTTGCCCCCCATCCTTTCCCGTCTCTAAAGACCTCGATGTTAAAAAGAGACGTAAAGCAGTTAAAAAAAAAAAAAAAAAAAAAAAAAAAAAAAAAAAAAAAGTGTGAAGACAACACTTTTATTAAAATCAGTTGGAATCTCTCCTGTTTCGTAACTGTTTGATATCAGTTTGAATAGTCCTAGAATTCCTTATTCACCTAGGGATTTCAGATGTTCTGCTGGAATCCCAATTCCAAAGGCCTTATTTGATTTCAAATCTTTCAATGCTCTATCATATTCTAAAGTTCTAAACAGAGGATCTCTTAGCCATGCATGTTGACATTGCCTTCTTGCAGCACACTGTTGTTCAAATTATCCATATCATATAGCTTCTGTATGTATTACTTTCACCAGATAGCTCTATCTTCTGAGCTTAAGAGGTTTTAATGTTTTTACAGCTTTTCTTTATTTCTCCAATTTTTTTTGATACTCCTAAAGGCCACATCTACTTTACTACAACCGTTTACTTTTTTGCTTCTTCGCACTTTTATTTCAGCTACTTTTTTGATTTATTGCTTTTCCTGTATTTGATTTCTAAAATATCTGTATTGCTCTCTTCTTGCTTCATACTGAGCCTTTTTACCATCGCCACTACAGCGAGTAATATCACTTAACTGTCACGTAAATAACATTAAATGAGTGTAAGAATGTGGATCAATATTCAGATATAAGATTCAACAGCTGGGTCACAAGATTTCTTGTTGAACTTTTTCATGTTCACTTCGTACTGTTTTACCCGTTTAGTGTATTTTTTTATATCAAGTAATGTGAAGCGAAATATTAAACTCTTTCTGCATCGAAATACAGTAAATTTACCAATCTAGTATTCTTCCCAAAGGTTTATTTAAATTACTGCGCACTTATGTGCCCATCAATGTATTAAAGTCACTAGGGCAGTATTCAGTAGGTCAAGTACACTACATTTCGGGGCAGTAGCTCATTAGATTAATGGAGCAAAGGTTGTATGTAACTCGATCCATATAACATACCATCACAGATAATTTATTAATGCAATTAATCTTAATACTCTTATCAGAATTATAACTAGTGTTACCGGTATGTGGACTAATGTCAATTTACAACTGATTTCACTTTATCAGAGCCATGGATTATTACAATAGTAATTCGTAATATAGCTATTTATTTGAGCACAGAAATAGTTTATTTCCTTTAACAATGGTGCTGAGGAATATGTGTAGTATAAAGTCCTGTGATATTCTCTCAAATAACGTATATTTGAAACCGATTGACATATTAATTTAAGTGCGAAGGAAGTTATGCCACGGTAACATATCCTCATCTATTTTCGCATTTCACGAATGTTTTCTTTTAAATTCTTTCAGCGTAAATTCTCTTTCCCCCTTCCCCCTCCCAAGCCACTTTAGCTTTTTACGAATTTTACATGTTCTCGGTATTAGAGATAAATTACTCAGTATTTCTGTCAGTAATTTATTCCAGGTGCTTACCTACACTCTCCGTCTGTCTGAACTCGCGTACTACTTTGTGTCGGTCATGGTCATTTATTTTGTTCCTCGTACGGCTTTTAATTCTTCTATCAATACTCAACCAGGCCTCCTCACCTATATTCATCTTAGACACTCCCAGCAATCCTGTCCTACAACCAGTCCTTTTTTGACTATTAGAACTAATTTTTTCGGTTAACAATTTACGATTTTCTTGAAAATTATTTCTACCGATGAACAGTCACCCCCATCGAGCAAACTCTGACAGACACATCTTCCAAGGTGAAATTAAGAGGAGAACTGGCGCGGAATTTTCAAGGTCACAACTGGAGTAAGACAAGGAGGTGGCCTCTCACCTGTTCTGTTCATTCTGGTGATCGACAAAGTCACCAGGACCTTGAAACTTGCACTACCAAACCAGTCATCATTGGAGCCGGAACACGAAAGACCTAAATCAGGAGCCTGGCTTTTGAAGATGACATCGCAATCCTAACCAACGACTCTGAAGGATGCTTCCATTGCTGTTCAAACCCTACACGAGATAGCGGTGAAGACAGGACTACAGATATCGTACGAAAAGACGAGTCGGCACCCCAGGAAAGTCCCTTTGATGATCATACATGGAAAGATTGCAAGAGTCGATCGATTCCGGTACCATGGTGAACGGGTCCACCCCAGTAGTAGAGATGGAACCTCTATCTTAGATTGATATGCCAAACTCAACGCAGCATACCAACTGTCGCGTAATAATTACAACAAGAATGCCAATCTGTCACTACAAAACTGTTGTCAGACCTCATTTCTTATATATACCGAGCGTGGTGGGTGAACGGTTAACGTTCTGGCCTCGCATTCGGGAGGACGCGGGTTCGAATCCCCGTCCGGACATACAAATTTGGGTTTTCCATGATTTCTCCAAATCACTCCAGGCGAATGCCGGGATGTTTCCTTCAAAAAGGCCATGTCCGAATTCCTTCCCGTTCCTTGCCCCCAGTTCCATCCGGCCTCTAATGACCTTAGCTGTCGACGACGAGGCGTAAAGCCATAAGTAAAAAAAAAAAAAAAAAAAAAAAAAAATTAAAAAAGTCAGTTTTTATATGCTGCGGAGACCTTGCTAATGAACAGGAGAGACATCATGGATGATTATTAAAAAGCTGAAAGACGTATCCTGAGGAAAATTCATGGCCCAAGAGTACTCTCGGAAGGAACCTAACGACTGAGAGCGAACTGTGAACTGCACCAGCATGTGGCGTAAGCACCTTCTGAGAATAGACGGCAACAGGTTTACCAAGAAGGTATTCTCACTTATCAAAAGGTATAAGACAGGAAGCATGTGACTCAGTGACTCGCTGGGATTTCTGATACTGATGTTGCAGATAATTTATACTGATGGCATTTACTATAGTTAATGTTGACGGTATGTTGAATTTTCTCAAAAACTGTTATTAAGGAAATTTTCTGTAGTAACTTTTGGCCTCCTAAGAGAGGATTTGGCTTAATTTATATGGATTTGTGGCTGAGACCTAGTATGAATATGGGAGTTATGATATCTGTCTGATGACCAAGTGTCTACTGCTACTCGTGGTACATGGGGGGGGGGGGGGCACATATTAGTAAATGACAGAAAAGGTTGCGGTGTGGGCGAGATGTGGCTGTGATTTCAAAACTTCACAACATCCTGTAACTCTTCAGTTTGGATCTAGCATGTTCAGTCTCTTTCCTCCAGTTATGTGTGGTGATGAATGGAACTGTGTGAATGCATTGACATGTGAGTGTGTCTTTCTATGATTTTTGGCCAGTCATGGGTGTTCTGTTCCACTTTTTTGTTTGCCATGATTGGGCTAGTTGTTGAGTCGAGATCGCTGTAGGCATGGAAATGTACGTGTGTATGCATCTCTATCTCTGTGTGTTTTTTGCGTAAATGTGGTGATACATTCCTTTTATCTCGTTTGTCCTGCACTTATGCTTGTGTGAGGTGACGTATGGATTTGTGGGTGAGACCTAGTATGAATATGGGAGTTATGATATCTGTCTGATGACCAAGTGTCTACTGCTACTCGTGGTACATGGGGGCACATATTACTGTCTGATAGACAAGTGTCTATTGTAACTCATGGTACCTGGGTCACATGTTACTAAATGACAAAAAGGGTTGCGGTGTGGGAGAGATGTGGCTGTGATTTCAAACTTCACACATCCTGTAACTCTTCAGTTTTTTCCTCCAGTTATGTGTGGTGATGAATGGAACTGTTTGCATGCATTGACATGTTAGTGTGTATGTATGTGTTTATGTGTGTCTTTCTATGATTTTTGGCCAGTCATGGGTGTTCTGTTCCACTTTTTCGTTGCCATGATTGGGCTAGTTGTTGAGTCGAGATCGCTGTAGGCCTGGAAATGAACGTGTGTATGCGTCTCTATCTCTGTGTGTTTTTTGCGTAAATGTGGTGATACCTTGCTTGTGTGAGGTGACGTACAGATTTTTGGTTGAGACCTAGTATGATATGGGAGTTATGATATCTGTCTGATGACCAGATGTCTACTGCTACTCGTGGTACCTGGGGTAAATGTTACCTGAATGGCAGTAAGGGTTTAGGTGTGGGATAGATGTGGTGGTGCTAATGTGAACAGTTTTGTACCTAGCACACATGATACTGGATGGTAGTGAGGTCTGTTGTGTGAGATAAATTAGATGATGTTGATGTGAAGAGTATGGTACCTGGAACATATGTTACTCATGATTTTTTTGGTCAGTTATGAGCCATGGGGGTTCTGTCCCATTTTTTCTTTTCCATGATTGGGCTGGTTGTTGTGTTGAGCTCGCTGTAGGCATGGATATATGTGTCTGTGTGCGTAAGTATGGTGATACCTTCCTTAAACTCAATTATCTGGATGTATGATTTGCTGTTCCTGTTTCTTTGAGCTTGTGCATGGATACGTATGGATTTGTGGTTGAGACCTAGTATGAATATGAGGGGTTCTGGTATCTGCTGATAGTCAAATGTCTATTGTAACTCATGGTACCTGGGGCACTCTTAATGAATGGCAGATAGGGTTGCAGTGTGGGGGAAACGTATTGATGGTAAATGTAATCAATTGTGTGTGATGAACACTATTTATGATGTAAATACTTAGGTGTATGGTGAAAACATGCCATCTTTTGCACACCCTCTATCTCGCCAGGCAGATGATATGTAAGGAGAGTTCTGTTTTTCAGCCAGTCATGGGGGCAAGAAAGTACTACACCACTTTTTTTGTTTCCATGGTTGGTGCAGGTAGTTGTCCTGAACTTTCTGTAGACTTGTACATGTATATCTGCGTCTCTCTTTGTGCATGTAAGTGTAAGTATTGTGATACCTGACTTAAACTCGTCTGTCTGATGATTTTTTTAACGATAGTTCTGCCCAGTTAATCAGTGGTAACGACAATTCTGCCCCACTTCATCGTTTCCATGATGCTTGCTGTTAGTTCTGTCGACCTCGCTGTATGCATGTACAAGTGTGTGCGTGTGTCTACTTCCTCTGTTAATTTGAGTCTAAAATATATGGTTATAGAATTATGCTCACCATCAACGTGTGCTTCTAACCATTGCTTCAGGGCTTTGGCCAATCTCCCATTTCACTGTACTCTTTACAGTTTACTGCCGTTTGTGTTGGCATACGAATTGTGTTTCTCACGTTTTTCACTACATAAAAATCATTTAACAGAGAGGATGATGAGGGGATGTACCAGAGAAGCGAAGGACTTGGGTACAAACCCACAGTCAGACCATTTCTTGTATATATAAGTGTAGTAAGGAGACCACATTTTTTTGTACATCAAATGCAAGGTGCAAAATATAGCAGCTAGATTTATTAGTGGAAAATATTCAACAAGTGCCTTAATAAAGGAACTGGACTGGATGTCATTGGAAGAGTGTCAGGGGCTGTATGTGGTGTATAATGCTGTTAGAATGGATATTGGCGAAATAATTCTGAGTGGTGTATGGAGCCTAAGTTGGCAATGACCACAATCTGGCATTAGACTTTAGATGATGAGGCCTGAATGGATAAAATATCCAAACACCCACTTTGACCTAACAATTTACGACAGTTCAAGCGTGGGTGCTATCTTCGGCGCAATAGAACTAGTGTCTGCACCTTTGGATACTTGTCGATGTGTGGGGATCTTCTATGAAAATGTGGGTTATGATGCCTGTTTGATGACCATGAAACTATCAGTTAGCTAAGAGCATTATGGTAACTTTATCGTGGTTACTTGAACAAAGCATGCAATTACAGTCAATGTCACACTTGGTCCTGAATCCGAAGTTTGGCGTCAGATGGGAACATTTAAAACCGAATGGAGAACTCTGCTGACACATGATTGGTTGAAAAATATTTTCCTGGAGAAAAGGGTGATTTTTCTTGAAAACTGCAGTAGAACCACCTTAAGTGAACATTTTGGTAGCTGGAATCCCTGTTAATGATTAGGAGAAGACTTTGCGAATCTTTGGTTTACTTTAACACACGAACAAAAGGTAACCCTGTCAGTAACTGTTCAGAGGTTGGATTGGGAATCATTGGAAACAGAATGAAGTTTGGGGAAGTTCTGGGCGTATGTTGGCGATGAGGCTAGGGGTAGATCTTGGTGAAAGAATTAGGAATAGTGCACTGGATTTACTTCTATAAGTAAGTGGGTAAATTTTCTATATCTCCACCTTGGCCACAGGCATTTTATGACGAATCAGCATGTTCTGTGCTTAGCACTGCCTTACACTGACTCGATTTTTATCACAAAGGGCAAGGGTGAAATTAGTAAGATTAACAAACGATGTTTCTTTCCTGGAACATACTTGCTGTGCTGTAAAATACAGTTAAAGGTGGGTAAGTACATGGCACAGCGTATATCTCTCTGTTTCTAGTCAATCACTGATGTGTCACAAGGATTGCTAAGGGCACTCAATTTGTGATTGCTTACGAAAAACATTACAGAATTGATACATAGATTGGTCTGGATAGTCAGACAATATAGGTTTGAGCTTGTTGGCAAAAAATTACGAGTGTGATGAAATATTTTTTTTTTATACCAGTGACAGCAGAGATTAGAGAAATAATGTGCTGTACTGGTGCTTATACGAATTCTTTCTCCCCTCGTTCCATTCCATGGTCAAATTAGAAACTTTGATTTTTATAGCCTTGGTGTGGGAAAGGCTTTGTCACAAATATTTTCAAGTGGGCTCTTGTCCAAAGACAGGCTGGAAAAAATTACTGGCTGATTGGTTTGATATCAGTCGAGAGATTAACATGTAATCACTTCATAAATGTCTGTAGGGTTATTTTTTGTGCAAAGCACCCTCTGCCAAATTCGAATATCAGAACTGCATTGTATAGATGTGAATTTGAGCTATGTCAGGACATTCCATGGTTCATTATCACGTTTTAAACGTAAAAGTTACGCTTTCACATGGTCTATTTTTTAATTAAATACAAAGACTCAAGCAGTTTATCTGTTCACCCAGAATGAAAACAAAATTTTCGATTTTCGTTTTGAAAACACGAGTGATTGGGCTACCATAAAAAATGTTTCCTAGATTTGTACTACGAAAACTGACATATAATAATTATTCTCATCTCGTAATAATTTCTTCTTGAACCGAAGTGAATGCTGAAATATTTCTATGTATCCCGCTGGGGCGGTTTTGCAGTGCAATGAGCATATGGCGCAACCTGAATTCCTTATCGATAGCAGGACACCTGAACAAATGCATACGAAATTCGCTGCAAGCCTGAGACTCTGTACAAAATTCTGCAATCATACGAACGCTGTGTTGGACGCCCTAGAAACGGGATACTATGCACATCGGCAGTCGATTTTTTTTTAACGTCTCTCTAACAACGTGGTCTTTAGAGACGGGAAAGGAATGGGAATGAATTCGGTCATGGTCTTTTGAAGGAAGCATCCCACCATTCACCTGGAGTGATTTTGGGAAACCATGGATGCCTGGATGGGGATTCGAACCTCCGTCCTCCCGAATGCGAGGCAAGAACGCTAAATAATTTCATGCAAACAGGTACACATAGAATTTATATCTGGAGTTTATGACGGTTTTTTTTCCATATCGAACGTTAAAAGGAAACATTTATGCTTTTCGACTTATTTTTTATTCAAGGCAGGTATCCTCTCTAGGTATGGAAACTAAAATTTTTGATTTGGAAATTGACGAGTTGGAACGGCTTTTTCAATAAAAACACTGCGGCCGGACTCGAACCGGCGACCTAGTCCCAACGCTACCGATGTCTGTTCACGTAATATCCGTTGATGTGGACTTTTTTTTTTTTAGTAAAATTGCAATGATTTACGCTTAAGAACCGAAGAAAATATTTTACTGTGCTGAAATATTTGCATCTTGCCAGAACAGAAATAGTCAGCCAACGCGAAGAGTACACATTTCGTCACACTTAATGGATAAGCAAACAGTCGAGTGGGAATTGTACACATTTCGCAGAGCGCGCCGGAAATACTTGCACCGAACGCCATCTACCAGTCACCCAAAGAACTAACGGTCCAGCGCCATCTAGCCGCCGATCGGGGAACTAACGGCGGCCATCTTGGCCGGCCAAAGAACTACCGGTCCCCGCCATCTTGACCGGCCAAACAACTAACGGGGCGGCCATCTTGTGACGTCATACGACCGTGCTGCCACCTGGCGGTGTTCTTGCTTCCCCCTTATAACACTACTCACATGCTGTTGTGTGTTCTGTATCTCATTTTAACTGTGATAAATAATATGAATGAAAAGCTATATATTATAATCTCTGTCTTCCTCTACAGTTCTTACCTTCGACTGTTCCCTCCACTAGCAAATTAACCAATCCACCATGTCTCAAAATATGACCTACCAGCCTGTCTCTTCATTCTATAAGCTCCTTCCACAAACTTCTTTGCTCGCCCATTATTTCCAAAACTCGTTCATTTCGTACTTTGTCCATTTAATTTTCAACATTCTTCTGTAGCACCAGATGCTTCAATTTTCTTTCTTTCTGGTATTCCTAAAGTCCATGTTTCGTTACCATAAATTTATTTCTAATTTCTAATTACATTGTAGAGATAAAAAAAACTAATTGTCACTGAATAGGTCAGAATTCGCCAATTAACAATGAAAGTAATACATTTTTGTCACTCTCTAAACGTTAATATTCCTCCCGCCTTTTAATCTCGACAATGCAGCAGTCGTTAAAAGTGTGGAAACTGAGGTAAGTCAAGCAGGGGGACAGTGTGGCTAAACAACAAACTTGATAAAGAGTTGAGAGGGAATACTGGATATAAAACAATTTGTAAATTTTACATGGTGGTGAAACTGTTTTCACTGAAGACGACCCATAGTTAAATTGCAGTGACTTGACTCTGTTTAAATACGCTCCCGTGACATCTTGCGATGTCGAACGAATCTTTTCACAGTGGCATAAGACAGTTTTAAGTGACATGAGGAAAAAAATCCTCTTAGAGAACTTGAAAGATACATGTGCTGATATACCGCAACGCTGGCATCAAACAAGAATAAACTATGGTTCCGGTATGTCTACTAATCCACAAAAAATCTATGATAAATTTCTATTTTTAAAATTAAAAATCTAATAATATATTCTTTTACAAGAACATGAAAAAATTTTAAAAAAAATTAATTTCCCAGTAGTGCAGTGAATGCACGGAAGCAACATGACAGCGACACAACTAGATGAATGTATAACTGAGCATTTTTTAATGTATAGTAAATTCAAATTTTTTGTCATAATTTGTCATTTTTACTTTTAGGCCATATTTACCCGTTTTTAAGGTCATATTTGCATGCATATTTATCTATTTTTTAGGTCTTAAATATCTCAGCCCTAGTAATGATGATGTTTCCATCACTTCAAAGCAGAAGTGACCCAGCTACGTGGTTCGTTGTTTGTTTTAGTCTCTTGAAATGGTAAACTTTGTATTTGCAGTAACGAAGTGCAAGACAATGAGCATAACTAACAAAAAGTATCCGATTGTTCAGAAATATGAGGTAAACAGTTCAGTTATTGATATGGTCGATTCTATGAAATATTTGGGAGTAACAGTACTGAGGAACATGAAATGCGAAATATACATTAATTCGTTAGTAGGTAGAGCTAATTCTAGGCTGCGATTCCTAGGTCGAATCTTGAAAAATTGTAATGAACAAACAAAGGAAATAGCGTACAAACCTCTTGTGCGTCCACATTTGGACTACTGTTGTGCCATCTGGGATCCGTTTCGTAAGGGGTTGATCGACAGTATAGAGCAGGAGTCCCCAAAGTGGTCGATACCGACACCTTGGGGTCGATAAAAGATCTCCCGGGGTCGATTAATACAGCGGGGTCGATTAATACTAAAGAGGATCAATTATACTGTACAGGAAAAAAAATAGGAATGCTCTACTAAAAATCAAGTCAGTAGATTAAAGTAAAGCTCATCCTCTCAGTTCTCGTCTGTTTGCGAAGTCATGTGAAGTAAATGATGAAACTTTCAACCAATTACATTTGCTCACTGAGGTAAGGTGGTTGTCAAGAGGTGATAGTTGCAGAGACTCATCTGAAGAGTGCATTAGGAAGGGGGATTCATTGCTATGTGACAAGGAAAAAACAGTGCAATAACTATCTGTTCTTTTTGGCAGGTCTTTATTCGAAATTTATTCCATCTATCCACAGTTTTGTTCTTATTATTTGAGATTATAATAATAGCGGAAAGTGTCTTGTTTTTTTGTTAATGTTATTCGGTGGATTTAAAAAAATTCTTTCCTTGAGTTGCTATGCAGGCCTCCTTATTGCTTGGAATCAGAAATGCCAAAAATGATTGAATGTTTTTATTAAATACTTGTGGGGGTCGGTAAGAAGACAAATATCGTAACAAGGGGTCGACGGGGTAAAAACTTTGGGGACCCCCGGTATAGAGAAAGTACAGAGAAGAGCCGCTCGATTCGTGACCGCTTGCTATAGTCCTTATGAAAGCGTCACAGAACTGATTAGTAGCCTAGGCTGGGAGTCTCTGGTAGATAGACGACGTACGTTTCGTTCAAACTTATTGGTAAACATGTGTACTCCCACTTTCACTTACGAGTGTAGTGAAATACTTCGTCTACCAACCTATTTGAGCCGGAATGACAGGAAAGATAAGATTAGAGAAATAAGGTGCCGCACTGATTCTTATATGAATTCTTTTTTCCCTCGTACCATTCGGGATTGGAATGCACAACAAAGAGATTAGCTTTGGAGCTGAGCACCCTCTGCCACCCACAATTTTGTGAATTGCATAGTATATATGTAGATGTAGATGAAGAGCTTATTTTTTCCACCGAGTGTGGTGGGTGAGTGGTTAATGCTCTGGCCAGAATTCGGAAGGACGTGGTTTCGAATCCCCGTCCGGAGCATCAAGATTTGGGTTTTCCATAGTTTCCCCAAATCACTCCAATGCCGGAGTGCTTCCTACAATCGGCCATGGCCGATTTCCTTCCCGTTCTTTTTCTCCCATTCTTTCCCGTCTCTAATGACCTCGACGTCGACGAGGCGTAAAGCCATAAACAAAAAAAGCTTATTTTCTCTGTTTATATAACGTTAATTAACTTCGACTAGCATAAAGGATAGGAAGCGGCATGAGGTAGAGTAGAACACGTGTTCTCGGGCTTCCCTTACAAATTTCTTCTGTAACAGTACACTGATGAATTCTAATCTCTCACACCTGCTACTTATTCAGGTTCCCTAAGTAAGCGCATTCCTTTAGCGTCAACACCATTGTGTAAGAGTCAACAAACACACAAGTTAAATCAACCGGGTAGCTATACGTTCAGAATTGGCGAGCGAAAGACAGATCAAATAAGATGACAATAAAATAGATATCACTGTACTGGTGAACTACATAAAATACAACTTATACTGAAATGGTGAGTCATGAGAAGTCGAGTTATTTCGGACCTAAGTGAATGGTAGAGCTCGGGACGACGGAGGTTCTAATCCCCCTCCAGTAATCCAGAATTCTTTTCTCCATGGTTTCCAGAAATCACAATTTTTTACGCCTCTTCGATCTCGAGGTCATTAGAGGCGAGATGGGACTAGGTACTAGGAACGGGAAGGAAGCAACCCGGCATTCGCCTGGAGTTAATTGGGGAAACCATGGAAAACCCAAATCTGGATGCCCGGACGTGGATTCGAACCAGCGTCCTCCCGAATGCGAGGCCGCTCACTCACCACGCTCGGTGAAATTACAACAGGCGAATGGCGAGATGGTTCCTTCAAAAGTCCATGGCCAAATTCCATCCCGTTCCTTGCGAACCAATCCTTTCCCACTTCTAATCATCTCGACGAGTTATAAAGCCGTAAGGATAAAAAAAAGCGAACCGCAAGTTGTTACAGGAAGAGAAGACATGTCTGATGTCGCTCTCTGTTTAGATTTAACAGAATCGTCGTTTGTGTCACAGCAGTGGGTATTTTAAATTTGGTAACTGAGCCTGATGGGTGAGCGGTTAACGCAATCAGGTTTTCCATTGTTACCGAATACCGTGATGGTTTCTTCACATCCTTGCCCTCCGTCCTCCTGCCCCTGACGTCGACAAGCCGTAAAACCATTATGACCGGCGCGTATAATTGCCAAATATAATTTATTTGTATTTTGACAGATTTATTTCAGTTGTGGTGGAGTTTATTAATACTTTAAGTAAGCATTTCCGTTTACTGTTGTCTATTCCATAAGAATTGTTCCATCACCATATTGGATTTAAATTCATTTCAGAGTTTTAATTCGGCGGGAGAGGGCTCAAGATCATTTAAATAAAAGTTTGTTCAACTGTTGTGCAGACTATAGCATTTGTTCACATAATACTAACGCACATATTAATTCCTTATTTTACTTTCCACAAATTACTAAGTCTACTGAATGAATGATAATCAGAATCTATACTGAAATAACCCATGTGTCTGTACAATACTTTAAATATCGTGATAGGGTTCTGCAAAAATTCAGGATCCGATAGAAGTTAATAAGAACTTACGTTTAACAGAAATAAGTACTTCAAGAAGTACTTTAATATGAGGACATCAAAGTCATGTGGGTATTGTTCAACTGATTTCATATGCAAAATTCCATATTTAGTAATAGATAAAATCATAACTTACATTCAGTCGATAGTCTGCAAATTAATAAAAGCTTCTGTGTATTAGCCTCAAATTATCGAGATATTTCACACTAAATTGAAAATAATGAATAGTTCTGGGTATACTTGTATTAGCATATGAGAAAGCTGGAAACTATCATTCAAAGCTCTATCAAATTCTGTCCCTCAAAACAGGATCACCTAAGTCATCAATGCCGACATCAAAATCTTTTTCCAAGACACTGTTGTTCAGATCATCTCTGTCGCAGTTTTTCTATGTATTCTTTCAAATTTTTTTCTTAACTTTACGTCTCGTCGACGTCCAGGTCATTAGAGGCGGCATGGGACTGGGGACAAGGAACGGGAAAGAATTCGGCCATTGCCTTTTGAAGGAAGCATCCCGGCATTCCCTCTGAGTGATTTGGGGAAACCATGAAAAACCCAAATCTGGATACCCGGTCGGGGATTCGAACCGGCGTCCTCCCGAATGCGAGGCCAGAACGTTAACCGTTCACCCATCACGCTCTTTGCCAGGTCATACTAACTACTAGTGCAGGAAGTTAAGTGTAGTCATTCTGTGTAATAAGTGTATTTTTTGTTTGTGAAATGTATAGTTTATGAGGGTCGTCCGGGCTTTGTTCTAGATGGCTGCGGAAACCGCCTAAATACCGCACTCAGGACGTTAAAATTCCATGCGCAATGCTTACCACACTAAATCGTTTTCATTGACCTTGAACTGGATAGTTTCTTCGATAATTACAGCTAACTAGCTCAGCTGAATTAAGTTATAAGCATTCTGTCATATACCTCTCATGCCGTACGTAGTCCCTTTCCTTTATTCTGAACCGCTCGTCCGAGTTCTGTGTTTCACACAGAGTCAATATATTAGGAGAAAAGCTGCGCTGAATAAACTAAAAATAAAGTCCATTTCTCGATGTATTGCGTATAAATATAGTCGAATAACATTTACACACCTAATCTCCCTCGATACTTACATAAAGTTTAATTTCATATAGCATTAATGACCGAGAGATGGTGCTTCAAATATATTTATTTATTTTGACTCGTCTACATCAATATCATTAGACAGGAAAGGACTGGGACCTAGAAACTGAAAGGAGGTCGGCCATGGCCTTATGAAGGAACCATTTCGGCGTTCGCCTGGAGTGATTTCCGGAAATCATGGAAAACCCAAATCTCCATTCATACAGATTGTGTAGCAATTTGTTCCAATTTGTCTGCTCTTCATTCTGATGTTAACAGAAATTTTCTGTCAGTTCCTTCGATAGTAATACGTTTTTTCTCTCGTTTCCTCAATATTCCGTTTCACCTACCTATATGCCGCATCTACAGTATCAATGACTATTTATTCCTAACTCTTTATTTCCTAATGTAGCCAGCCATTCCTGGTCAGGTTCTTTGCATTTCAATTTTTTTCAGTGCTAAAACACCACTACTACAGTATTTCATCTTGATTTGGACTATTTTAGACTTACCTGTTAGTTTCAGTATTGCGTCTTGTAAGAATACACAGCCTCTTAGTTTTTAAATAATTAATTTTTTTTTATTTGATTTCAATGGGAAGTGTTATTTGATAGTGGTATTTTCGAATCACTATTCTTATCTGATTAATGTTAAACTGATTATATATTTATGTTGTTAAAAAATATTTTATATCGTTTTATTAACATTGTGTCAAAGAAATCCATGCGCCGTTACCGAATGAACAATGTACGTGAAAATCTCTGGAATAAACATTGCAGGAAGAAGATCTTTGACGAGAGGAACAGATGAGAAAAAGAGATCGTGTGTAGTACGGCGAAGTTTGGATGAAACTGAGAATTGTATTTGTTAATGTAAAGCCACAATAAAGTAAATGAAAGTTGATATAAATAATTTAATTTTACAGTCTGACATCCGATATTTCATATTTGCCTTAATTACCATATTTGCTTTTAATTACCTGATTCTTCAGTCTGTTTCTTCTTCTATATTCGAATTTCAGCTTATCTCCTTTCTGTTTTTTATTTCTGTATGGCCCATAAGATGGTAGTTTGAGTGACAACTCATCGCGCGTATCGTTTATGGAATTTTAGTTCCTGAATATTTGATGAATCATAACGTGGAGTGGTGTATATTATAAATCACGTGGAGGCGTGTAGGTAGAGGAGGAATATAACAGGCACAGACCACCCACCGAGTCGAATCCATAGACAAAACAAAAAGAGGACTCAACAAACAGATACTGGAAGGAACAAAATTGGCGCGCCTGTTAAAATAAACTTCCGCCGAGAAAGAGTGGGTTCGCAAACAGAGATCTCATCACCTCCTTTCCCGTCGATCCTGCTACAAGATGATTTCGTAGCTTGTTTCAATCACAGAAAAACAGCTTAGGTAGGTCCATAACCTACCTGGCTCGGTATGAGGGAGGGGGGGGGGGGATGTTGGCTGGAAAGCTACGGTGGGCTACGTGGGGAGGGGGGTAGGTACCGATCCAGGCCACGTAGCAATTCATTCATCTTATTAGTCATAGTTAAAATGAGGTACAGTACACACAAGAGAAAGTGAATATTTATTTCCGTCATTCAATTATCTTCGCATGTAATTTTAAATAATCTGACAAGAGAAAACAGTACAAAACCTGGAATCGATAGGGGAAAAAATCTACGTGCTACATGTGAGGGGGGAGGGGGTGAGGCAAAAGCAACGTCGGGCTACGTGGAGGGGTTGGGTGGGGGGGGGGGTTACACAGAAGGCCAAAATTGAGCTACGTGGTTTATGTACGCTCTCTTATGAAGTTTTGTTTCTGTTGTTATTACATTTCATTCCATATCTATTGACAACTATTATAAATCTGGAACTGGAAAGGGCTGTATGTTCTTCTATTTTCTCTAGCATTACGCAAAAGCTACAAAACAGATTTTGACGGAGGTTTCCAATTCCACCGTTATAAAGCCTAAGGGATGTCTTATAACCTCTTCTAAACTTTTATCTTTATATATAAAGATAAATATTACTGTATGTTTGTTTATTTGTTCTTCATACAAATCCACAGTTTTCATCCGATCTCGATGAAACTTTGCACACTTATCCTTTGAAACAAGGAGAAAAATACTGTCTACATTTGGTTGAAAAAGTATCTGTATAAATAACACATGTTATCTCATAATATCGAAATACGGCGATAGACAGAAACCTTGGATATGGACGACTCCGTACCGAGTTTCCGTGTAGTGGACTGGCACCTCAGTGGTTAAAGAGCTTGCTTACGAACGTCGTGGTCTCCGGTTCAAATCTCCGCGGGGGCTAAGATTTTTAAAAATTGTTTTTCATCGTAAGAGTCAGGCCTGGGCCGTACGTTAATCGGATTGAATGTTAAACTGTAGATATTTGAAAGTTAGGGGTGCAATGCGAGGCAAATCTTTTTTACGTTATAATTATCCCTCAGGTGTTGTTCGCAGTCAGTGTGTGAGTGTGAACCACAGTAATATTATTATACATACGGAAGTAAGTCTCTGTCTTTTTGTTACGTTTTGACAGACTAAATGGCTATATCGTTGTGATGGAATTTTATAAGGAAATCTGTATGAAGGGCACAGGATATTTTTTCCAGTATGATTAACAGTTGAAGTCACGAAATTTTGAGACCTTATCGAATGGTGACAGAAATATGTTGGAAATTGATTCTCTTCAAGAGACAGGTTCGACGGTAGAATGATATAGTGATAGCTTTCCTGTCATATTATGCCGACTCGATATTGTTTGGGACCAATCCTTCGTTACCAACAACTTTCTATATTTAATTCTGGCAAAAAAATTCTTAATCCACGCGTACGAAGTCGCGGGTACGAGCTAGTTACTTATAATGTGGCATACCTTAAAAACTACGTAATTCATGTTGAAACGTCTTCACAGTTGTGTCCTTAGAGTCGGCTTATATCATGATGCTACCTGAATTGGAAACGTAGCACCGAGCGTGGTGGGTGAGAGCCCCCTCCGGCCACTGAGATTTAAGATTTCCACGAATTTCAGAAATCATTGCAGGGAAGGACCCTTCAAAACGCTATGGCCGAATTCCCTCTCGTTAGTAACCCCGTTCCGTCCCGTCTGTAGCGACGTAGATGTCGACGTGGCGCAGACCTAGAAGCCAAAAAAGGTGGGGGGTGGGGTGGGGGGGGGGGGAGGTGGAGCGGAGAATAAAATTGACAACGAATTACATGCGGCGCCACACCAAAGTCGTCTATATGTTCACTCCATATGTATCGGGTATTCTGATTTTAAACCAGATAGGTAGCCGTAGTGTAACAAAGCCGCCTGTTGAAGGATGCTAATGACACACAACGAAACTACGTAAATGAATGATGTTAATTTACATTACGACAAAGCCAACGAAGAGCTTTCCGGGTTCACGCGAATGAATTCACTGGCAGAAGCTATCAGTTCAAGTACATGCTTTGTTTTTTCGCTGCTAGTTATCACTGTAAAAATATGAAAAATATTTTCAATAACTAGTTATCAACTTTCACTTGCAAATAATTTGATCACATGAGTGGGAACGCCTAAAAATCACTCGATTGTTACTTTAACACGGCATCTCCTGGAGTGATTATGGGAAACCACAGAAAAAGGAATCTGGATGACCAAACGGGGATTTGAACCCACGTTATGCCTAGTGCCAGGCCCCAGCGTTACCACTCACCTGCCGGGTTCGGTGGGAAGCTAAAAATATTCCCGATAATCTGAACTATTATATAAAAACCCGATAACAGTCTTTGAATCACAATTGAAAATAAGGATGATTGAGCATTTCTTCCCAAGCCACACAGCTGGAGGTGGATAGGTTTTAAACAAATTAGTGATCTCAAAAGCCCCTGTCACAGCAATTATACTGAACGTCAGCATCCAGGAGCATGAACAAGAGATTTTTTTTTTTAATAGCATAATTGGCATTTGGTCATGTTAGCCATACAGCCAATATGTGTGTCTCTCTTACAATGTATAGATCTCATATCAGTGTGATTATTTTCATTCTTTTGTAATGACGAAACGAGACGGACACAACATTTAATTAAAACCACCCATGCCCTAGGCCGGACTTGAACCGGCGACCACTGCAACTCGACGTAAGCACGCTACACCTACGCTGCCGGGGTCGGCATGAACAAGAGATGGTTGCCTCCTTTGTATGAGTGAATTCTTTGTGTGTGTAACTGTGACGTAACAATAGGGTGGTAGGACGGACAAAACTTCACGGGCCCCCAGCGGCAGAGGGCCCCCGGCCGAAGGCCGAGGGGGCTCACCCCTTCAAACAGACCGCGGCAATTGTCACTGCCTGGGGCATAGCAATGGATGCCCCGATTAAGAGAGGGTCCCAACCGATTAATTTGCCACGAGCCTCAACGGTGTAGTTACGTCACTGGTGTGTAAGTTTTTCATGTTGAGGAGGAAGCTTGGCAGTAACTGGAATAAGCTATTAAGTTAGACGATGTTGCCGGATATTTAATTCCTTCTAGCAACAAGCCTCATCGCCAGTCCAGGAATCCATTACGATACAGACTGACCTCGAAAGAATAGCTGATTGAACTGATGCTCCCTTTTTGAATATGTGTTAGGTAGTAAAACGTCTGGAAAGTTTGTCGACTGACAATAACAAAGCCATCTATGAAAAGAAAATACTGCAAGATGAGAAAGCAAGGAGGTGTCGAGGAGACCCTGCTTCTGACATGCGCGCGTCGCATTTAACCTAGCGGCTCGTAACTTCATGCGGCAGCACTGTCGAGTTTGTAGCGGCATAGCTGCAGCGACCGAACGTTGGCCTCGAGGACCATATGTTACAGTGAACACACAAAAATCTCTGAATCTGTGGGTAATGAATCAGTTATCGCCACTAACGTTCTATAAATAGTTCAAATCACATTAGAGAACCTGGGAAAAGTCTCTAAAAATTGCTGTGTATCCACAGTCGTGTCTCTTAGCCCAACGTGGAGAATTAGCAGTAACGCTTTGGCTTAGCTTTCTTTTTTTTTGTGCTTTATGCTTCGTCGACGGGTAAGGTCATTACTGGCGGGATGGGGCTGGGGACAAGGAACGGGAAGGATTTCGGCCATGGCCATTTTGAAGGAAGCATCCCGGCATTCGCCTGAAGTGATTTGGAGAAACCATGGAAAACCCAAATCTGGATGCCCGGACGGGAATTCGAACCTGCGTCCTCCCATATGCGAGGTCAGAACATTAACCGTTCACCCACCACGCTCAGTTTGGCTTCGCATTCGGGAGGACGCAAGTGCGAATCCTCATCCAGCCACCCAGATGTCGGTTTTCCACGGTTTCCCAAAAACACTCCAGGCGAACGCAGGGTTGGCCCACCCCGTCGACTTGCCCCAGTTCTTTCTCGACTCTTGTGACGAGGCGTAAAGCCATAAGAAAAATTACGCAGCACTTTAGACAGTGTTGGAAAAAGAAATGATAAGTTGGTTGTTATACTATACAGCAGTGTATGACAAGCAAGAAATGAAATATTAACGAAAATCTTTTCAACTAGTTCTTTTCCAAGTAGTAATGAAAAAAACTTTTCGTACTGTCTCATGAAACTGTTCACTGTTAGTAAAACTAACAGTAAAAGAGATCAGTTATGGAAAATTGGAACGTGGATGCACGTGTAAGGAAAACAATAATAAATCTGGCATATTATATGCTATCCAATGGTTCTATTTTGGCCATTTGTCCTTATAAGGGCGTTCAGCAACATCAATTTTTTTTAAAATTAACTGTTCACTGTTCGTTATAGACTGTAATGCAACGAACTATCTGAATTTACAGATAACTAAATGAAAAATAAATGTTACGGACAACAAAAAGCCCCAGAACTAGTGTTATAAAAAAACGGTTTTTTTCTGGGACATGTTTTTTTTCATAACTACTAAATTTCAAATTTTTAAGGCATTTATCGTTTAATATGACTGTTTTAGAGTTTATACTAAGTACTTATATTAATTTTTAAATCTACTATATTTGGATTGATACTCGTTTTTTGAACTAGTGCTGCCAGCGCTGCGAATTTATCTGTAAACCTACGGATATTTTCAAAAAATTAGGAATTTTATATTTATCTACGGTTTTTTGCCTCTTTTTATTATTTATTGTGCTTTCCTTATATTCGTATACTTTTTAAACTCGCAGCGTATAGTGATATTGAGTCATTAAATTGTCAGTAATTATGAATAATTTCCTTGCAACCGTTGGCGTAAACCAACGATTGAAAGGAAATAAATCTCCTATTTTGTGTGAAAATAGTTTTAAATTCAAACTTAAAAGTCCTTAATACAGAACTATCGGCGCAGTCTTTATGCACAGTGTCTACTTTGCTCACAATTTAAAATTGCAATCACCGTGTATTTATTTCTGAAGTTATGGATTTAGAGCAGACAGAATAAGAAACAGAAAATTCCGACTCCGGCCGAACTAGTGTTGGTAGTACTGATACTAGTGAATGTGGTACTGACATAGAGGATGAATCATTTATGAATCATTATGTAAGACATTATATGCTTTAATAAGATTTAAAACACATGTAAAATGTAAGTTCCGCAAATAAAATTATAATTTATCAAATATATTGTTTTCTGAAGAAGAAAAAACAAATTTAGAAAAAAAACAAGAAAACTAAGTTTTTTTTCATGTTTTTTTTCACAAATCTGAAAAAAAAACATTTTTTATTTTTTTCAATTTTCAACACTACCCAGAACATTTAATTAAAACCACCTTTCCGCTAACCCGGATTCAAATCACTGACCACTGAATACGCGACGTGAGTGAGGGATTTTAGTTTTGTCAGTGGATTAATTTTCTGATCTCGCACGCTCCGCCACAAAGCGATGTTACAAAACAACGTCGTTTGAGCAAACGTGTTCGGAAACGGTCTCTCTGGTTCACATGGTTTGTGGCCGCCCGTTTCTTTCAACCTATTGATAACGCCAAGTACTGTATAAACAGGATGTGATCGGAGGGTAAAGTCAACAAAGGCTACAAGCAGAGGATTCGAGATCACAAAGCAACTTATTTTGTCATGAATAGGAAAAGCATCCTCCAGCAAACCTGGCTTTCTGCAGGATACGTGTTTCACCGCCGGAGGTTTCCTGAAATTTCTCAGCGCAAATGGCGTGTTGGTTAATTCCAAATTCCATGTTGCAATCCCTTCTCTTCCTTTAGTATAATTCTCCTCGCCCCTATCCCTCACTCTCTTCTAACTCGATCTTGAGGTGCAAATGCGAGTTGATCCTCGCGCTGTTACAGTTCCGTACTGTAAAGGGAGCTTCCAGAAACTACGTGGCCCTGTCTAGGGGGGGGGGGGGTTGACTGGAAGGCTACGCTGCGCTACGTGGGGGGGGGGGAGTTTACAGGAGGCCAAAATTGAGCTACGTGGTTTATGGACGCTCCCAAAGACCTGGAAGGGAATCTTTTATGTGGGAGGTCAAACGGTCGTCGCTTGGCACAAAAATCGAAATACACGACACATTTTCAGGTTAGTTGCACTGTTGATGCTATCCTTCAGTTCCAAACAAATTTAAAATAAGTTCCTTGGGATGGAATACACTCTGAATAATATTAATATACCGCGACCCACCAGTATAGCACATTGGATCGCGTAGGTAGAATGGAACCTGGTACGCGGTTTTTAGGCGTTTCTCAACCTTTTTCAGCTCGAGGACCAGTAAATTGACAAAAATAAAGCTGCGGACAACTCAAGTGAGCCTAATTTTCGACTATGTGGACATTATTAACATCTAGGACATATTGTATCGTGCGATTATAACACACTAAATCGAAAACCGTGTTTTGAATTCCTACGGAAACACAGTTATGAAAATGCACTATTAAAAGTTAATTACATATCGACAAGACCATTAATATTTAACAACCAAACGAATAATGATACTGTAGACTGGATGCTGCGATATACCACCGACCTACATAGAAACCACACCTCACAACTTATACTGTTGTTTAGTTCACCATTTTTATGTTAACAACCCTACCACGTTCTGCGGTCCCTTGCATCAACGACAAGATCCTCATTAACATTATACTTCAAGGAGCGGCGTTCTCTTTGATGCCGACTGGAATCGTATTTAGTGATTAGTCTACTGTAGGAACAATGCTTTCCTCTAATCATATCCTGAAAATGCGAGATTTTTGCCAGGTCATTAAAGTATTAATGTCTTTTAAAAAGTTTGAGTTACAGCGTATACTCACTTATAGCGTTATACAGCACGAATACGGTATGTAAAATTTTTATATGCTGCCTCCGGACCACAGATTGAGAAACACTGATTTAGGCGAATGTTGGAACAGTCCCCAATCAACTACACAGTTCACAAACAAAAATACAATTTTAATGCAGAACACGAAAAGTCACACGTTTCAAAGACACGAAATTTCTTCCTATAGATTAACTACGCCTGGTCTAACCAACCCGGTTCAAGCAGAGAAGAAGCCCTTTTCCTCCCGTCTCATGATTCACACTGGCTACCTATGTAAAACAGGTGGCCGGTGGCACGTGGTCCTCCAGAAAAGGAAAAAAAACAAACACACAAAGTAAATTCAAAACAAAATGATTGCCTTGTTTTGGTAAAAACTTACAAAGTATGTTAGATGTGTTGTTAGGATTTGTCGTCGCCTCAATGCAAGAGATAATCGATATTGGGGGCAAATTTCAAGATTCATAGGTATTAGCGTTATTTTGATAATCGCGGTAACAAAAATAGTCTACCCTGACGTCCAAACAGGTCGGTTTTTTTTTTCCAATACAAAACTTTGAAACATTTGTTAGTCCTCTATATGATGAGCTCTGGGCGTCTATAACCCACAGCCTGGCGCTGACACAAGTTTTTCGACATCCTTTACAACTATAGAATCTTGCTAGAATATAACTTTACATATTACTTGTACAAGGTGATTTTTCGTGACAAACCCTTTTTTTCCAAAAACTGATAAATGGGGTACGATTTTAATGATTACGTTCTCCACTACTGATGAATTATTGATTTGGAATTACACATTCTGTTGTTTGTTTATAATTTGATATTTTGGCCCGAGAATTTTTCCCCTTGGTGTGTCATTACGGCACGGGTGACGTAATGTCTTGTTCACAGCATAATTGATAAGGTTTTTAGTACAAACTAAATCACTGACAGTAATGTTCCCAATTTTTATCCAACTGTTATATTGTGGCCAAAAAACGACGAGTAAACAACGTCATTCTCGCTATCAAATTTTAACGATTCATCGTACTTTATTTGCAACTATAACACACAATCAAAAATCATTTTGTATCATTTACATTTATGTACACACTTTATCATTATTCTTGGCCGCCGCTGAAAAATTCTATCACTCTTATCTTGCACAATCCTACATCAATGTCATCCCAGGAAACAGTAACGCTATACTGACGAGCCAGTATTGCGTTACTGTTTCTTAGGATGACATTGATGTAGGATTGTGCAAGGTAAGAGTGATAGAATTTTTCAGCGGCGGCCTAGAATAATGATAAAGTGTGTACATTCTTTCTCCAAAGTGCGGAATCTCCGCATGGTTCCACTAGTTTTATAAAATTTTAAATACGACATTTGATTTTGGGTCAACGAAGCACTTAACATGTACAGTACAAATTCGAAGTCTGGAACTTATTTCGTTCAGGAAATAGAGGAGTGTGATAGATTGACAGACAGCAGAGCTACAGCAATGGAGCTCTATTTCCGGGTGGTACCAGAACCCAAAAAGGAGCCACTTACTCAAATTTATTTTCTTTCGAACGTCAGCGTCTCCCTGTTTTTATAGAAAAACCGTCAGCCTCCCAATAAGAGGGTGGAGTTGCAAGTAGTAACCCAGGGTATCTTGCGAGTGCATAACGCCCCTATATTTAGACGAGCCAGAAATGACAACGGAATTGGTGCTCCAAGGTGTAATCCTCTAAAGTGTGATAGATTTGTACCGGGTAAAATATTTAGGATGAAAATAATTCCCAAACTACGACTATGTTTGGAAGTTACTAAGAGGGGGGTTTTTAGAAGGAAAAAAAAAAACACCAAAAATTGTGTCCTAATTAGGGCATGGTATATTGTTATTAGGAATAAGGCAAATAGATTAGAGAAAATCAGGAAAACAAACTGACTTGTTATAGGCATTGTGGAGACTATTTACTTGGTAGTCACACATAGAATTGGACTGCTATTACAACAAAATTTAAATTATAATGAAATGCAGAGTGAAATTCAAGTGCACAAGGAAATGATAGAGAAAAGGAAAATCTTAGATAAAATCGCATGACACCGAATTTTTGCAGGGAAAACAAATTCGTAGCTAACCAAAAACAATGAAAGTAATTCAAGCGAATCAGAATAAAATTGTTTGAAGTGAGGGATAATTAAAGAAGGTAAAGAAACAACGGTGACCACAAAAGAAACAGACTCGATACCGTGAATAACTGGAGAAACTGGCAGATTAGAGAAGAAATCACAAATTCTGGCCTCGCATTCGGGAGGACGCCGGTTCGAATCCCCGTCCGGACATCCAGATTTGGATTTTCCATGGTTTCCCCAAATCACTACAGGCGAATGCCGGGATGCTTCCTCCGAAAAGTCTATGGCCGGAAATTCCTTCCCGTTCCTTGTCCCCAGTCTCCATCCCGCCTCTAAAGACCTTAGCCGTCGACGAGGCGTAAAACCATAGGTTAAAAAAAAAAAAAGATATGACAAAAATACTCTAGAAGAAAGGGGAGAATTTGGAATCAGTGTTTTAGAACTGAAAGGATTAATAAATGAAACAAATCCGAGTCTAAGAAGTGGAGGAAGAAACATAGTTAAATGATGAAGGAAACTGAACGAAAGAAAAAACAAAAAACGATGAAGAATTGAAATTGGCATGTGTTTCCAGCAGGCCTTATTGGAGAGAAGAAGAAGAAACAAAGCCGAAGAGAAACAGGTGGAAAAAAATGTTTAGGTAGATCAACGGGAAACATAAAGGAGACGCATTTACATCAAAACCGACTTTTATTCTAAAAAGTAGTGGGTGTGTAGTAGACGGTTGCATGAAACACGTCAGAAAACAGTATTTTTTATAAATTTTGACAATAATGTGCTCTAAAAGAGAACGCGGTTGATGCTGATGACAGATTAGATCCAGTTTATGGACAGAAGCTTTTAGGGAGTTGGAGGATTAATGCTCTAACTGAGCAGCATGGTTAAATGGGATTCCATCAGAACTGATCAAATAGACGTATTATGTTTAAAGAAAGAGAGGTGACGTAAGATTTCCATGGCGTTGCAAGATTTTTTTTTTTAAACTGCTTTACGTCTCTCAACAGCGAGGTCTTTAGAGACGGGAAAGGATGGGGGCAAGGAATGGGAAGGAATTCGGCCATGGCCTTTTGAAGGAAGCATCCCGGCATTTGCCTGGAGTGATTTTGGAAACCATGGAAAACCCAAATCTGGATGCCCGGACGGGGATTCGAACCGCCGTCCTCCCGAATGCGAGGCCAGAACGCGTTGCAAGAGTCATGGATAGTATTAATGATGTATTGCTTTTGTCTTGCGTTTACTTTACAACACATAAGTCAGTAATAATGATGATGTATGAATATATCGGAAGAAATATAAACATAATTGATTGTGTGTGTGTGTTCTGCTTTGAACTTTACGCCTCGTCGACGTCTAGGTAATAAGAGGCAAGAGAGGAGTGGGTAGAAGGAACGGGAAGGAATTCGGCCATGGCTTTCTGAAGGAACCATCCCAGCACTCGCTTTGGGTTATTTCGGGAAATTATGGAAAACTGAATCCTGGATGACTGGATGGGAATTTGAACCTTCCTCCTTCTGAATGCGAGGCCAGGGCGTTACCACGCTCGGTATCTCAGTTCAGATAGCTGACATAACCAAATGCCTTTTTTAAAAAAGATTTTAATTCAGCCATCATCTTAAAATTTTCATACAAAGGGAAAGCGACAAATATAAAAATTTCCGAATCATCGGTTAACCAAACCTTATCCAAAATTATTAACGAGGATAGTATGCTGAAAATTTAACGGAATGCGAGACATAACAGATGAAGGTAAACTTGTGTCAGGAATTTGGAAATAGCTACAGGAATTTTAACCACACTACCGTCGTCTAGCTCAGCGGCAAGATCTATGATTGGTATGAGAGTTCCAGTTCGTATCTCGGTAAATCCTTACAGGTCCTTAATATGTCCATGCCTGGTGCATGTTCGTCATGAACGATCTGTGGTTGTAGATCCTCATTTCTGATGCAATCGTGGAACAACCCCTCCAGCCTTTCGATGATGACGATTATCGTTATACTCGGTAAAAATGTAAACGCGTATAGCATTGTTAACCAGGAGATCCCGAAGAATTGTCCGGCCGCCGTGTGACAGAGTTTCAATTAGCCGCGCGTGCGCATCTGTCATGGCTGCCCTAACCCGATAATCCTACCGGGGAAAGGGGACCTACAGCTTTACGTGGAATCGGAACCACGGAACGTCCTAGCGTGCTTCACATGAACAAAGCAAAGCTCTGTCAGAGGTGAAGTTCACTTTTAGGGCTCGTAAAAATTGAGGCCGAGACTGGGATTCGAACTGGGGACTTTCGATTGGCCTTAACCAACTGAGCCACCAGACCACTCGCTACCCACGGTGATCTAGGCGTCGGTGACTGTCATGGAGGTAGATAACCCTCTATCACCATTGTTTTGTGATATTTAAGTAGAATGGTTCCCGCTTGTCTTCCCAAGTGATTATATATTACGATTTGTGTGTAGGCCAGTGATGTGTGCGTGTGTTCATCGAACAGTGGTTTGCGTTGTGAGTGAAAGAAAGATGTAGGGATATTGCGAAGCCCAGTGCCAGGCCTGATCTTACCAAAGATGCCGTGCTTAACATCCCTATCGCATGCCCTCACTCCATACGCACTACTGAGAGATTTGGGATTGATCCAGAACTTTGAAAGAGAATGAATCGAGCCCCATCACCTGTCCTAAATACTGAATGGCACGTTGGTTTATTACCAAGAAACCTCACATAAACACTTCAGTTATACACACAACGTGAACTCCTAGTATTTATCGACCTTATTACACAGAAATGTACTGTAATTTACCTGAATTCATTTCGAGAAACCTTCGGAGACGGAAATGGGTATAGCAGAAGTGGCACGGCTCAGATGACGTGTTGATTGCTGATATATTAATGAGTTAAGGTTAGCAGGCTGCTCGCCTTTGGCAGTGCGGCCGCCAAGATCCATCAACATGATTGACCGAACTGGGAAAACAGCTCAAATGCCAAAGTTCTGTACAGCAGGGTCCACAGATAAACTTCTATTATTACAGTTTTTGGAAACCCTTCGAGTCGGATGCCAGTTTATAAAATTTACCATTCAGACCGTCTCATGAAAAAAAGTTATAGTGTATACAAACAATTACCTCCAATATAGCCCAATCAAACGATTCAGTACAAGCAATTAAGCTATTATTTTTGAACTATCTGCGCAATAAAGAAACAAATTTAAGATTAATTTATTACCTTTTGCAAATTATATGATAATTTATGATCGTGCTGGAGTTGGTTTTCCTGCTTGTCTCTTACGCAACCGGTGTCAAGTTTTAGTGTTATATATTGGCACCATGGACTTTCCTGTTTGACATATTTGTACGAAAACATTGACTGAGAGGTTATTTTATGTCTCAGAAGTTCCCTGCAGTGTATTATTTCGGATTTTGTTCTTGTCCTCCTCAATGTCAACGCTTATCTTGAAGTTCTTTCTCAAACCTAGGTCAAGGTCTGATATTAATTTTTTTCCTCTTCGAAGAAAGCTCTCCCTCTAATAATTATAATTTGTTAAGATATCACTGTTGCTTTACAGAACAGCTGTAATTTTGCTCGTGAAATAACGAAACTGCCTTCTTACTTGCATTACATCCGATACAATTTTCGGTGGTTGTCGAAAGATTATACGGTTTAGGTTGATTGACACACTTGACGAAGGATGAATGTCTACATACTGTCCAAGTTCTGTGCTGATATATTATGCACGCCGCAAAGCTATCACGGAAAAGCGTCTAAAAACCGCAATCGGGGTAATAGGTACTAAGGTTTTCTTCTCCTTTGGCCTTGCACCATTTCGGTTATGAGTAGTGTTGGCAGGTCCAAATCGTTAAAAATCGGGACTGGGGAGTCAAAAGAAAAATCGGGATTCGGGGCTACAAATCGGGACAACCCTCAAAAATATGTTTTTATATAATTTACGTTATTTTTGTAATTTATGAAGGACAGGGGTAATTTCTATAGGTGTCTGTCTATCATTTTATAGGAACTTATGAACCTTATTACTAAATATTATAATAATAGTAAGACTTGTTGATTACGACTAGTAACAAAATATTATGGAAATAATGTATTTTCAAGTTGAATTTTAAGTATCTATTTATTCTCTTAAACAGTATAAAGTATTTTTTTTACTAAAATTGAATTCAATGTTATATTCCATTGCCTTTGTCATGGCTTTTTTTTTATAACATAATTATGAAATTCGCCACAAGACAAATTGAAGCAGATTTTAATTTGTATCTCTGCCTTGACATGCTCGCGTGCTTATTCGGGCTTTTAGATCAAATTACATTAGCCTGAAAAAATTTCTTTTCAGATGTTGCATGTGAAACCGGTATTGATGCCATGAAAGGAAACATCTCATAAGAGTTTTAAAGCTTGAGCTCGTTTGGCATAGTATGAGAAATGACTATGCAGTTTCAGGACGAAGTCTCCAACTGATATTTACTCATACTTAGAGGATATTTTACACTGTTATACAAAATATGTGCAGGACATCCCTCTGATATAATTTGATCATTATCATGGTGCAGTAACTGGAAAAACTTAATTGTGGCACCTAACGTTCACATCTGCAATGTAACTAGTAAGATGTTTGCTATCAATACTCGGCTCCTTCAGTCGTGTCACTAAAGTTTTATACGTGTCTGATGCTGCTTCATTCGCGTCTTCATTAACCTCAAATATTTGAATTTGAGTTGGGTTGTAAAATCTTACCATCAGCATTGGAGGCGACTGTAGAAACACTATAAAATGTATCATTTTGGAGAGCTTCGATCGCTTCTTGAGTAGATGCCAAACCTAAACCATTTTGTGCAATCCCAGTGGCCTTTGTTCTTCCAAATGACAACTTCTCAGCGTTTTTGGAATCGTTATACAAAGCAAAATCGAGTTTTGATTCGCATCCGAATGAACTGAATGACAAGGTGTGTTTGACCGAGTGATATGCATTTGTGACTTAAGCACCTATCACTTCTTCTTGATTCTTGGGTGATCATTTGATCGGTGTTAAAAATAATTTCAGTGATGTTGTTAAACTGAAACTCCTTTCTTTTTTCTTCTGCTCGTTACATTTCTAGTAGTATTCTACATCATTTTTGTCACCATGCTAAGCTGCAGGTTAGTGGGGTCAGTTGTACCATGAGCTGTGGTTTGGTGTTCTGCGTCTGACGTGGACACGTGATATTTTTTTGCAACAAGTGAATGGTTTTTATCACTTGGCTAAAAAATCGGGACATTTGGCGTCCCGATCGAGGGTAAATCGGGACGCATTCCCACACCCCAAAATCGGGACGTTCCACGCAAATCGGAACACCTGGCAACCCTAGTTATGAGGATCATTAAGTCTAAGGCAAAAATATGAGTGTTGTCATCTGTTTGACAGTCGCGTAAGCTCTGTGTATATGTGTTATTCTGTTTTCGTAACGTGCAATTTATAGAGTCGGAAATCTCAGCGGTCTGCTCTATTACAGTGTATTGTACGCGGAGGCCTTAACGCGCTCCGCCTAATTGCCGGGAGCGGGATTCGGCGCAGTAACACTAGAATGCTCGCAACTATAGCGTCATTCAAGTGAGTTCGTAATTTCTCCATATCTTCGCTCTTATCAGCTAAAATCAAATTGCATCGTTCTGATTATTTCTCTGGGAATTTTTATTTTGCAAATAATTTTTCTTCCATTTCGTTTCTTCATTTTCTGAATGCAAACTGATTATATTGACAGCCAAGAGACTTACTTCCCTTTACAGTTCTACAACAACCTACTGTGCAACCAGAATTATTCTTCTACCTCAGTGTAGACAGTTTTTCATTTATAACAGTATCAAACCTTACAGCATATTCACAAATCCGTTTATTAATGTCTGTCGATATATTCTTCTAATATTAATTATAATGGCAGAACATATCGCTCTGCACCTCTGTTTCTCTATTCTGCATTTAATATTTCTTTCACTTCTCTTCCCATTCTTCGAAGTACCGTCGTAATTAATTATTTTTAGCCGTATTATATTAAAGAGTTGTTACGCCTGGGTTCATATTCTTCAGTCTGTGCCTTCTTCGGTGTATATTAAAAAAATCATTTATTTATATTAAAAAAAACTGTATGTACATCTGCTATCTGGTATTGGGTCTGTGAAGAGTGTAACCAATCCGTAGTAACGAACCACGGAAATAGACTGAGTTGGTTTCCTGCTGTCTTCCCCAGTGTGAGAGAGTTTGTAAGTACAATGATGTGTGTGCTAAGCGTAATGTGTTGCTGATGACAGTTGAAAGAAGGGAGAGAGTGGCCATTCAGGCCTACTCTTCCGATAGTACCTGAGATGTCCGCCTGGTTTTACGTCACCATCCGACAGATGAATCACCATCAACAGGATCTTATGCCCTCACTCTACGCGCACAGCGGAGAGGTTTCGGTAATTAGGAATCGTTGAACATCAACTCTCCTACCCTGTCGGCCTAGTCCCGGATGGTGAAAAATTTCCTACCAACCCGTGTCAGTCTCAGTTGGTGCTGCAACGACCTGAGCCAAATGGACGCTTATTGTTTACCCTTTTTTTTTAAAAAAAATCTGATTTTAAACCTCGTCGACTTCGAGGTTATTAGAGGTGGGACATTGTTGGTAGGGAGTGGGGAGGCATGGAATGGGAAGAAATCCGGACACCATGGAAAACGAAATTTGGATGAACAGACGGGGATTCGAAGCAGCATCCTCCCGAATGCTAGACTTGAGCATTATCGCTTAACATCACGCTTGGTACTGGAGTTGTAGCAACTAGCTCCAGCTCGACTGGTATCTTCATATTACGATAAATAAAAGTTCGATTTCTTCTATTATCTAAAGATTTGCAAAACCTGATGGTATGTCATGTAGAAGAAAGCCGGGTAGCCGCGGACGACAAGTGCCAACAAACCAAACACGCTGCGTCGGTAAAACTTTATTATAAATATGCAGGCAGCCTGTAGTATAAAAACAAATGCAACAGCTGTGGCTTGGGCGCCCAATGAGTTCCACACTAGTTCGTGTTTTTTTTTCCTGGCAGAAGTTTTTCGTCGCTCCTGTCAACATTCGTTGGAAATTATTGAATACTAGCTCGTACGCGTGGATTAAATTTTTTTTGCCAGAATTGAATATATAAAGTTTTTGGTAACGAAGGATTGGACCCAAACAACACCGAGTCGGCATAATATGACAGGAAAGCTATCACTATATCATTCTACCGTCGAACCAGTCTCTTGAAGAGAATCAGTTTCCAACATATTTCTGTCACCATTCGATAAGGTCTCAAAATTTCGTGACTACAACTATTAAACATACCGGAGAAAATGTCCTGTGCCCTTCATACAGATTTTCTTGTCAAATTCCATCAATATCGATATAGCCATTTGGTCGTCAAAACGTAACAAAAAGACAGAGACTTACTTCCGTATTTATAGTATATTTACTGCGGTTCACACACACACACACACACACACACAAACACACTCTCTCTCTCTCTCTCTCTCTCTCTCTCTCTCTCTCTCTCTCTCTCTCTCTCTCTGAGACCTGCCTGCGAACAACCCCTGAGGAATCATTATAACGTAAAAAAGTGTACACCTACAGAATTGCAAGACTACCTACGATTTTCCTCGCATTGCACCACTAACTTTGTGATATCTGCAGTTTAACATTCAATCCGAATAACCTACGGCCCAGGCGTGACTCTTACGATCAAAAACAATTTTTTAAAATCTTAGCTTCCACGGAGATTTGAACCGGAGACCACGACCCAAACATTTGTAAGCAAGCGCTTTAACCACTGAGCTGTCTGACACGGAAAAAAGTAGTATACAGACGTCCATATCCAACGCGTCTGTCTATCGCTATTCCGTAGTATTTCGAAATTATGAGACAACATGTATTATTTATACAGATAATTTTTCAACTAAATGTAGACAGCATTTTTCTCCTTGTTTCAAAGGATAAGTGTGCGAAGTTTCATCGAGATCGGATGAAAACTGTGGATTTGTATGAAGAACAAACAAACTAACAAACAAAGAAACAAACATACATACATTCATCTTTATATATATAGATGATGCATCAATTAAACGCATAGAAACGCATGTTCGAAAAAACCAAAAGGGCGAGATTTTAACATCTTCACCATATAAAAAACTGTGGAGAGGTCGGGTAAAAAAGTAAAGGTAGTAAATAGGGCGAAGCGAAAAAATAAAAAGGTATAGGTGCTATAAACACGTTGAAAAGTATTCAAACTCTTTCCGAAGTAAATCAAGTAAAACAGACAGAATTCATCGTACTTGTAGAAATTTCTGAAGAAGACTGGCTTCAGTGCTTTGAAGCAAAGACAGGGCCCGTGAAGATTGTGTTTATATGAATTTTTCAAATTTACATTATTATTATGATTTTTGTAAGGCCAAAAACCGATAAGCTGTGTCCGGGGCTACCCGACAACTGTTGTGTTGCCAAAAATTTAAGACGAAACTGTTTTCAATTTAATTCGTTGAAAAAAAAAAAGTTATGATTACGGACTTCTAATTAATATGACTGCAGAAGTTCCCAGTTTTAAGATTAAAATACAGAAAATGTGTTTCTTTTATTTTTATTTGCAATTAATTTTAAGTATTCGGAGCTACTCGAATTTCCCCTACTGCTACTGTTCAGTCCTTCAAATCAATGCCAAGTTTTGTTTTTAAAACGGAAGTTTCTCTAGCACAAAACTTTTCTTGCTCACTTTTACGGTAAGCTGCGTATCTCGCTACGTTCAGCAAGTTTCATTTTCGAAGCGGGTCTGGTGGGTGTGCGGTTAACGTTTGCTATTAATCTGGTTGCAGGCCATGTGTTTCGCAGATGCTGAGCAATAGATTTTATAAGTAAAATGCCATCTACAAACAAATATTTTTTATACCACACACGTGTTTCGCTCATATGGTGTGGAGCATCGTAATTGGAGATATGGTAATGATCTTCAGTATTTTAGGTCTTTAGAAGTGCATAAAGTGCTCTTCCAAACCGCCATGTGAAGATCAACACTACATTTTACTTATGATGCCCCACATGATGAAGGCGAAACGCATCTGGGGAATTAAAAATATTGACGGCCTTTTTTCACAAAATCTGTTTGTTAATGTTTGGGCTTGTCATTTGGGAGGACACAGGTTTTAGATTTCAGTTTGCCTTGGATTCTCGAAATCAAGCTTAGAAATTCCGGGGGGGGGGGGATTCTTCATTTATCAGTTATGTTCAGTATTTACAGATTTTTTTTACTTGTGAACTTTTCAAGTTTTTGTTCCTTATTGTTTCTGTATTCACTTT
Source organism: Vandiemenella viatica (assembly GCA_031002005.1). Classification (NCBI taxonomy): domain Eukaryota; kingdom Metazoa; phylum Arthropoda; class Insecta; order Orthoptera; family Morabidae; genus Vandiemenella; species Vandiemenella viatica. The sequence continues at coordinate 1,070,205 of CM061921.1, read as the reverse complement.
ATTTTTGATTATTATTCTGTTTCCATAGATCTCTGCTGAAGACGGGCCTTTGGGATGTGGAACATGTCATGGTTAATGTATATACACACAGTATAAATAACGATCATTGTGAAAAACTATTATATGTGACCAAAAAATTAATCATTAAAATTTACAACTGAATTTTGTAATAGCTATATCAGATACAGTTTGTTCTTTTGGTAAAAATACTTGGCTAGAGTACAAGAATTTGCCAATAAGATAATCTTTCAGTTGTTCTTAAAATACTTCTTTATTATCTACAAGCTTTTTTTAAATTTTGAAGTTTTTAATTGCAAAATTTCAGTCGGCACTTTATAGTTGTGAAATGCTCATAAGAATCAACTACTCTTTGTAGCGTAACTTGCAGTTTTGACAACCGTTACAACTGTCATATTTTTTACTTCTTTGCCAGTTTACTTCCTATCGGACAAAAATTTCCTACAATAGTAACTCTGTTGAGATCCTTTACTACTGCATTCAAGTCGCCTTTGAATAATAGATTTTCGTTACCTACTCGCTTTTTCAGTTCCATCATTCACTGATGCGAAATTGGCACTAAAGCTTTAACTAATTTTGTTGCTTTAAGCTTTATTAATATCACTATCTACATAATTCTGTCAAAAAATTATTCTTTCTAACTTTGGCTTTTTTCTCTTTTCTATTTTGTTTAAAATAACTTTTTGTATTTTCTTGAACAGGGATCTTGTACTTCCATTCACTTAACCTCCACAAATGTAGCTGACAGTTTTAACGTATCCCATATTCTTGTTGATGGTTTTTTTTTTTTTTTTTTTTTTTTTTTTAAATTGCCTTTTGAAATATAGTTTGTCTAAGCAACATGATATGCAGATAGCGTAGACTATTTTTTATTGCATTTTTGCTCTTAATCAATTTTTGCTGAGCTGTAAGACGTAGAATGCGCAGGGTTATGCGCATGCATTCAGTAGGGCGCGGATTCCAATCCCCGTCCACCTATCCAGATTTTTCGGTTTTCCATGGTATCCCAAAGTCACTCCAGGCGAATGCCGGGATGATTCCTTCGAAATTTCATTGCCGAATTCCTTCACGTTTCTTGGTCCTTTTCAGCCTCTAATGAACTCTACGTCAACGAGGCGTAAAGACACAAGCAAAACAAAAATAAGGATGCACAGAATGTTTCAGAAAACATTTATTGGATAAAGATACAGTACAACCACTGCTGTACTGAAACATTATTTGCTGGGATGTGGGGAAGATTTTGCGTCTGGGAGGCATCTCCTTCCATTTGTATCACTTGTTTTGTCCTAATCGCTGTGTCATATCAGGATTCGTCTTCTAAATTGCGATTCATAGGTCGTATTTTGAGGAACTGTAATGCTCATACAAAGGAGATAGCGTATAAAACACTAGTGTGTCCGCATCTGGATTACTGTTGTGGAATTTGGGATCCGTATCGCAAGGACATGATCGACTCAGAGGAGAGGGTGCAGAGGAGAGCCGCTCGATTCGTGACTTGTTGCTACAGTCCTTATGAAAGCGTCACAGAATTGATACATACGATTGGGCTGGGATAGTTTGGAAGACAGACGACGTAGTTTGCGTTTGAATTTATTGGAGAGTATGCAAAATCTTTAAATTACGAGTGCAATGAAATACTTCTTCCGCCAACCTATTTAAGTCGCAATGGCCGGAGGGATAAGATTCGAGAAATAAGATGCCGTACTGATGCTTTTATGTAGTCTTTCTTTCCTCGTGCTATTCGGGATTGGAATGGGCGGGTTTAGGTTTGGTGCTTAGCACCCTCTGCCACCCAAAATGTTCGTGATTTGCAGGGTATGGATGTAGATTTAGATCCGGTTTGAAACAAAACGGTTCACTCAACCAGTCTTATAAGCAATCTTTCTTTTTGTGTCACTGGATGAAAACGAATGTGCCTAACATAGTTCTCAACTCACATTCTGTTTGCACATTCTTCGATGTAACTTTCATTACCGAGCGTGGTGGTGTACCGGCTAGCGTTCTGGCCTCGCATTCGGGAGGACGGCGGTTTGAATCCCCGTCCGGGCATCCAGATTTGGCTTTTCCATGGTTTCCCAAATCACTACAGGCAAATGCCAGGATGCTTCCTTCAAAAGGCAATTGCCGAATTCCTTTCAATTCCTTGCTCCCCATCCTTACCCGTCTCTAAAGACCTCGCTGTTAGAGAGACGTTAAGCAGATAAAAAAAGTAACTTTTATTAATTTATAAACAATTTCAGCGGAGTTAACTATAAAGTTGTCTGTGCTACGGCTTAGTACTTCTTAGCTTTTCAATTTAATTTTAAGTGCGGTAAAGCATACGCTCCGGTGGCAATTTCTCTACACACTCATTTTCCCGTTTTTTAAATTAATTTTTACCTGAAATTCTTTGATTGAAATTTTTCCATTCACCTACTTTTCACATTAACGAATTTTATTTTTTACAGTATTTTTACTATTAATTAATGTCAGACGTTATTATAACGTAACGAGATTGACGACTAGATTCAAATTGGTAAGGCTGTAGTCTAAACTTGGGATACAATGGAGACATTATTTTTTACTTGATATTCAGCGCAAGTATAGAGACGAAAAGCATCGTCTCTAGAGCAGATATTTGATTGTGCGAAATAATTGCGTGTTAGGAAGATAAACTGAGATCCTAAAGCGTATTATTCCATAAATAAGAGAAACATTCTCATTTTTTACCCTCATTGCTTTATGGGTTGTCAAGTACAATATAGCTGGGAGAGAATGGAGAGCACTGAGCGGGAATGATTACTACCATGGCTTTTTGAAGGAACCATCCAGGCATTCATTTGGAGTGATTTCGGGAAAACATGGAAAACCGAAATCTGGATGACCGGATAGGATTCGAATCCGCAACCCCTGAATTGCTTGGTTTACTTCGAAAATTAGAATCGTGCAATAGAAAGAATGTTGTTGGAGGTCACAGACTTTTAGATTGCTTAATTTAAAATATATCACATAGCATGGAAGCGGAATTCTGACAGAATTTAGTGCTAAATTTGTGTATCAAGGACGAACAGTTAATCAACGTCACTATCGTGAAGTCCTCGAACGACTTAGATAAAGAGTTAACTGTGTCCCTCTTGGCTTCTGATACACTATTATCCGTGGAAAATGTTTGATTTAAAATGTTATTACAATTTTGACGCAGAACGCTTATTTACTTTATTTGAGAACGTGTGACTTGTTTTTTTCCCCACGCTGATATTAAACGTTACTTAGCAAAGGATAATTCTATAGTACAATCATCAGTAAAAAAAAAAAAAAAAAAAAAAAAATGGAGATAGGCAGTATCAATATGGTAGTGCCATCGGCAAGCTACAAAACAAGAAAATACTCGAAAATTTGGAAATCGTCACTCTCTAAAAACATATACAGAGTGTCCAGGAAGGAAAGGATGATCCAGCAACCACAGATATCTCACATCGTGTCCTACTATACGACAAAACTTTATTTTACTAAAAGTCTCACCATTTTTGAGATGTTGATTTTTTAATTTTTTTTTCGAAACATGTGACTTTTTTCAGTTTATTCCACGCCATTTCTACGAATTAAGACTGTATGAAACCTGATTTTTTAAAAGTTACTCAAGGATGTTTGAGTCATCTAAATCAATGGTTAAATGCAAGGCTACTTAGGCTGCAGCCTAGGGGCCTGCACCACATGCAAAATAAAAATAAAAAAATATATTAGTCGCTGTCTTCCTGTTGACATGCGTATGTTAATAAGTGATATTGTGTTTTAAATCTTTCTCTATTGCGTGCTTTGATGATCTTAATCATTTTTTATCGTTTGTTTTATTTTAATATGTAGGCCTACTGTTTCATATTGTTATCATAACTTTTGGGTTTGTAGTTCTGCGGACTTTTGCTGAGGCTGTTTGGTTGCAACAACACAACTACAATAAGCAGAACCTTATCTATCTATCATCAGTCAAAAATTGAAAATGCGAGCATCACTTGCTAACCTTGTTCACTTCAAGTCTCGGAAACGATACGTAAAGCACGTTTCGAACTATCGATTCTTCAGTAAGCTATCCTAGTATATTTTTACTATCATTACATTATTCAATATTTTGCATTAAAAGGTGTATTAAATTAATAATATGTAATCGATATCGCTTTATATATATATATATATAAGGGCCCGTACCACCGGTATAACCTAGGGGCCTACATATTCTAAATGCTGCAGTGGATTCACTGTCATCTTATCCCAACTTCGTGATTTTCTTATTTTATTCAATTTTTTTTTGCTTGTGTGGCTTTACGCCTTATCGACGTCGAGGTCATTAGAGGCGGGGAAGGACTGGGGACAAGGAACGGGAAGGTTTTCGGCCATGGCCTTTTGAAGGAAGCATCCCGGCATTCGCCTGGAGTGATTCGGGGAAACCATGGAAAATCTAAATCAGGATATACAGACGGGGATTCGAACCGGCGTCCTCCAGCATTTGATGACAGAGCCATTTCCGCTCATCCACTGCGCTCGGTACCTTTTATATCCAATTCTACCAATAAAATTCTAGGTCCACGCGAACGAAGTCGCGGGTAACAGCTGGTTCTACATATTTTCACGAATTGGCGGTGGGACAGTAACGAATAGATGTCATCTTTGATTAACCTAATGGGCGTTCGTAACCCACCGACATCACTTTGTGGCCAGACAGAAACCAATTACGAAGTAGTGACATCTGTTTGATCTGTGACACAAAGTTATCAATAGCGAACTCTGGCCCTCAGAGGTTCAACGAACTCGTACGCCCCGTGGCAATCTCTTCTACACCAGTGGAAAACTTCCCGCTAAACAAGTAAAAACACAAAAAATATATGAAGAGGTTAGCAGAGATACTATTGCATCTGGAATAGGCAAAACACGCGCTCCTATAAACTCTTCCACCGGCAATTCTCATTAAGGGGGCAGTGCATTACTTACATGAGGTGAAATGGGGGGAGGGGGTACGGCAAAATCTCATCAAGGGGGAGGGGAGTTCGACAGAAATCTTACGTGAGGTTTTGAAATTCTTGCAGGACAGTAGAGCTAAAACAAAAAAGTCTACGCGGAAATCGAATTTAGGGGGGTATACCGACCATCGGAAGCATAGAGCTAAAAAAAAGGGTCTCAACAAGCTACGAGGTTGGCCAGCAGGGGGAAGGGGGGGAGGTGTCCGGAATACCGGAAAAACACATCACGTCATTAATGGATGCCACCTAGTCTATCCGAAATTTGTATGTCCCACATCCAAAATAGTACAGAGCTTATCTGTTAGCAGACAGTTGGTGGAATCTGCTTCTGCCTCAATGTCACAGACGACGAAAAAACGTGAAATCGTAACAGTAAAAAAAGGCAATTATTATCTGTGAATCTAAATGCACATTACACCATTTGAATTAACTGTGGACATAATTAGTTTTTGAAGGAGATCGATTAGGCTGTCAGTCGTACAAATCCCGATTGCTAGAATGATGTAGCGTTGATTCATGTGGTAACTTCGATTACGTTTATCTTACAATTAAGAGGAAGGTCAGGACCATATGCCCCTCTCAAGATATCACAAGCGTCAGACGCTTTATTGACTGAAGCACGTGTCGATAATCAAAACATATTCATTAAAATCTGTTTTTAAATAGACATCATTAACTACAAGAACGAATGTTAAATTACTGCACACAGCTCATTTAATTCATACAAGCTGTTATATAATCAGCTTCATTAATAATGTTGTGTGATAAAATTTTCACGGAATATTTCACTTTGCGATTCAGAATTTAGTACAGAATGGAAAGACTTGGTTTAACTGACTATAAGAAACCAGTTCTCAGTGTGCTCCCAGTCAAATGTCATAAACGCTCCTTCCCTTAAATGTTGCTAAGTTGGTCAGTACGAAGTTTTCGTAGAGAAGTAAAGAGACAAAAATCGTTCTAACCACACCATATTTATCATATTCTACATCTTCCGATACCTTCCCTGTTGCCCATCATGGCCAAGCGGAGACCAGGGCTAGTTGGCTACGGGGCTAAGTTGACACAGTCCGTTTAGATTCCGAGTTTTTTTTTTTTTTTTTTGCTTTCGGCGGCTATGGCCATTCAGCCAGCTCAATGTGATCATATTTTAGCTTCCAGTGAACAATTAGTCATCCAGTGTACATCGTATCTTTCTATGTATGGACACCACAGGACGGACAGGACATTCACACAGACACACAACACTTAACATCCATGCCCGCGGCCGGATTCGAACCGGCGACCTTCGGCACTCTAGCCCCTACGCTAATGAGGCCGGCTAGATTCCGAGTTTACCGTTAGTAATCCTTCTTCTTCTTTTCACCCGTCAATGTAGTTTCAGAGTGATCGCCGTGACAACAAAAGTTTTATTACAGAAAGACTGATTTTCTACTTATTGAGTAATTTTTATGATTCTATTCATTTTTTATTCAGTATTTACTGCATTTATTCTGATCGATCTAGTACAGTATTTGATACAGTAATTTACTTTATAACACTACTAGCTGATACCTGCAACTTCGTCTTTGCCAGAATTGAATATATAAAGTTGTTGGTAACGAAGGATTGGTCCTAAACAACACCGAGTCGGCATAATATGACAGGAAAGCTATCACTATATCATTCTACCGTCGAACCTGCCTCTTGAAGAGAATCAATTTCCAACATATTTCTATCACCATTCGATAAGTTCTCAAAATTTCGGGACTACAACTGTTAATCATACCGGAAAAAATGTCCTGTGCCCTCCCTACAGATTTTCTTGTCAATTTCCATCAATATCGATATAGCAATTTAGTTGTCAAGACGTAACAAAAATACAGAAACTTACTTCTGCATTTATAGTATTATTACTGCAGATCACACACACACACTGACCTGCGAACAACACCTGGCGGATCATTATAACTGTAAAAAAGTGTACACCTAAAGCATTTAAAGACTGCCCACGATTTACCTCGCATCGAACCCCTAAATTTGTGAAATCTACAGTTTAATATTCAATCAGAATAACCGACGGTCCAGGCGTGACTCTTACGATAAAAAACAATTTTAAAAAATCTTAGCCTCCACGACGATTTGAACCGGAGACCACGACCCAAACATTTGTAAGCAAGCGCATTAACCACTGAGCTACCAGACCGCTATATGAAAAAAAGGGCAGTACAGATACCTACATATCCTACGCGTCTGTCTATCACCATTCAGTAATTTTTCTAAATAATAAGACAACATGTATTATTTATACAGAAAATTTTTCAACCAAATTTAGACAGTACTTTTCTCCTTGTTTCAAAGCATAAGTGTGCAAACTTTCATCGAAATCGGATGAAAACTGTGGATTTGTATGAAGAACAAACAAAACATACATACATTCATCTTTATATATATAAATATTTTTGTTTGGTTTTACTTACGTCACGTTTGACCATTACGGCAGCCACTTTTATAAACAAGAGTGTGTTGGGGCTAGTTGACACAGTTAGGAAGGGGACATGTGCCAACTTACCCCTATACATTTTCTATGTTTTTCAGAGAATTCAGCTAGTTCAACTATAAACATACACTGGCATGTACACTAAACATCAAAGCTGGGTTTGGAGAGGCAGGATTTTTTTAAAAAATAAATGTTGATATTTTCACAGACCAAGATTATATACCTGCATTGACTACTGACAACCCAAATTCAGTTATTACGCTTAACCCAATTCCAGAACCAAACAGGAACTCTGCCCGACTTTAATCACATGTAGCTGGAAAACGGTTTCAGCTGTTCGGGGCAGCTCGAAATAGGTTTAATGCAGCTGAGATGAATTTTATAATATCAGAGCAGGACAGGCAAGGGACTGGATATTCTAAAGATTCCGTAGGTCCACAATTATGGACCTCTTGGCACTAAATCCTCAGACAAAGCCAACTTTCCACTCACAGGCCTAAGCCCTGAAGAAATTAGACCATTCGGAAAAGCAGAAGCAAGGAAGCAAACAAATAAAAGGAAAAAAAAGGAGCACCACCATTTTAACAGATTCGTCAAATCTTAAAGCAATAAGAACAGAAATTTGCCCTCGCATTCAGGAGGTAGCCGGTTCGAATCCCCGTCCGGGCGTCCAAATTTGGGTTTTCCATGGTTTCCCCAAATCACTCCAGGCGAATGCCGGGATGCTTCCTTCAAATGCAATGGCCGAATTCCTTCCCATCCCTTGTTGTCCCATCCCGCCTCTAATGATCTCGATGTCGACCAGCCGTAAAGTCATAAGTAAAAAAAAAAAAGGAACAGAAAAAGAAACTAAGGAAAAGAAGATCAATCGGAAAGAAAAATGACGTAATTCTTAAGGAAATAGTTAAAACTGTCACACACAAAAAGGATTATCAAAAAGTAGCTCAGATGAAGAGGAATGCTTTTGCCTGGTGTACGTCGAATTAAACCAAATGAAAAATGTGTTCAAGTGTACAGTTTGCAAGCTTTCGTTTCAAGAGGCTTACACGGATAGAAACTCCTTGTTTTACTTGTGTGATAACTGTAATTCGGATGATGATGCTGTTAAATAAATTAAAACGACATAATTAGCCTATAGCCTGTATAGGTCTAACAATTTTGTAAAGGTAACACTTTCCGGAGTGTGTGTCTTTATTTGTGTAAAATTATTCTTTTCATATCCCGTGCCAGCGTACCACGTGGGAGTAGACAACTAGCTCCGCCAAGTGGCAAGTTGGCACACTTTACCTGTCGGTGACAAATGTTTCTTATAACTAAAAATAGATATTTTTTAATACCTGGTAAATATAAAAAAAGAAATGTTCTTTAAAAGTAAAAACGTTTACCGAAAAATGTATAAAATTAAAAAACTTAAATTGTAGCCAACTAGCCACGGTATCCCCTACAAAAGGCTTATAGTATAAATTTCGAGAGAAAATATTATTTATCTGGATACATTGCAGATCAAACGAGATCTTGAGGAATTTCAGAAGAGAAAATTTTCTCACTGTGTAAACTCTTTTCTTCTGTGCAAGTATTTTACTAAGCATTGGCGTAACCACAGCATTAAGGATTTGGTAAAAAGCAATATATACGACATACAATGAGACAAGAATACTCTGCAACCGCCAAAAGAGGTACTCTGAAGGAATTTTCTGAAATAGTTGAAAAGACCATAAAACATCCAAAAGATCACGCCGTCAATTAAATTAACAGCGAAATCAATACAATGAATAATTGCTTGACTGATAGTTTGAAGAATGCACGAAATACAGCGGAAACTAAATAATAAAGCCTTCGGGATGTTTTTTTTTTCTGCTGTTGTCAGTCTTTCGACTGGTTTGATGCAATCCTCCATCCTTTCCTATCCTGTGCTAACCTCTTCATTTCTACATACCCCTTGCAGCCCACGTCCTCAATTATCTCCTTCATAATATTCTAATCTCTGTCTTCCTCTACAGTTCTTACCTTCGACTGTTCCCTCCACTAACAAATTAACCAATCCAGCCTGTCTCTTCTTTCTGTAAGCTTCGTCCACAAACTTCTTTCTTCACCCAACATTTCCAAAACTCGTTCATTTCTTACTTTGTCTGTCCACTTAATTTTCAGCATTCTTCTGTAGCACCACATTTCAAATGCTTCAATTGTCATTATTTCCGGTATTCCTAAAGTCCATGTTTCACTACCATAAAGTGCTGTGCTCCACACAAAGAGTTTTAAAAAATTCTTTCTAATTCCTAGATCAATATTTGAAACTAAAAGGTTTCTCTTTTTCATGAAGGCTCTTTTTGCTACTGCTATTCTGCTTTTAACATCATTCCTGCTTCGGCCATCGGTTGTAATTTTACTTCCCAAGTAACAGAATTCTCTTACTTCTCCTATTGCATCCGATCCTATTTTTATATTTAATCCACTAGTATTGGTATCATTTCTGCTACATTTCATCACCTTTGTCTTGCTTTGATTTATATACAGTCCAAAATCTTCCTTCGGTATTTTGTTCATGCCATTCAGTAACTTCTCAATATCCTCAGCCCTCTCTGCTAATAAGACAATGTCGTCAGCAGATCATAGCATACTGATTTTTTCTCCCTGAAAACTTATGCCACATGGAAATTTTTCTTTGACTTTCTTCATTGCTTCTACTACATACAAGTTGAATATTAACGGGGATAGACAACAACCTTGTCTCACACCATTTTTAACTGATGCATGTCTCTCATGATTCTCTACTTTTATTACAGCCACTTGATTCTTATATAGTTTATAAAGTATTCTTGGTTTGGGAGAGACTATACTAGTCTTTTCCAACCAAATGTCAACCTCTCCTTCACGTGGTGCACCCTGTTTGCACGGACGAGGCTCTGGCGACTGAAAGATTCCCGGTATAAGGAGTCACCCACTGCTTGCCAACGGCCTCTGAAAAGAGGGCGGAAGAGCGGGGAGCGGTTCAGGGCACCCTCTTGCCCTTGGGGTTGGAAACGGCCCCTAAAGGCGGATGAATCAGAAATGATCAACGGCATGGGGATGCAGATGGCAACGGGAAACCACTGCATTAAAGACCCAAAGGGTATCCCGAGGACATGTAATCCTCTCAAATTACATATATCATGATGGCTTCTTCCTGGGTAAAATATTCCGGAGGTAAAATAGTCCCCCAATCGGATCTCCGGGTGGGGACTGCTCAGGGAGGAGCCATCAGAATGGATAGAAACATTCTACGAGTCGGAGCGTGGAATGTTAGAAGTCTGAATAGGGCAGGTAGGTTAGAAAACTTAAAAAGGGAGATGGAACAACTTAAGTTAGATGTTGTTGGGATTAGTGAGATTAAATGGAAGGACGCACAAGATTTCTGGTCTGGGGAACACAGGATAATTAGCACACAAGCTGTAAATGGAGTCACTGGTGTAGGATTTGTAATGAACAAAAAAGTAGGGAAACGGGTGAGTTATTATTAACAGTTAAGTGACAGGATTATTTTGATGAGGTTAGAAACTAAGCCCGTCCCAACCACATTAGTACAAGTATATATGCCCACGTCACAGGAAGATGACGAAGAAATAGAAAAAATATACGGTGAAATCGAAGAATTAATCCAATATGTGAAAGGGGAGGAAAATTTAATAATCATGGATGATTGGAATGCAATAGTGGGAGAAGGAAAAGAGGGGAATATTGTAGGAAGTTTTGGTCTAGGAGAAAGAAATGAGCAAGGAAGCAGGTTGCTAGAATTTTGTGAAAGATATAAGCTAGTAGTGGCGAACACACTGTTTAAGAACCATGCAAGAAGAATATACACCTGGAAACGTCCTGGGGATACAGGCAGATATCAGCTAGATTATATCATGGTCAAACAGAGATTCAGGAATCAAGTTCTGGACTGTAAAGCATACCCAGGAGCAGACATAGACTCGGATCATAATTTGATAGTAATGAAGTGCAGGCTGAAATTCAAGCGAATAAGGAAGCAGCATAAGCAGAAAAGACTGGAAGTGAATAAACTGAAACAATCTAACACAAGAGAAAAATTTGCAGAAATGGTAGACTTAGGTCTAAGAAGTAACTGTGAAAGGAGCTCAACCGAGGACGAATGGAATGCATTAAAGACCGAAATAATGAAAGCTGGCAAAGAAACATTAGGCTTTAGGGAACAAGCTGCCCGAAAACCTTGGATCACAGAAGAAATTTTGCAGCTGATCGATCAGAGGAGAAGGTACAAAAATGCTCAGGATGAAGCAGGAAAAGAGCAGTACAGGCAATTTAGAAATCAAATAAATAGGAAATGCAAAATAGCAAAAGAAAAATGGCTACAAGAAAAGTGTGAAGAAGTAGAAAAGGAAATGGTTGCAGGAAAAGTAGATGTTGCATATAGAAAGATCAAACAGAATTTTGGAGAAATGAAGAAAAGAGGTATGAACATTAAAGCTGCCAATGGGAAACCTCTTTTAAGGTCAGAAGATAGAGCTAACAGATGGAAGGAATACATTGAGAAACTATATGTTGGGGACGACTTGAACAATAGTGTTTTGGAAAAGGAAGGCGATGTCGACATGGATGACTTGGGAGATCCTGTTTTGAGGACAGAATTTAATAAAGCTCTGAATGACTTGAAAGCAAATAAGGCAGTTGAAATTGATGAGATCCCTGCAGAACTTCTTAAATCTCTAGGAGAGGAAGGAATCGAAAGATTATTCAAGCTGATATCAAAAAGTTATGAAACAGGAGAAATTCCAACTGATTTTAATAAAAATATCATCTTCACACTTCCAAAGAAACCACAAGCCGACAAATGCGAGAATTATCGCACAATTAGTCTAACATCACATGCTTCAAAATTACTGACCAGAATAATATACAGAAGGATGCAAAGGGTAGTAGAAGAGATAGTAGGTGAAGATCAGTTTGGGTTTAGGAAAAATCGCGGTACAAGGGAAGCAATTCTGTCTTTAAGATTAATACTTGAAGGGCGGATCAAGAAAAACAAAGATACTTTTATGGCATTTGTTGATTTAGAAAAAGCTTTTGATAATGTTAGGTGGGACAAGATGTTCAAAATTTTAAAGAAGTCAGGTCTAAAGTATCGAGATAGAAGAATACTCTATAAACTATATAAGAATCAAGTGGCTGTAATAAAAGTAGAGAATCACGAAAGACATGCATCAGTTAAAAAGGGTGTGAGACAAGGTTGTAGTCTATCCCCGTTGATATTCAACTTGTATGTAGAAGAAGCAATGAAGAAAGTCAAAGAAAAATTTCCATGTGGCATAAGTTTTCAGGGAGAAAAAATCAGTATGCTACGATTTGCTGATGACATTGTCTTGTTAGCAGAGAGGGCTGAGGATATTGAGAAGTTATTGAATGGCATGAACAAAATACTGAAGGAAGATTTTGGACTGAATATAAATCAAAGTAAGACAAAAGTGATGAAATGTAGCAGAAATGATACCAATGCTAGCAGATTAAATATAAAAATAGGATCGGATGCTATAGGAGATGTGAGTGAGTTCTGTTACTTGGGAAGCAAAATTACAACCGATGGCCGAAGCAGGAATGATGTTAAAAGCATAATAGCACTAGCAAAAAGAGCCTTCATGAAAAAGAGAAATCTTTTAGTTTCAAATATTGATCTAGGAATCAGAAAGAACTTCTTAAAACTCTATGTGTGGAGCACAGCACTTTACGGCAGCGAAACATGGACTTTAGGAATACCGGAAAGAGAGAAACTTGAAGCATTTGAAATGTGGTGCTACAGAAGAATGCTGAAAATTATGTGGACAGACAAAGTAGGAAATGAACGAGTTTTGGAAATGATGGGTGAGAAAAGAAGTTTATGGAAGAAGCTTACAGGAAGAAGAGACAGGCTGGTAGGTCATATTTTGAGACATGCTGGATTGGTTAATTTGTTAGTGGAGGGAACAGTCGAAGGTAAGAACTGTAGAGGAAGACAGAGATTAGAATATATGAAGCAGATAATTGAGGACGTGGGTTGTAGGGGGTATGTAGAAATGAAGAGGTTAGCACAGGATAGGAAGGGATGGAGGATTGCATCAAACCAGTCTAAAGACTGACAACAGCAAAAAAAAAAAAAAAAAATTATTCTTCTATCTCGATACTTTAACCTTACTTCTTTAAAATTTTGAACATCTTGTCCCACCTAACATTATCAAAAGCTTTTTCTAAATCAACAAATGCTATAAAAGTATCATTGTTTTTTTTATCCACCCTTCAAGTATTAATCTTAAAGACAGAATTGCTTCCCTTGTACCGCGATTTTTCCTAAACCCAAACTGATCTTCACCTACTATCTCTTCTACTACCCTTTCCATCCTTCTGTATATTATTCTGGTCAATAATGTTTGAGGCATGTGTTGTTAGACTAATGGTGCGATAATTCTCACATTTGTCGGCTTGTGCTTTATTTGGAAGTGTTAAGATGATACTTGTTGTTATGTAACACTGAATACTATACTGCTGGTATGTCGATCTTCCGTTATTGTTGCATATTTATTACGACGCTAGTTTTCATCCCACGCGTGTAAGCCATTGTATACCGACAAACAATTCAACACACCTGTTACATGAGCCACGATTTGCATACCAGTAAAAGGCTGGCAGGATTCCCTCTGAAGTTGCAGTCTTTGCTCAGAGCGAGTTATACAATCAGGTGCCATTCTGTACATACAACATATTCAATACATGTTATACGCGGTTGTATAACTCAATCGGTGAGCAACAGTGATAAAATACCACATGCTACGTCGTCTCCTGATAACGATAAACAACTGATGAAAGTATATCAGCGAAATGTTTCCCTCAAAAAAAAAAAAAAAAAAAAAAAAAAAAAAGTCAGTTTCCGAGGTCATATTCCACGATATTATGCTAAAGAATCTGGAAACGGTTCATCTATTTATGACTAATTACACGATTAAGTAACTGACCTTTTTGTGAATCTACTAGATACTTAGTTTCATTGCTAGACTTGGATATAGCAAGCTGTAAGTTACGTGAAAGCACGACCGAGCGTGGTGGTGTAATGGCTAGCGTTCTGGCCTTGCATTCGGGAGGACGGCGGTTCGAATCCCCGTCCGGACATCCAGATTTGGGTTTTCCATGGTTTCCCAAATCACTCCAGGCTTCCTTCAAAAGGCTATGGCCGAATTCCTTCCCATTCCTTGCCCCCCATTCTTTCCCGTCTCTAAAGACCTCGCTCTTAAGGCACGTTCCCACGATCCCTTGTAACGAAGGCGAGACGGGACGGGACGAATACTCAACCACACGCCATGGGAACAGGGCCGCCTCTTCTAGCGGAGACGAGACGAGACGCAGCTACCCACTCTGAGTCGGTAAACATCACAGGCGTGTGTAGCGATGCGGTGTTGCCATCGGTTTGCAGCAGCGGTGCGCACTCCTTCTGTTACTGTAAAGTGCTCTGTGCCAAACGACACTAGCAACGTGGTGCGGAGGTGGCGGCGAGGTAAGCTAGGACTAACCTGCGGCCCGCGGTCGTCCCTACACTTCGGCTAATGAGGTCCCGTCCCGTCTCGCCTTCGTTACAAGGGATCGTGGGAACGCGCCTTTAGAGAGACGTTAAGCAGATTAAAAAAAAGTGAAAGAACGGAGTCAAAGTCATCACCCTACAATTGAACCTGTCTCATGAAGAGCACCAGTTTGCAGCATGTTTAAAGAAGCGATATGATGGCTCAGTGGTTTAGGTATCTAGGTATCTGAATGGGGAACGAAAGGTCCCAGCTTCGAATCCCTGTCTCGGTGGGGATTTTCATTGGCCCAAAACCCGACCTTCATTTCCAGCCCAGCTTGCTGTGTAATGTGACGTACGTCAGAACGCTTTCCTGGTTCGGATTCCACGTTAAACAATAGGTCCCCTGTACCTAGTGGGACTATCAGATTAGTTTAAGGAGGCTACGCCAGGGGCGGTATGCGCAACCGATAGAAACCAGTGCCGGATTAGCCACTTACCAGGAGTTAGCAAATGCTACGGGCCCCGCGCCTTCTAGGGGCCCCGCGCTTTCTAGGGGTGCACCGCGCTTTCTAGGGCCCCTTATGATTCCAAGAGCATCCCCGTCAGGCCAGATGGCGACCTTTTTTTTTTTTAAGCTCTACTGCTACCATGGACGGCGAAAAACCTAAAAACCAAGGGCCCCTTCTTTATATTTTGCTACGGGCCCCGCGCTATCTTAATCCAGCCTTGATAGAACCCTGTCACCAGGTCATCACGACCACACAGAATTGTTATTATAACATGTTTAAAAATAGCAACAAACGAAAGGGAGGGGATTAACTGTGAGAGGCTGCCTAGCACAGTTCCTACGACAGATTTTTGTTTGCGATTTAAAATTATCAGACTTTCTGGGGATATCTTATGTCCCTTTGGAGATTGCAAATCCGTGAGCAAGCAGCCAAATATTGCCGATGGGAAAAACATGTCCCGTCTCTAATGACCTTAGCCGTAGACGAAGGCGAAAAGCAATAAGTAAAAAAAAAAAAAAAAAAAATGTATTTTCTAAGTGTATTCCTGCTTCTTTCAGTGTCTGTCCCTGAGCTTTATTGATAGTCATCGCATGCAGCGCAAATAAACATTTATCCTATACAATAAGTTGTGTGTATTCATGAAATTTATGAACAGACCATACACAGACTGACTGCGAGAAAAGTAAAGCCTCGGGACCGATATAACAATGCAAAACCGAACGTGATAGGTGAACGTTTAACGTTCTAACCGCGCATTCGGGACGACGCTGGTTCGAATCCCCGTCCGGGCATCCAGATTTGGATTTTCCATGGTTTCCCCAAATCACTGCAGGCGAATGCCGGGATGCTTCCTTCAAAAAGGCCCTCCCGTTCCTTGTCCCCAGTCCCATCCCGCCTCTAATCACCTTACCCATCGACGAGGCGTAAAGCCATAAGTAAAAAAAAAAGACTTACACACGCTGTCATCGTTCAGTTAATTTTCAAAATTTCATGACAAAATATGTTGTTTATTCAGAATAACATATCCTAAGTTCTTCCTGATGATACATGCTATTTACCTGTAAAATTTCACGAAGAGTGGTTTAACCGAGAAGGTGGGTGATCAGTTAACACTCTGGCCTCGCATTCGGGAGGACGCTGGTTCGAATCCCCGTCCGAGCATCCAGATTTTGGTTTTCCATCGTTTCCCAAAATCATTCCAGGCGAATGCCGGGATGGGATGATTCTTTCATAAGGCCATAACCGAATTCCTTCCCGTTCCTTGGTCCCAGTCCCATCCCGCCTCTAATGACCTCGACGTCGACGAGGCGTAAAGCGAAAACAAAGATCGGTTTAGTCGCGTAAATGTAACAAAGAGATAGATTTACTTTCGCATTTTTAATATTAGTGTTGGTACAAAACTGGATCTTATGCTTGTTATTAATCCTCAGTATTAAAAGTATTCCGAAAATATGTGAGACGCAGCCATCATCGTTGAGACAGTATACGGAGCTCATTTCAGAATTAGTAGGTTCGAACCCCACAGTAGAAGAAGTTTTTGTATGACCCTCAGGGTAGGAGAGTGGTGGTGCTCATGTTTGTTTATGGCTTTACACTTAGTCGACGTCCAAGACAATAAAGATGGGAAAGATCTAGGGGCAAGGAACGGGAAGGAATTCTGCCGTGTGCTTTTGAAGGAACCATCCCAGCATTCACCTGGAGTGATTTGGTGCAACCATGGAAAACCGAAATCTGGATAGCCGGAAGGGGATGCGATCCCGCGTCCTTCCGAATTAGAGGTGAGGGCGGCTTAGAATCATCCCATTTAAGAGTATCATGAGGCCCAAATGCTGTGATTTACTTGGTATAGTTTTCAGTGTCAATCCGGGCCGAACCTAGAGGTTTCTTAGCCAGCACACTGGCCTCGCGTTGCTGGACTTACCGGTTCGAGTCCGACGTAGGGAATTAGTGGTTACAATTAAGTGTTGTGTCCGCCCTATGTTGTTTTCACTTGGTGGAGGCAACGTATTGTAGAAATTCAGTACTTGGCACAATTATAGTAACATTAGTGCTGGCTGTATGGCCTATAGCCTCTTCAGTTAACAGACACGGCTGCCCTTGAGACAGCGGTTAGCTCCGAGAGGCAGGAAAGGAGGGGGGTGGTAAGGTGAGGGGAACATGACCTTGAGTCGCCAGTTCAGAGTGAACAGAGTATAGTAGCCAAATATAATTCTCTTCGGAAGGAAACACTTTCCCGTCTATTTGCCAGCAACGGAGCTAAAGTTATATTAATTAATGGTCAATACGTGTAAGCATTGTCGTGTTTTATGTGCTTAAGTGGATACTCAGTCATCACTAGTTCACTGCCTAACGAAAGGTGTAGTAGTGGTATTCTTTTTCTCATTCGAGGATTAAGCCTGTGGCCTCTTCCGGCTCCAGGGACTGTTGCCGTCTCTTGTTCTGCCTATACTTCTTCTACCTTTAGGTCTATATTGGTTTACTACTTTTGGTAATCATGCATCATCCATTCTATACAAATGGTCTCTCCAGTTATTCCTATGTTCCTCTGTCTTGTCATTCGTACTACATATTTACAACTCCTCTCTTATGATTTCTTTTCTATTAGATCTAGCCTTGTGCATCTCTTTACAGATCTTAGGAACTTCATCTCCACTGCTTGTATGCTGCTTTTGTCTCTTCTCTTTATTACCCAAGAGACACTTCCATAGAGAAACATAAGAAATGCCATCTATTTATAGAATTTTGTTTTGTGTCTCTGCGTATCCTATTTCCTAAGGTTTTAGCTATTGTTCCACACATCATCTGATACTTGTTCACTTTATTATCAATATTTCTGCTTATGCCATATGTAATGTCACAACCAAGGTAGTTATAGTGCCAAAAGTGTTCAACCAGGTAGCCATTCATAACTATTTTTGCTCTAATAGGGTCTCGCCATAATTTTTGTTTTGTTCGTGGATATCTTCGTAGGTCATCAGTACTGGTATCACTTCTACAATTCCACAAACGGTCTCTTCTCACCTCCGCTGTATTCCACAATGCTGCTTTCTATGAACTATAACCATCCAATATAAGGTTACGAAACACACTTTAATACCTCGATGCGTCTCATGATAAAATTACTTGTCTGGGCGGTGAGCGGGAACGCTTGGGCCTGACATTCGGGAGAACGAAGGTTCAAATCCCCGTCCGGTCATCCAGATTTCGGTTTTCCATGGTTCCCCCAAATCTGACTAAACTGAAAGAAGAATCCATAAGTCACAAGTAAAAACGTATCACTTCAGAGTCCTTTACTGAGAAAATGAATAAGTATTTTAGAGAATTTAAACAGTCTGATAGATTTCGCTTCATACTTCGCAACTAAATTAATTTTCATTTTGGAAACACCTTGATAAGATGAAGTCATTTAACGTACAACCTATTTACCAAAGACATTTTTGTTTCAAATCAGTAAATATTGCGTTTTATTTCCCAGATCAAATTGTAAATACTGGTGTGAATAAAAGATTGATAGAAAACTTTCCTCCATACGCAACACAGTACATGGACTGACAAAAGATTTTTTTTTTTTTTTTTTTTTTTTTGCTTCGTGCTTTTCAGCTTGTCATTAGAGCCGGGAAGGGTTAGAGGGAAAAGAACGGGAAAGAACTCCGTCATGCGTTATGAAGTAACCATCCCCGCATTCAACTGGAGTGATTTCTGGAAACCTGAAAAACCGAAATCTGGAAGGCTGGACGGGGATTCGAACCCGTGTCCTCCCAAACGCCAGGCCCGAGCGTTAAAAGAGTTTTGTTTGTCATGTGTTGTACATAAACAAAAATTGCTCGCTTATAATCTCTTAAAGGGGAAACTTCATTTCACAGGCCGTTACACACTGTCTTCATTACGGACAAACTAGTTACATGATTGGTTTTCTGAGTTTTCCGGTTCAGTTTCAGCAATCCTACTGTGGCTTTCATCAGAGGACTAAACAACAGTAAGGTGACTGAAACGGTTCCATCTGGAAAACGAAGAAAACATTGACAACGACCGCAGAAGTTTACGCATGATTGTCAGCGAGTTTCTGACAGCGAATGTGAACATATATATGGAAAAATCGTGCCGGATTGGATTTGACAGTCCCAATAAAATAAATAACAACAACGGAAAAAGAATTGACAGAAACATGCAGAGGTGTTAAATATAACAGAAGTGTTAAATATAATGGATTAGTAAAGCAGGCAATAAGGTTGGGACAAAAGGAGGACTTGCAGTTCCCTTCCTTCGGCTTATCTACCAAAGAACGAGGGAAGCTCTCAACAAGAAAATTACTCCATCTACAGTCGTATCCAACAATCCATTCTGTTAAAGCAATTTGTATTATAGAAGTAACGTTAGCAGGCGTTTCCCCGCATTTTTCCGGCCACTGACTCCGGATTGGAACAGGAGAAAATCCTTCACGTGATTGACCGAACAAATCCGTGGGGCACAGAGACAAATAGCCAAATTAAAAGGATGAGTCAGATGGCTCGTCATAGTTATTACGAAAATTTGTAGGTCTATTGTCTTCCTACATTAAAGATATCGGAAGAACAGTAATAACGTTTTTAGATATGATATAATAGAAAAGTGTTTATTCAATGGATTTCATGTGCTTCTGGGCTATGTCTTGTTTTTTTTATGGCTTTACGCCTCGTCGACGTCGGGGTCATTAGAGGCGTGATGGGATTGGGAACAAAGAACGCGAAGGAAACCCAAATCTCGATTGCCGGAGGCCAGAGCGCTCAATCTCTTGTTGGTTTATCATCTGTCATTTATTTCATAGAAATTAGTTGTTTAAATAATCCACAAGGTCTTTTTGTTACAACTGGCTTCCAGTTATGTAACAGATAATTATTCAAATACGATTTTTTGATTTTTACCATTCCGATCCGCTATAGAATATGCATGTAACAATTACCTTCAAGTGATATTTTACTTGATTCCGTGAAATATCTAGCACTCCAAGCTTTAAAACAGTATCAGTCAACATTATGATTTAAAGTTTTTGTAAAGTAATTGCCGGCATGATCTGCAGGGTTAGAATCAACGTTATAAATAAAATAAAACGAAAATGTTAACAGAAATTGTATACTGTACTATCTCAAATATTATGGAGAACAAATATAAATCTTTATATATAAAGATGAATGTTTGTTTGTTTGTTTCTTTGATCTTCATACAAATCCACAGTTTTCATCCGATCTCGATGAAACTTTGCACACTTATCCTTTGAAACAAGGAGAAAAATACTGTCTACATTTGGTTGAAAAATTATCTGTATAAATAACACATGTTGTCTCATAACTTCGAAATACGGCGATAGACAGACACGTTCGATATGGACGTCTCCGTACCATGTTTCTGTGTAGTGGACTGGCAGCTCAGTGGTTAAAGCACTTGGTTACGAACGTCGTGGTCTCCGGTTCAAATCTCCGTGGAGGCTAAGATTTTAAAAAAATTGTTTTTCATCGTAAGAGTCAGGCCTGGGCCGTACGTTATTCGGACTGAATGTTAAACTGTAGATATTAGAAAGTTAGGGGTGCAATGCGAGGCAAATCGTAGGCAGTCTTGCAATGTTGTAGGTGTACACTTTTTTACGTTATAATGATCCCTCAGGTGTTGTTCGCAGTCAGTGTGTGAGTGTGAACCACAGTAATATTAATATAAATACGGAAGTAAGTCTCTGTCTTTTTGTTACGTTTTGACGACTAAATGGCTATATCGTTGTGATGGAATTTTATAAGGAAATCTGTATGAAGGGCACAGGATATTTTTTCCAGTATGATTAACAGTTGTAGTAACGAAATTTTGAGACCTTATCGAATGGTGACAGAAATATGTTGGAAATTGATTCTCTTGAAGAGACAGGTTCGACGGTACAATGATATAGTGTTAGCTTTCCTGTCATATTATTCCGACTCGATATTGTTTGGGACCAATCCTTCGTTACCAACAACTTTCTATATTTAATTCTGGCAAAAAAATTCTTAATCCACGCGTACGAAGTCGCGGGTATGAGCTAGTATTTATATAGTTGGCATGCTTTTAGCGTACAGGAAGCGATGACAGAATTTGTTTTATAATAGTTGGAAATGAATAATGGCGACAGTGCTGCCACAACGGCGACGACCCAAACTTCTAGTCGCCTTGCATACAATACCAGCGTCACAGGTACTACGGATATAACTTCAAGAAACATCTTAAAGCTGCCCTGTAAGAACTTAGAGTCATTATATAGAATAAACTGCCGTATCCATTAAGATAAAAAGTGAACAATCTGTAATCACGGAAAAGTGCATAAGTCCTATCAGGTCAGCAAGGATGAAGCTAACCATAGGGTGTGTAACGAATGTCACCATTGGTCAGCGAACCACCAAAAAAAAAGAAAAGGGAATTTGGCCATGTTAGCCATACAGCCGGTTCTCTTACAATGTATATATTTCATTTCAGCGTGATTATTTTCCATCTTCTGTAAGCTTTGTGCAGATGTGCTTCGTGTTACTGTTTCTGTGAGTTGGGACCACCCCTTATGATTAATGAAAATCATAAACAGGCTGGAGCATTATACCTCTCCGCGTCCACTATGGCGGCCGTACTGACAGATAAAGTTTCAATCATATTATTTCGCACACGAAGCATAATTAGGTTTACCAATTTATATATATAAAGAGTTCGCCATCTGAAATACATTCGTTAACATGGATAACAGATAAAAATTGAAGAGGAAAATCAAATCATGTTAAAAGACCTTTAGTTATTCGTTTTAATTTTTTATCTTTAGGGAAAAATCTTGAATTTTTAACATATTTCAAGCTTTCTACATAGGAATCTTAGTTTTGCTTGATCAGAATTATAAAAATTGACGACTTCAAGAAAATATAATACTTCGGGAGCAGGATTACAATTAAAATTTTTTTAAAAAAATCACATTGAAGGGCAAAAAAAACCAGTCTTTACAAAAGTGAAATAATTATATGTCATTAAATGACTAAAGCATTGCCATTTCTTTCAGGAATTTCTGAATGATACGCTTATCAAAAATTGATTGAATTTATTGATAGCATATTAGTTCGCGTTTTCAGAGCTTTTGCTCTTCTCGATTCTCTTCTTCCTTTCATTTCCCTAGAAATTGATACACCATTTGTAATGTTTGTTATCTGAGTGAGGCATTCCATTGCACAATGAACAATGTAGTGGTTATAACATAACTAGCGTGAAGGCCTTAAGATGTTCAACACAACAAAACAGAGCCTAAAAATGAATATGCCGAATGTGTAAAAGAAATGATTTAAATTGATTTACGCATCGAGATTTTTGATTCGATAACATTCTAAGCGTTGAATTTCTAAAAACATTTACAACTGTTTATTTACGAAAAGGTTAGCTTTCAGTGAAAGAAATCTGCAACGATTGCAACATGAAAAGTAGACTCTTTGAAGTCAGTTGTTGTTGAATCGTATCTTCAATCTACGCAGTCATGAGATCGATTTTCTACATTCTTTTTTAATTATACCGTTACTATTTGCAGAGGTCATTGAAGCCGGAAGAGGAAAGGGGACAAAGAACGGGAAGGAAATCAATCATGGCCTTTATTAAGGAATCAGCATTTCCCCCGGAGTGTTTTGGGAGCACATTGTTAAGCTTCCTTCCACGAAAAATCAGGACACAGAGTTCGGATTTGTGCAGGCACTTAATACATGAAATACCTGTATCGTAAAGCTTTATTATTATTATATGTGAAGTAAGCAATGAAATCGGAATCCACGTTAATTTGTAGACACAGTGATGAAAGAACGGAATTCGCTTACTTTATCAAAAGTGATTTCGGGAAACCTGTACGGCTGAACCCGGAATCCAGAAACCGAAACATAGTCAGACATCGTAACTGATTCTACTCACCGAGCGTAGTTGGTGAGCGTTTAACGCTCTGGCCCCGCATTCGGGAGGGCGCTGGTTCGAATCCCCGTCCGGGCATCCAGATTTGGGTTTTCCATGGTTTCCCCAAATCACTGCAGGCGAATGCCGGGATGCTTCCTTCAAAATGCCATGGCCGAACTCCTTCCCGTTCCTTTTCCTCAGTCCCATCCCGCCTCTAATGACCTCAACTACCGCGTATAAACATATCAGACTCTTCAAGACAGACACTTGAAATTCAGTGAACAGAAATTAGACAATCTTGTCTTAAGAGACGAAGAGTGCAAATTATGGGTAGTTAATCCAGTGAAAAATCCATATTGGCGGCAAAAAGTTGAACATCAGCTCCTGTGTTCAGTTCAGTATTGTTTAAAGTCAAATACTTGTTCTATATTTCATTGACGCGATTAAAGTTACACATCCTTAAGGGAACGTTCATAAGCTGCGTGACTCGAACTAGGGGTGGGGGGAGAGGGAAGGGATGGGTGGAACGCTACGCTGGGCTACGGGCGGGGGGGGGGGGGGGTTAGAGGGGGGTTTAGAGCCAGGCCACGTAGCTTTTGATTCATATTACTGTATTTGACACAGTTAAAATAAGGTACAAAATATTTATTTCCGTCATTTAATTATCTCTGAATGTAATTTAGACATAGCTTGTACTGACATTGCCGCGCATGCGTGTGACTCGAAGTTATAGCGTTGTTTTTTCCAACGAGTTTTCACTATCCAATGAGCTATAGGAAACTTTTAAGCAGATCAAATAATCATTCCCTGGTAATGTAGAAGGAAGGGTGACAGAACTTCAGAAAAAAAAGAAACAAATGATGCAGCTCTTCTAAGTTTTTCTACGCTGAAGATATATTTCTATTTTATATCAATTAAAGAACAATCATGACTGAGACAAAGGAGGGTTGTAGTAACAACTAAAGAAAAACAGATCCCTGATAATACCTGACAAAGAGGTTTTCCCAATTATTAATAATTTGCAGGAGTTGCTAGTACCAACATTTCATTCAGAATATTTATAATTATAGAAAAGTATATAAAACAATGATCGGTTGTGTTCCTTATGTGCGCAATAATTTCAACGACAGTCTGTTAAGTGGAAACAGTACAAAATGTCTTTGGAATATAATAGGGAAAGCAGGTACGTGTCACACAGAAAACAGGGGGTTGGGGGGAGGGGGTGTCGAGGTAAAAGCCACGTCATGCTACGTGGGGGAGGGGGGAAAGGGGGGGTTCATGTCAGGCCAAAATAAAATCACGTAGTATATGGACGCGCCCTAACAGAAGATAATTAAGTCAACTTCTTACGACTGGATTTTTCGATTCTTTTGCCAGTTATATGGGAAATAACTCCCCGCTGTATAAGAATTTCAAGCCAAGTGGACACTAATAAGTTTCTTTGTCGGCAGAAAGTGTCCTAAAGCATCACATTATCATTAACCGGATTATTCGTTCGTGTTAATTTCCTAAAATTCGTTTACATCTACTTGCCCACCAATCAGCATATTATCAAGACTTGACACAATACTTCTTTGAATTGTTTATTGATATGTTATTTTTGTACCAAGGCATTACAGCAAAGAGAGGGTAGAAAGGGAAAGAATTTTCCATTGGCCTTTTGAATGAACAATGTCGCCTTTTGCCTGGATTGATTTGAGGAAACCGCGGAAAACCGGAACCGGGAATCGAACCCGTGCTCTCCTGAAAACCAGGCTCGATTATAAACCGCTTAGCCACTAGATGGATGAGTAATACCTCGATTATTTCGTTAGCTAAATATATTTCCTTTTATTTGAAAAACTTTTGCTTCATATTAAAAATCTTTTTTATAAAATTATTTCACACTAACAAATTGAAGGCTCCTTTTTTGTTGTGCCAATGAACTCTCTGAGCAGATGTTAGTCCTCGGAAAACAAAATGAAGCTTTTGGAGCTATTGCTTATCTGTAGTGATGTGAGAGTGGGACCATTATCATTATGGAAAATCCTGTCTTCCTCCAAATTGATGTTTCTTGCTCCGCATAATTCAGTGTGGCCTTCAAATTCGATGGAACTCATTTGGCCTTATTGATATGCTTCCATCCCCGACTTTACCTTGAATCCACGAATTCTGTTTTTAAAAGATTTTTAAAGTTTCACATACATACATAAATAAAGCCACTGTTCTTTCAGTTTGAGCTGAGTGCTAAGAACTGTTACCCACATAAACAACTGAACCATAATAAAAAGGCATTTGTCAAATTGACCATACAGAAATCTCCGGTGTTACTACCACTGTTCCAGCATGTGTATGATTGAATTGTTATAGTACATTGCTTCCTACATACATACAAACAACATAAAATGGTAACATCATTTAAATTAAAACAGCGATGTGCGCGATCTGACTCGAAACGGATATTTTTATTTTTTATTTTTTTTACTTATGGCTTTTCGCGTCGTCGACGTCGAGGTCATTAGAGGCGGGATGGGATTGGGGACAAGGAACGGGAAGGAATTCGGCCATGGCCTTTTGAAGGAAACATCCCTGGCATTCGCCTGGAGTGATTTGGGGGAAACGTGGAAAACCCAAATCTGGATGCCCGGACGGGGATTCGAACCTCCATCCTCCCGAATGCGAGGCCACAACGTTAACCGTTCACCCACCACGCTCGGTCCGGATAACCCAAAAGTGCGAAGTCAGCGTGTTGAACTCTATACTGGTAGAGACGGCGATACAATCAAATAGGAAACATCTTTCGGCAGATAATATGGAGTACTAGCTGCATTTGTATTCATCTATTGCTGGGCATTTTAAAAAGAAGAACAATCATGATAGGCTTCTTGCGTTCTTAAATGATTATTCTGCACGTTTAATCGTGCTTCTACTGGAGTTACTTATCTACTTTACAATTTACAGTCATCAGCGTGCAGGATGTCTTGCCAATGACTGTTTTGTGAATTGTAAAGTATCGTTTTAGATGCAGGAAGTGTCAGTTATTGTAGATCACTTCCTCATTTTTCATTTCTCAATATCGTGACTATGGCTGACAGCATTCGCTCTGATATATTGGCAAACAAATCAGTGAATTAAAGCAACGTGTAGTGAGCATACTTGCATCAAGAAAAAATTAACGCAGATGCCAGCTAATCCAATTATCAGAATTCATATAGCAGTGTTTTTTAGGAACAGCATACTATTTTAGACTCACAAGGGGAGGGCACGACCTGACCTTGGGATTTTATTTTGGGATGTACCCCATTAGGATGTTTACCTCCTGCAATCGTAACACGCAACGCTCAATAGATTCCGAGAAAACGGCCTTTAAAAATTCAAGCCCAGCTTATATACTAGTGAAATTCTGGTCAGGCCAGCAGCGCAACAGCTCAGTCAGTAACGAGCCTGCAGCATGCTTGGGCGCTCTGGGTTCTAATTTCGATTTGGTCAATTTTTTTTTTTTTTCAAATTTTTATATCAACTACCCTTTAACTCAAAATACTATAAAACTATAACATTTACAATATTTTATTGTTTAAAATACACTATTACGAATGGTTATAATAATAATAATATATATTCATAAGTAAAAAAACTTTCATTGTGTTTTTTATTATTGATTTTATTTAATTTTTTTATTACAAATGTGCAGGAGGTAAACATCCTAAAGGGGTACAATTATTACCCAAAGTCTCATCCCAAAATAAAATCCCAAGGTCGTGCCCTCCCCCCTTGTCAGTATAACGAATCAGCAACAAGTGTCTCACACGAAAACTGCAAAGGTGGGCAGTGAGTAGACACCGAGGCAAGTTACAGACAATACTCTCGGTACTGTTGTGCAGCACAGACATGACTACTGCGCTTGTTTGTTTTTGTTGCAAACAAGTGAAGATGCAAGGTTACTCCTCACACACAACATTTCACTATTTGTAGACACAGTCTCACAGCTGTCTGTAACAACTGATCATTCTTCCTCATTCTCTATCTCTCTCTTCCACAAACACACACACACACAGAAAGATAAATTGAGAATAGTGAGAGAAGCATAACACAAATAAAATCCCAAAATCAAGAGTGGCGCAATCTTTGAAATGATGTGCAAAACATTAGTTCATAGCAGAGGGTTACAGATTTCGAGCTTCTAACATTATATCATTATATCACTGTACTGACTGACGCGGTGGTTCAGTGGTCAGTCGCTTGCGACCAGCCGTAGCGAGCGGTCGCTCCGCATTTTCCTGCTGTGTTGTGTGGTTAAGTGCCTACGGAGTAAATAAAAGCAAGTGTAGTGAAATTCAAGAATCATGGAAGTTAATCAATTCGTTAGAAAATCCACGCTAAACTTCTCGTTTGCATATGGATATGTGCGTCCAAAAGCAGTTGAAATTGATGAGTGGTTATACAGTGAAATTAGACTGCGAGAAGAAAGTGTGTACGGTATCCAGGCGGACTTCCTCGCTAATGTTATATACGTCAAGCTACGAGATGAAGAAGAATGCCAACGAATTTTGAGGGAAACCAACGGAGAAAGAAAATTCGTACACAGCAATGGCGAGATAAGCAACGTTTCCATATCACATGCAGGTCTGGGAATAAGACACGTAAAAATACATAATATTCCCTTTGAAATCAGTACAGATATCATACGAAAAGCTTTGGATAAATTTGGAACAATCATGAGCGTAACCTCTGATAAAAGATATGGTAGCAAAAGATTCGTTGTAGACAGCGGCATTAGAACCGTGAAAATAGATCTGAAGTGCCACGTACCATCCTATGTAAACATTGCCGGATTTAAAGCACTCGTTATGTACGACTGGCAGCTACGTACGTGTGTGATATGTAACTCCAACGAACATTTCAAGGCTGAATGCACCAAGAAGAGACCTCTGCAGTTACCATCTGAGCGTTTGGTCCCTGATACAGCTTTCAGTGGCGAACCCTTAAAAGCATCATATGCTCGCGTGGTAAATGGTAATTCCTCAATCAATAGAAATATAAATGATGAACATACTCTCAGAATGGAAACGGACGACCCGCCGAACATCAGAATGGAAACAGAGAATCCTTGTAATGTTGAAGCAACTCAAGAACCACCGAAGGAAAAAGAGGAAAATTATACAACAGAACAAGGAAACAGCAAAACCGGTAAACTACATTCACTGGAAATGCAATCAACTGAGAAAAAGGAAATCAAGAAAAATGTTAAACAACAACCTGTGACAACGCCATCACCTGAGAAAAAAGAAACTAAGCTAATGGAAGAACGCAAGCACGAAAACACACCAAAAACCAAAAGACCGAGACTTGATAAGAGAGGAGTTGATTCCATAGCGGAAGAATTGGCCGAAAAATCCAGAAAAGGTACCACTCTACAAATGGAGACAAATGTTGATGAAACCCCTCAAAGTGCAAACTCCAATTAGGAAGACAAAAGCTATGAAAATAAGACCAGCGAGATACTTGAAATAGAAAACGTCTGTGGAAACACTAAAATACTTTGGTCGGACGACATCGGTGACTTAGAAGAAGAGGATATTCAAAGCGAATAAGAAGTATGAACAAGGTCTTAATTGTTATTAAATTAAACGCAAAAAAACTCAACTGTTTGTTCAACACTGTGTGACAATACTGATCTAAATGGCTGACGGTAGTGGAACAACGTCCGCTCAGAAGTACTGCGTGTCCACCTTAAATTTAAATGAAATAAAGTGGAGCAGAAATGAAACTACACAAAAAAGATGAAACATCTGTACAACATAACTACAATTAATATAAATTCTATAGAAAGTCACCCTAAAATGAGAAGTCTCGTGCAATTTATATATAATAGTAATACAGATATTGCTCTGCTGCAAGAGGTGCGCCCCCAATTTTTGAAAACAATTACAGGATTTAATATTCTACTCAACTCGGGCCCAGATGTTGGTTTGGGCACGGCAATACTGCTGAGAGAAGGAATAGAGTTTAAACAAGTTGAAATGTTAGAAAACGGTCGTTGTTTGGCTTGTTCAGTGGATGATACCCACATTATTAATATATATGCACCCTCTGGGAACTCCAAACGAGAGGAAAGAGCAACATTTTACAAATCTGAAATAACGTACCTACTACGCAATCATAAGACAAAGAGAATAATAGGAGGTGACTTCAACTGCGTTTTGAAACCAGCTGATCAAATACCCAACTACAACTCCTGTAATGAATTAAAAGAGATAGTAAATAAATTACGTCTAATAGATGTTTGGGAAAAGAAATATCCATCTAAAACAGGTTTCACCTTTTTATCCAACACCTCAGCAAGCAGATTGGACAGATTCTACGTCACTGAAACGCTGCATGATCAAATACAAAATATAGAGATCTGGCCAATTCACTTCTCAGATCATCATGCTGTACAAATAAAAATAAGCCTACCAAGACAACTGATATATAAACACCCAGGATGCTGGAAATTAAATACTTCAATCGTGAAATGTGACGACCTTAAAAATGAGGTCCGTGCCCAAATCCAAACAGCATTGAGTAAAACTGGCAACTATGCAAACAAAATTTCATGGTGGACGAACTGCCTCAAACCAAGGATCCAGTACAGCCTAAAAAATTACTCTCGTGTCCAGAAAAAATGGCAAGACGATACTAAAGAATTTTATTACCGATGTTTAAGAGATCTCTACACTGATCATATGACTGCTATGAAGAACATTCAAAAAAATCAGGAAAATAAAGGCGAAAATAACAGAGATTAAAAGGAAACAGTTAGAAGGTCTAAAAATTAGATCCAAAGACATTACTACTCAAACGCTAAAGAACCGTGAAATGGCGTCCGTATACCATGTATTAGCAGAACAACGAAAGGGGAAAGCAAAGACCATTACTAAACTGAAATCTGAATCAAATGTGCTACTGGCAGACCAGCAACAAATAACAGAATACCTCCATAGATTTTATACGGAGCTCTACAGTAGAAAAGAAGTTAACACGCTCGAATCGGAGAAAATATTGGAACATGTAGATAATACAATCACTGAAGAAGACAACCAACTTCTCCTTGAAGACATCTCCGTAGAAGAAATATGGAGTTCAATAAAGAAGAGCAAAAGAAACAAAAGCCCCGGTATAGACGGCATTCCAGTAGAGTTTTATGCGACGTATTGGAATGAAATCAAGGAACCACTGACGGATATCTTCAATGAAATATTAAAAATGGTGACAATCCCGAAAGAATTCAAGGAAGGACCTGATAGTGTTAATCCCTAAGTGCCTAAACCTAACGCCAACGAATTTAGGCCACTTTCTTTGTTAAACACCGACTACAAACTTTTTACCAGAATAATAGCAATCAGAATAAAAAGCAATATCAAGAAAGTAATTGGCGAACACCAAGCGTGTACTGGAAAATCACGGTCGATAATACACACGCTAATGGACATCAGAGACACCATGACTGCAGTGGAGGCAGCAAAATGTCGAGTAGCAGTCCTCTCCGTAGACTTCCAAAAAGCGTTTGATATGGTTAGTCATGAGCACATCTACAGAACACTAAAAACCATGGGCTACAATAGTACCTTCATAAATTATTAAAAAGTATCTTAGGAGGTGCAACATCACGAATGCTGATCAATGGAAGATTATCTAAGCAAATAGAAATAAACAGATCAGTTAGACAGGGATGCCCTCTGTCTATGGACTTATTTGCTCTCGCAATAGAACCACTAATAATATGTTTGAACCGCCACCTGGAAGGAATCATCATAAATGGGAAAAAAATTACCACCCGAGTATATGCAGATGACGTCACCGTGTTGATAAAAGACAATAATGAGCTAAAAATCGTGGAAAATATACTAGAATCATACTGTAAAGCGTCGGGCGCAATAATCAACAATAAGAAAACAAAAGTAATGAACATTGGGCGAGGTATTAACGAAATGAGATCTAAATGGGCAGAATTAAAGAAGATGAGAATACTTGGCATTGACTTCACTCCCAGCATTCAGAGCATGATGGCACTAAACTGGAAAGAAATACTGCACTCTGTCAGAGCATTACTCAACAACAACAAAATAAGAGAATTGAACATGATTCAAAAGGTGAGATTTGTAAATTCCATTGCACTATCAAAGGCATGGTACACTTCACACATCTTGCCCATTCCCAACGAGATATCAAAGAATATAGAGTCGGCAATAGGATGGTTTGTACAGCAAGGGGAAATATTTAAAATAAAGTTTAAAACCCTGACTCTACCCCTCAGCAAAGGAGGTCTCGAGCTACAAGATGTTAAATATAAATCTCTTGCTATATTTATAAATGACATGTTACGGAACTGGCATAAATATCCAGACAGCATAACTGCATATCTAATAAATCAACTACTACCCGCCAGTACAGAACCACCGATCGACATACGTCACATCAACCCGACGCTGATGCAATTCCGGACATTTATTATTGAGTACAGTTACATACATAACAAGATTCGAAATATATCTGCCACAAATAACAAAGAAATATACAACCTGTTGATGGAAAATAGATATCATAGTAATATAGAACGAAAAATCCCAACAGTTAACTGGAAGAACATATGGAAGAACGTCCAAAACGAAAACCTACAATCACAAGTAAGATCCACATGGTACAGAGTAATTAATCGTTGTGTAACAACAAACAGTAGTCTATATACCATTCACCTCGCTCATTCACCCAACTGTGTCAAATGCAACCTTCAAGATACGATAGAGCACAGACTGACTGGCTGCATCGTACCACCGATCTGGAAGTGGACGAGGTGGAAACTAGGAGTGCTCAACAGAACTTCCGACACAGCATTTAAAATCAAAGATATAATGACACCTGAATTTAGTTCTTACCCAAAACAGAAGTACAACGCAACATGCTGGCTCTTAGCAAATTATGTCCATTACATAATACACAACAAAGAAAGAGCCAATCTACAAAAATACTGGTATTATTTAGTAACAGAAAACAAACGAGCTATGTCGTATAGATACTTCAAAGAAAACTATGCCAACTACCTGAATAACATAATGCCTTTTTAAGGAAATGATTGTAATCTAACTATTATATATTGAAATTCAAATACTTTCCTTTTTTTACGCTACATTTTGTAATGACTAGAAAATGTATTATTTTACTGTAACATTTTGTGAAAGTGAAACAATAAAAAAAAAAAGTGGATAAGGCATGTGACTGAAGTTTGAGCGGTCCCCGGTTCGAAACCGTGTCTCGGCGGGAAATTTTTGATAAGCTCTTAACCCGACCTTCCCCTCTGGCATAGCTTACTGTGAAATGTGCAGTACGCCGGAATGCTTCCGTGGTTCGGATTCCACGTTAAACTGTAGGTCTCCTCTAGGGCTAACGACGCTGGTTTCAACACATCCACAGTAAATTCAAGCCAAACAACGGCTTACCATGGTCCTGGTTGGCCCAAATGAACATACATATTACTACTATACTGACCATTTAAGTCTAGTCTATTATTATTTAATTCTTATACGATATTAGTAGCATTTTCCGTTTTTGTTTTTCTTTTTGCTGGGGCTTTATGGCTTGTCGACGTCAAGGTCATTAAAGCCAAAACAGCACAGGTGATCTAGGAATGGGAAGAAATTCGGCCTTGGGCTTTCGAAGAAATCATCACAGCATTCTCCTGCCGTGATTTCGTGAAACCATGGAAAACCGAAATCTGGATGGCAGTTTATTAAGATATTTCGAAAACCATTCACACAAGATTTTGAATCTATGTGTGACGAAGGCCGGCCTTGGTAGCGTAGGGGCTAGAGTACTGGTCCCACGTGTTCGAGTTCGGCCGAGGGCATGGTTGTTAAAGTGTTGTGTGTGTGTAAATGTTCTGTCCGTCCTGTGGTGTCCATACTAAGACGCTATAATATTCATACTGGATGACTAATTCACTAGAAGCTATGATAAACACATTGTGCTGGCTGTATAGCCTCAGTTGCCGAATGCCATTTAAAAATAATTAAAATGTCTGACGAAGAGTAAATAAACTGTTAAAAATTTCTGCTTGTTGCCAACAATACGTTGAATATTCCGCCTTCTTTCATATTTCTATATTCTTTGTTCCTTGTTTGATACATCCAGGCAAACAGAGTATTGGAAAGAATATTCTTTACGGATGGTCAGCTCTTGTGAATGTTGAAACACGACTGGGTACTGCGTTACCACACTTTCCCTGTCCAGCAAGCTATCGTATTTCCACCGGAGTTTCCTCGTGGGAAAGTTGTCACTTTTAGTGTTATCAGCCGACCACTTGTTTATTTATAATCACAATGGCTGTGTTTCTATCTTCCTTCGAGCAAATAACACGCGAGAAAATAAAAATATGCCGTGTGGATAAATGATAAGCACTTAACACCATAAGGAAACATTCTGTTTGTGCCTGTAAATTTGAAACGTAAATTTACTTTTACCTCTGTGAAACACAATGTCTCCTTGGAACAAAGGTCTCTTGAAAGTCTTACGTCCTCCTGGAATTACCTTAAAGATGTCTGATAGCTTGTATTAACACGATTCCTTTTCTGAATTATTGAATGCATTAGACCGTTTTAATGTTCAACGTCTTAATCAGTGACATACTAATGATTAATTACAACGGTAGCCAAAATCCTTACACTAGCTTAATTAGCTGCAAAAAAAATTAGTAACATCCAGAGTGATTCCAAAGGCTATATTTACAAAATGGAAACGTATCGATATTTGTTGGCCAATCAATTCAAAAATAACATTTTAAAGTTACAAATACCATAAATTCCTAAATGTTCAATGTGACCGCCACGAGAAAACCAAACGATATCTATTCGGTATTTGAACTTATTCCGCACTCTTTACCTAATGTCTGGCGTTACGGTTTGAGATTACAGTAGTTATGCCAGATATCAGTTCGTGGTGAGTCGACAGTAGTGGAATAGACACCATACCTCTTATAATCATAGATGTAAGACAAATGATTACCGTCAATGTTTTCTTTTTTTACTATTATTATTATTATTGGCGAATTCTTCCAGTAAATGGAAGAAGTTAAGCAAATGACCCAGTCAAGCTTTCTTTCAGTTCTTCTTGTTGTTCCAATAGGCTTTCATTCTTTTCGAGAAAGCTTGCTTGCGTTCTTCCGACCACTTTGGTCTATATTGTTTTTGTTTTGGTTGCTCAGTTATAACTTCCCATTCGTCTACTTTGTGTCTCTTTCTAAGATGTCTGTTGCTCATATGTTTGCACTTTTAAGATCCTTCCGAATTTCATTTAGCCAAGGTGTCGGATTTTTAAGTGAAGTTAACATAATCTATCGATTTTCTGGTAATCTTTTAAGGTGACCAAAGAATTTCGATCGTATTTTCTTGATGTCAATTTCGATGTTTGAAAACTTTTCCGTTGTTTTGATTGATTGTAGTCTGTGACCATCTTTAGTGAGTCTTGCTCTTAGAATTTTTCTAATGATTTTCCTCTCTATTTTTTTTAATTTCTTCAAGGTCATGTTTTTTGTTCAGTTTTAACGTTTCACTTGCATAGAGGACTGTTGGTTTTATGACTATGTTATTGTGCCGAATTTTGGTCTGTCTTGACATCGATTTTTTTGTTGTAGAGATTTTGGACTAAACCTAACGCTTTTTTTACTTTTTGGAGGCGATTTTCCTTCGAGATTTTCTCAAGGCCTGTCGGTTCGATGAATTCTCCGAGGTACTTAAAGTATGGGACCCTGTTGATTTTACCATATTTTGTTTTCAAATTTGCTATTTCTGTCTTTGAACATATCAATTCAGTTTTCTGGAATGACATTTGTAATCCTACTTTTTCTGCACATTCTTTGAGTGTCTCAAGCTGTTTGATGGCAGTCTCTTCATCTTCTGCTAGTATCTCCAAATCATTTGAAAAAGCGAGGTATAGTATGTGGAGGTTGTTTTGGGAAAGCCAGGTGGGTTTGGCTTCCAACATTTACATTTCTTAAGTTCTTTCTCCCATTCTTCCATCACCTTGTCTAGAACGACGTTGAACAGACGAGGAGAGAGCCCATCGTCTTTTGTCTCACACCTATTTGAATGTCAAAGGGTTCTGAAATCTCTCCCATGAATTTTACTTCAGATTTGGTGCCAATTAGTGTTTGTTTTATGAGTTCTCGTGTTTTATGATCAAATTCCCTTTCTTCTAAAATTTTTAATAGTGAAGGCCCATCTATTGAGTCGTATGCCTTTTTCAAATCCACAAATGTGCATAGTAGGGGTTTTTGTCAGAGGGCTCGCATTTTGATTATGGTTTTGAGGTTGAAAATTTGTTTGGTCTGAATCCTGCTTGATATTCTGCTAATTTAGGTTCCAACTGCTCTTGTGTTCTCTTCAAAACACAGACCAAAAGAATTTTCTGATAGGAGGGAGATTCCTCTATAGTTGTTTACATCTGATTTGTTACCTTTTTATGTAGTGGGTGGATTAGAGCAATCATCCAATCATCTGGGATTTTTTTGGTTTGCCAAATGTTTTGGATTATTTGTGCAATTTTCTTTGAGTGAATTTGGACCAAAATTTTTTAAAAGTTCGAATACATTTCCATCTTCTCCTGATGTTTTGTTATTTTTAAGTTTCTTTATATTTGCATAAATTTCTTCTGTATTGGTGTTGATGAGTTCGCAGTTGTTATTTCAGATTGTATTTTCGGGAACCACTTTTTAGGTTGCGGACAATTTAAGAGCTGTGAAAAATAAGTGGCCAACTCTTGGCAGTTTTCGTTATTTGTCAGGGCCAGTTTACCATTTCTTTTTCTAAAACAAAGGTTCTGTAGTGAATAACCTTTGATTTGATTAGCGAAGGTCTTTTAGAAATCATGTGTATTGTAATTTTTAAAGTTGTGTTCGATTGTCTGTAATTGGTCCTTGACATATTTTTGTTTGTTTTGTCTTAAAATCTTGGCTAGTAGTATTCTAGGGATGGAGCTAGGATTTTAACCGTTACTCGATGACGTCACAAGGGAGGGGGGGGGGAAGACCACTACGAGAATGACGTGTTTAGTTCACCAACCCGCCGCCATGCGGCAGCACCGTACGGCGGTAGCCTGAATCTATCTGAGTATTCTGTGGAGCTTATTCGGGCGCACAACCCCGCAGGCGACAACGGTTGTTGCTATTCCCAGCGTGTGGAAAGCGCGCGTTACAGATGATGCGTCGGCGACAATGGGTCCCGTTATACACTATTCCTGGAGTGCGTAGTTTCCTAGCGCAGCGCTATTTCCGGGTGTACTGTAACTCGGCGTGGGTGACGCGTTGGTTCCCATTAGACACTGTACACGTCTTTCAAGAATATTTTCGTCTGAACATGCAGCATACGCTATTTCGAGCGTGATTTTCTGCCGTGGAATGTGCGCGTCATGTTATACACTGCTAGCTGGTACAAATGATAGTTCCCTCAACAATCGTTTATTACCAAACCTATAATTTTCTTCCTAGGACCTTCGAGGAGCATTTTTTTCAGGTCTTATTGATATTTCGAA
Source organism: Vandiemenella viatica (assembly GCA_031002005.1). Taxonomy (NCBI): domain Eukaryota; kingdom Metazoa; phylum Arthropoda; class Insecta; order Orthoptera; family Morabidae; genus Vandiemenella; species Vandiemenella viatica. The sequence goes on along the minus strand of CM061921.1, from coordinate 1,033,254 downwards.
TCATTATAATTCGTTAATTGTTTAGTTTACCATAAAATTAACTTCTAAAACTATTTTTTGGGCAAAACATATTGTTGCCTTCTGCAAACAGTATTATTGGTTCAAATAACAAGTCCTGTTCGTTGTACATTATGTAAGGTCATTTATTTGTAGCTGCCATTTTTTTTTTAATACCCACTCCAAGTTGTCTTATTACCTCAACACGCCTTTTGTGATATGTCAGTTTTAAACGCTGTTCTCTTTTTATTTCTAGTATTTCATACTCGTAATAAAAATACTATACTAATCCATCATACTCAAGGAATATAAAAAAAATTTGGGTAGGGGATTCGTTAAATAAAAAACATAATTTCTTGATAGATGTTACAGATTTATAGAAATTTTAAAATACATTTTATTGCAATATAATACATCATTCAATGCTTATGATTCCATATGTGTCATAGGCCTCTCTTGCATTCACATCCTACCCCCCCCCCCCTTTCTTTACCTGAGTCTTCACTTAATATCCATTTATTGCCTTACACGTTATGAAATTCCATGCCAAAGCATGTATACCTTTTAAACGTTGCTAATGTTTATGAGATGAGAAATATATTTACGTGGGTGACACATACTCTCTGTCACACATTGCTGTGAATAATATAGACAAGCAACTTATGGGTGTATCTCAAACTCGAATGTCACGAGGGAAGAAAGAATTCGTATAAACATTAAATCGCAGCATCTCGACAGTGCCTCAGTGGTTAAGGCGTCTGACCGGAGATAGAAAGGTCTTCGGTTCGAATCCCTGTCTGGGCGGTGATTTTCATAAGCCCTTAGCCCACCTTCACCTCTGGTACAGAACACTTCTGTGGCTCGGATTCAACGTTAAACTGTAGGTCTCTTCTAAGGATAACAACTATATGGTTGTGTACACTTTCAAAAGCAAAGATTCAAAACAGACGAAGGCCTAACGTGACCTAAACGAGCATTCATACTGCATTGAGGGGGAGGAGCAAACAGTCAGCCAGTCGGTTGAACAATTTTAATATCACAATCGTCTCTTGTATCTGAGCTCAACATATTGCTCTATACATAAAAAACACACCCGCACTCACTAAGGGATAAGTTTTAGGAAGGATTTGGGTAGGTATAAGGCAAATGGATGTAGCTAGTGCACTGTAGGTGAAACACGAGTGGTAATTGTAAATAATATACAGCAAACAGTGGAATACTTGATGAGGATATATACACACTTTTTCTATAGTATCATTATCCCTGGAACCAGAAAAAAAAATCCATCAGTAACAGCTACCAGGTACCACACTGTTCACATTAGTATCGCCTCGCCTCTCACACACATGAGCCATCTTTGCCATCTAGTAGCATGTGCACAAGCATGAAACTGTTCACATCAGCATCATCTCATATCACCCACATAACAACAAGCCATCTAGTAACATGTGCCCCTAGTACCACAAAGGCATGAGTAGATTCGAGAGCATTTCTTAACACAGGCTGCAATGTCGTAGTGTGAATCCTCACTCACAGCTACATACGTCACAAACACACACACTGACACACACATTAGTGGAGGAGATGAACCGCACATCCTACGTCCAGACAAACGAGTTAAAGGAAGGTCTGACTATTTACGCATACATACGCAGAGAGAGACATACACTGAAAGACGCAAACACACACACACACACACACACACATTAGTGGTGGAAATTAACTACACACACTACATGCAGACAGACGAGTGAAAGAAAGATATCACCATATTTACACTCTAGCTGCCGTCCCTCGCAAACAGCATTGCAATTCCAAAAACTGTGGACTTCACATTAACAATGGAACCACAAAAAGCCATCGGTAACAGCTACCCCGCAGGTACCAAACTGATTACATTAGCATCGCCTCGCCTCTCACTCAACTCAGCCAACTTAACCATCTAGTAGCAAGTGCACAAGTACGAAACTGTTCACATCAGCATCATCTCATGTCACCCACATAGCCACAAGCCATCCAGTAACATGTGACCCTAGTACCATAAAGGCATGAGTAGATTCAAGAGACTTTCTTAACACAGGCGGCAATGTCGTACTTTTGATGCTCACTCACAGCTGCATACGTCACAAAACACACATTAGTGGTGGAAATGAACTACACACACTACACTCAGACTGGCGAGTGAAAGAAAGGAATCACCATATTTACACTCTAGCTGCCTTCCCGTGCACACCGCATTTCAACTTTTTCGTTGTCATGCTTGGTCTAGTTGCTGTGTCGAGATCGCTGTAGGCATAGAAATACACGTGTGTGTGTCTTTCTGTGTATGCATGTGTAAATATTGTGATACCTTCCTTCAACTCGTTTGTCTGGATATATGATGTGATGATCCTGCACTTATGTTTGTGTGTGCTTATATGTGGTGACGTATGGATATCTTGGTGAGACCTAGTATGAATATGTGAATTATGACATCTGTCTGATGACCAAGTGTCTACTGCTACTCATGGTACCTGGGGCATATGTTACTTTATGTCCGAAAAGGCTTAGGTGTGGGATAAACGTGGTGGTGCTGATGTGAACAGTTTTGTACCTAGGACACATGATACTGGATGGTAGAGAGGTCTGTAGTGTGAGATAAATGAGACGATGTTGATGTGAAGAATTTGGTACCTTGCACACATGTTACTGATGATTTTTTGGTTAGTCATGAGCCATTGGGGTTTTACACCACTTTTTCGTTGCCGTAATTGGGATGGTTGTTGTGTCGATATCACTGTAGGCATGGAAATGTAAGTGTGTGTGCGTCTATCTCTGTGTCTGTATGTGTGAATATCGTGATACAGTCTTAAACTCATCTGTCTGGATGTATGATTTGCTGTAACTCCACTTAGGTTTCTTTGTGCTTGTGTGTGGAGACGTAGGATTTGTTGGTGGGGTCTAGTATGAATATGAGGGGTTGTGGTATCAGCTGATAGTCAAGTGTCTATTGCAACTCATGGTAACTAGAGAGCCACTATTAATGAATGGCTGAAAGGGTTGTGGTGTGGATGAGACGTGTTGGTGACCTGATTGTTGATGGTACATGTAATCAATTGTGACTGATTAACACTATTAATGGGATAAACACTGAGGTGTGTTGGCGAAAAACATCTTTTGCACACCCTCTCTCTCTCGTCAGGCCGATGATATGTGAGAAGAGTTCTGTTTTTCAGTCAGTCATGAGGCAAGAGAGTTCTTCACCACAATTTCGTTTCCATGATTGGTGCAGGTAGTTGTGCTGAACTCGCTGTAGACATGGACATGTGTATCTGCGTCACTCTTTGTGCATGTAAATGTATGTATGGTGATACCTGGCTTTAACTTGTCTGTCTGATGATTTTTGTAACGAGAGTTCTGTCCAGTTAATCAGTGGGTAACGACAATTCTGTCCAACTTCATCGCTTCCATGATGCTTGCTGTTGTTTATGTCGAACTCTCTGTATGGATGTACGTGTGTATGTGTTTTGTGTATACGTCTCTCTCTGGGTATGTATGCGTAAATATGGTCAGACCTTCCTTTAACTCGTTTGTCTGGATGTAGGATGCGCAGTTTCATTTCCTCCACTAATGTGTGTGTATGTCTTCTTCCTCTGTGTGAGTTCTATCTTGGTGCTGTTGTGTGTAGGCATGGAAATGTGCGTGTGTGCGTGATTCCTCTGTGGATTTGAGTCTAAAATGTTTGGTTATAGAATTATACCGACCATCAATGTGTGTTTCTAACCATTGTTTCAGGGCTTAGGCACTATCCCATTCCACTGTGCTGTTTACAGTTTACTGCTGTTTGTGTTGGCATACGAACTGTGTTTCTTACGTTTTTCACTATATGCACTTCGTGGTAAAAATCATTTAATGGAGATGGTGCTGAGGGAGTGTGTCAGAGAACCAAAGTACTTGGTTACAAACCCACAGTCAGGCTATAGTGGTGTAGTATGGAGTCCACATTTTTTGTACAACAAATGTAGGCTGCAAAGGAGGCTAGCTAGATTTATTAGTGGAAAACATTCAACAAGTGACATAATAAAGGAGCTGGGCTGGATGTGACTGGAAGGTATGAAGAGTGTTGGGATTGCTGTATATGGCGTATAATGATGTTAGAATTGATATTGGTAGAATAATTCTGAGTTGGCCACGACCACAATCTGGCATTAGACTTTAGGTGATGAGGCCTGAGTGGATAAAATATCCAAACACGCACTTTCGTATATGAATGACCTAACAATTTACGACAGTTTAAGTATGGGCGCTATCTTCAGCGTAATAGAACTACATCTATGGTGACGTTTTGGAAACTAGTCAATGTGTAGGGATTTACTATGAAAAATGTGGGTTATGATGTCTGTTTGATGACCATGAAACTATCAGTTAGTGCATTATGGTAACTTTATCGTGTGTGATGTGTTTTTTCCCATACCTTTGTATGTGAATGAATTTTTAAAATTAGGTGTTTGTCGCGGCTATCTTAACATCCCAGTCTACCGTGTATTATTACTGGCACAGTGCTGTCGTTACACAGACAAATTTCAACGACCATCCAAAATTCTAGTATTTCCAACGTATCAGGCTTTTTTTCGGGCTCGTCGATGTCATTGTCATTAGAGGTGAGAAAGGATGTATGGCAAGGAACGGTGAGGAATTCGGCCATGGACTTTTGAAGGTCTCTTTCCATGCATTCGTCTGGAGTGATTTCAGGAATCCAAGCACTCTTCCATTTCACTGTTCTGTTTACAGTTTGCTGCCGTTATTTTTGGGGTATGAACTGTTTTTATCAGGTTGTTCACTATATGTCCTTCGGGGCAAAAATCGTGATGATTGGATGTACCAGAGAAGGAAGAACTTGTGTTACAAAACCACAGTCAGACCTTGCTTGTATGTAGTGGTGTAATGTGGGATCCACAGTTTTTGGACTTGAAATGCGGTGTGCACGGGAAGGCAGCTAGAGTGTAAATATGGTGATTCCTTTCTTTCACTCGTCAGTCTGAGTGTAGTGTGTGTAGTTCAATGCCACCACTAATGTGTGTTTTGTGACGTATGCAGCTGTGAGTGAGCATCAAAAGTACGACATTGCCGCCTGTGTTAAGAAAGTCTCTTGAATCTACTCATGCCTTTATGGTACTAGGGTCACATGTTACTGGATGGCTTGTGGCTATGTGGGTGACATGAGATGATGCTGATGTGAACAGTTTCGTACTTGTGCACTTGCTACTAGATGGTTAAGTTGGCTGAGTTAAGTGAGAGGCGAGGCGATGCTAATGTAATCAGTTTGGTACCTGCGGGGTAGCTGTTACCGATGGCTTTTTGTGGTTCCATTGTTAATGTGAAGTCCACAGTTTTTGGAATTGCAATGCTGTTTGCGAGGGATGGCAGCTAGAGTGTAAATATGGTGATATCTTTCTTTCACTCGTCTGTCTGCATGTAGTGTGTGTAGTTAATTTCCACCACTAATGTGTGTGTGTAGTTAATTTCCACCACTAATGTGTGTGTGTGTGTGTGTGTGTGTGTGTGTGTGTGTGTTTTGCGTCTTTCAGTGTATGTCTCTCTCTGCGTATGTACAGTGTGGTACCTGGTAGCTGTTACTGATGGATTTTTTTTTTCTGGTTCCAGGGATAATGATACTATAGAAAAAGTGTGTATATATCCTCATCAAGTATTCTCACTGTTTGCTGTATATTATTTACAATTACCACTCGTGTTTCACCTACAGTGCACATAGCTACATCCATTTGCCTTATACCTACCCAAATCCTTCCTAAAACTTATCCCTTAATGAGTGCGGGTGTGTTTTTTATGTATGGAGCAATATGTTGAGCTCAGATACAAGAGACGATTGTGATATTAAAATTGTTCAACCGACTGGCTGACTGTTTGCTCCTCCCCCTCAATGCAGTATGAATGCTCGTTTAGGTCACGTTAGGCCTTCGTCTGTTTTGAATCTTTGCTTTTGAAAGTGTACACAACCATATAGTTGTTATCCTTAGAAGAGACCTACAGTTTAACGTGGAATCCGAGCCACAGAAGTGTTCTGTACCAGAGGTGAAGGTGGGCTAAGGGCTTATGAAAATCACCGCCCAGACAGGGATTCGAACCGAAGACCTTTCTATCTCCGGTCAGACGCCTTAACCACTGAGGCACTGTCGAGATGCTGCGATTTAATGTTTATACGAATTCTTTCTTCCCTCGTGACATTCGAGTTTGAGATACACCCGTAAGTTGCTTGTCTATATTATTCACAGCAATGTGTGACAGAGAGTATGTGTCACCCACGTAAATATATTTCTCATCTCATAAACATTAGCAACGTTTAAAAGGTATACATGCTTTGGCATGGAATTTCATAACGTGTAAGGCAATAAATGGATATTAAGTGAAGACTCAGGTAAAGAAAGGGGGGGTAGGATGTGAATGCAAGAGAGGCCTATGACACATATGGAATCATAAGCATTGAATGATGTATTATATTGCAATAAAATGTATTTTAAAATTTCAATAAATCTGTAACATCTATCAAGAAATTATGTTTTTTATTTAACGAATCCCCTACCCAAATTTTTTTTTATATTCCTTGAGTATGATGGATTAGTATAGTATTTTTATTACGAGTATGAAATACTAGAAATAAAAAGAGAACAGCGTTTAAAACTGACATATCACAAAAGGCGTGTTGAGGTAATAAGACAACTTGGAGTGGGTATTAAAAAAAAATGGCAGCTACAAATAAATGACCTTACATAATGTACAACGAACAGGACTTGTTATTTGAACCAATAATACTGTTTGCAGAAGGCAACAATATGTTTTGCCCAAAAAATAGTTTTAGAAGTTAATTTTATGGTAACTAAACAATTAACGAATTATAATGATTCGAAATATCAATAAGACCTGTAAAAAATTCTCCTCGAAGGTCCTAGGAAGAAAATTATAGGTTTGGTAATAACGATTGTTGAGGGAACTATCATTTGTACCAGCTAGCAGTGTATAACATGACGCGCACATTCCACGGCAGAAAATCACGCTCGAAATAGCGTATGCTGCATGTTCAGACGAAAATATTCTTGAAAGACGTGTACAGTGTCTAACGGGAACCAACGCGTCACCCACGCCGAGTTACAGTACACCCGGAAATAGCGCTGCGCTAGGAAACTACGCACTCCAGGAATAGTGTATAACGGGACCCATTGCTCGCCGACGCATCATCTGTAACGCGCGCTTTCCACACGCTGGGAATAGCAACAACCGTTGTCGCCTGCGGGGTTGTGCGCCCGAATAAGCTCCACAGAATACTCAGATAGATTCAGGCTACCGCCGTACGGTGCTGCCGCATGGCGGCGGGTTGGTGAACTAAACACGTCATTCTCGTAGTGGTCTTCCCCCCCCCCCCTCCCTTGTGACGTCATCAAGTAACGGTTAAAATCCTAGCTCCATCCCTCGAATACTACTTTGGATGTTTGTTTGCGAACTTCGAGAAATTTACTGTATGTTTCTTCAGATTTGTTGCAATTGTAATTTTGAAATGCCTTTTATCTTTCTTCTAGTGCGGTCTCACATTCTTGATTCCACCAAGGGTGCTTTGGTTTTTAGTGAAGAGGTATCAATTCTTTCACGGTTTTGATTATTTTAGTCCAAAATTTCTGCCAGTCTTCCTTTAATTTTTATTCTGGATTAATAGTGATCAGAATCTATATTTGACCCTCTGCGTACTTGCACATCGTGAATTTCTTTTGATAGTCATACGATAGTGAGTCTGAAATTATTATTATTTTTATTATTTTGAAGAATGCGTTTCACTTCCTTTACAGAAGCATCTTAAGCGGTTTTATCTGTCAAATGTGTGTTCATGTCATTATATGCTTCTGGTATTACATACATTGGTATGTGCACACGACCGCTGAAGATCTTTCCGTGAAAGAAAAAGCGAAACGCGTTCGGTAAAAAAGAAATAAACGAAAAAATTCAATTTCTTTCGCAGTAATCATTTATCCTACATCCATAATTATTGACTATAATAGAAAAAATGCCCCACAACTTCCAATTATTAAATCTCTTCTCTACACCCATAGAAAAATATCACATTGAGTATATTAGGGCTCCTTGGTGCTTGGTAGCGATTTGCTCTGCGACCAATCCACGATGGCTCAGGTGTTTGCGGCTCCATGATAGTTCGAGTACTTGTGATGCAAGAAATTTTCACAATCAGAACTTGACAAGCAGTGTAGGAGATTGTCCTGAGCTAAAACCTACACCGTTCTGCAATGCGTATGGAGTGATGGCATACGACTCTGTTGACAGTGATTCGTCCTCCTGATGGCGTAGTTAAGCCTGGTGGACCCTTTCGTGTCTTTCAGAATAGTAGGTCTGAATGGACTGGGGCCTGATTCACCCTCTACTTTCTTCCATCTCTCATCCACACAGAAAACACACCCCTACAGTTATCCACACATACAATAACATCTACGAACACTGTCACGCTGGGGAAGGCACCCCAGGTCGTTTTCAACCCCCTCCTTAGTGAACGCCTGTTCTGGGATATCGGATATGGCTCGCACTTTGACGTCGAGGGGTGGACACAGAATGTGAAGGAATTCGGCCATGGTCTATTGAAGGAACCATCCCGTCATCCTCTAGATGTGGTTTCGGGAAATCAGGATGGCCGGACGGGGATTTGAACCCACGTCATCCCGAATTCCAGGCACGAGCATTGCCACTCACGAACAAGGAAATATGATAATTAGGACGTATAAGTTGCATCTGGAGAGCGACATCCAATTTCCAGTTTGTGTGATTTCTTCTTCTTACATCGCTATGCCCAACTGAGAAGAGCAATTGAACTTATTTAACAAATGTGTTTTTCATCTTTTCTCAAAATCTCTTCACCCTCTAGCTGAGCTCTTTGCTACGTTCCTCCGTCCAGGTGTTTCTTCTTCTAATATACTGTTTCTATGCAATATGATGGTCGCTGACCATGCTACTAAATCTGCATCTATCCTGTGGGACATCATCTATGGGTTCGATTTCCTGGCGATCCTTTTCGATTTCAAGTAGCTGGTTGTTTTTCATTTTCATTGAAATGGCCAGGTTGAGAATTCTTTTCATTATTCTGTTGTTATTTATTCTGATAATATGACCGTAAAATTTAATTCGTCTTTTCCTGAGTGTGTCTGAAATTGTTTTCAGAATACTGATATAATTCATTTACAGTTCATTTCCTTTTCATCCAAATTCCAGTTTGTATGATTAATTAATTTCAGTATGTTTCAAGACCAAGAGCTTAAAACAAAATATGAATCCTCTCATTGTGGGGAAGGTCAACTGTTGTGGTATCTAGAAACGTTTATAACCTTTATAATAACTATTAACATTCGACTATTAATATGCCGTTACTTTCGGGCATTTTATCAGTGAAATACGAGCTCAATACGAAAAACTTATTCAAAAAATTGTTTCAGGAGATCTTTGGCGCATTTTAAGGGACTACCCTCGCTTTCAAATGAAACCAAATGCCTTGGGTGCGTCCAAAATCTACGTGGCTCGGTCAAATAAAGGGGGGACAAAGGATTGTCTGGAAAGCTACGTTATACTACAGGGGGAGGTGGTGGGATGTTCCAAGCCAAGTCACGTAGCTATTCAATCATATTATTTATCACAGTAAAATAAGATACAGAACACACAACAGTATGTGATTATTTATTTCCGTCATTTCATTATCTCCATATGTAATTGACGATAGTCTCACAAGAGAAAACAGTACAAAATGTCTTATGGAATCGATAGGGGAAAACATCTAGGTGCTACATGTAGGAGGGGGGTGAGGCAAAACCTACGTGGGAGGGAGGTGGATTCACAGGATGCCAAAATGGAGCTACGTAGTTTATGGACGCTCCATAAATCACTGGCATTAGAAGGGTCAACTGTAAAAGTATTAAACTGAGACATTCAATACGTCAGCAAAGGAGTGTTTGTGGTGCAGTAACGTAATCTGCTTTCTTGTTAACTTCAAATAGTTTCGTGCATAAGCAAAACATTGGAGCGGGCAGTGAGCATTGTTTGGAGGTTGGAGGTCAAGATCCCTGCGGGCCGGAAGTGGCGCCAACTAGAGCCGGCCAACTGAACACTCCCGAGGCCAAACAATCAGCGCCCACAGCCAGCTTCAGCTACGAGCGCATGCGGAACTAGTGTACAGCCGAGAGTGAGCCTTTCCTGTTTACGTGTGTGGTTGTTAGTGAAGCGGGACTACAACAGTGTGCGGCATTTGCGCCGAGTGTGTATATTAGTGAAAACCAGACGTAGTGGACATAGCATTAGAATATAAAGTATCTGCTAAATTAACTCGAAGGAAGCGAGTGTACCTCGGATACACATCAATCTATCCGAAACTTTAAAGATCGTGAAGGAGGCAGGATGGCGGAAGCGAGTGGCGGTGCTACTGCCAAAGCTGCAGAGGAGAGGAATGAACCATTCATTTATCAAGCAGAACAAGACATGTCAGAGACAACAAAAAAGAAAATAGAAGAACACAATGAGGACAGTGAAGAAGAAGTTAAATACAATCTTAGAAAGAAAAGAAGAGCTACCGGGAAAAGAAGTATACCTATAAGCAACAAAGAAGATTTCGATACAACAGAAATAGTGCCTAAGTTGAACAAGGATCAAACTATAAAGCAGACAACACCCTCGCAGCAGCTGACATATCACGTCACAGAGACTGCGAGCAGATCAACAAATGACCAACTGAACCCAACACGATCAAGTCAAGAAGGACAAAAGGAAAATAACACAGCACCACTGAAACGTTTCAGACTGTATAACCGGCACTCACAGGGACCATATCTAGTATCAATCGAACCAGAGATGAACAGCCAACTGCCTCACCCTATACAACTAGGTAAAATACTCTATAACAAGATTAATGGTCTTCAGCGGATCAACCAACAGGGAAAAAATCGGATGATGCTGGAATTTACTAAAGCTGAGGCGGCAAACAACTTCGTTGGAAATGATGTCTTCTTACAGTCACTAAGACTAAAGGCTTATATCCCTGCAAGCAGGGTAGAGTGCAAAGGTGTAATCAAGTACGTCCCTACAGACTTGAATGAGGAAGAGCTGATAAGAAATGTTAAAGCTTCCGCTCCCATAGTAGGCGTAAGAAGATTCATGAAAAGTATACATTTGGACGGAAAAATAGAAAGAAAACCATTACAAACGGTTCTACTCACGTTTGAAAGCCAGTTTCTTCCGGAAGAAGTAGAAATCTACTATCTCAGATTCAAGGTTACTCCATACGTGTATCCAGTGACGCAGTGCTTTAAATGCCAAAGATTTGGTCACATCTCCTCCAACTGTAGAGGGAAAGAAAGGTGCACTAAATGCGGAGAGGAGCACAATGCAACCTGCTGTAACAAGGAAGAAGTTAAGTGCGCGAATTGTGGTGGAGACCACAAAGCAAACGACAGAGCATGTCCAATAAGGAAACGAGAAGAGGAGCGAAAGCAGACACAGGCACTTGGCAGTAAAACACCAGCCAGGGCAGGATATGAACACAACCCAAAAGAATTTCCCCCGATACAGTCCAAAACCTTTAGTGCAGCTGCAATGGGAGAAAAGACCAACCAATATAAGGAGATACATGAAAGAAGATTACCTGCGGTAAGAAGAGAAACAAGTACAGATCAGATGGCGGAGCATGATAACAAGGAAACGAATGTCGAAAGTATTAGCATCATTGTGAAAATTGTGACCAAAGTCATTATGCAACAATTAAATGGAAACATCCCCAAGGAAGTGATAGAAAAAATTCAGGAAGAATCCACTAAGATGGTCATGCAAGAAATAAAGCAAATGGGAGACAGTGAAAACACAATGGAGATAGGCGATGATGCAGATAATAATGGATAAAAGGGCTAAACTTACAATTCTACAATGGAATGCCAGAAGCCTGGTACCCAAATGGAATGAATTACAGAGAGTTATTGAGGAACATGCTCCCCACGCCCTATTGATCACCGAAACTTGGCTATATGATAATATTAACATAAAGCATAAAAACTACAACATCCATAGGAAAGATAGGGGTGACGGATTTGGAGGAGTAGCCATACTTGTCAGAAATGATGTGAAGAGCAACATCAGAGACATAGTAGAGCCGTCTGCTAATTTAGAAGTGCTATCCGTCGACCTGAAACACAAAGATCCGATAGAAAATGTTACTGTTGTTTACAAACCTCCTCAAGTTAACATGAAGGAAGAGGACTGGGAAGCTCTATTTGACCAGATACCACCCAAAAGCTTCGTGGGAGGTGATTTTAATGCGCACCACCCGATGTGGCAGGAAAGACAGCGGGATCAACAAGGTGAAGAACTGGCGTCGGCGATAACCTCGTCATCACTTACCGTGCTGAACAACAAGCACGGAACGCGACTAGGGACGCCATTCCAAAGGAACTCGTCACCCGACATCTCACTAATTGCGGCATGCCTGAGCACCAGGACTAAATGGGAGATGCTACAGGACTCATTAGGTAGCGATCATCTGATACTGAAAATCACGCTGGATTCCGTGGCGAAAACGAAGTTAAGCACATCAAAGAGGCGCTGGATCTGCAGTAGAGCTAACTGGAACTTATACCAAGAAAGAATCAGTACAAGAATAGAGCACTTAAGCTCAAACACAGGCAACCTTCAACAACGATACAATGAATTGGAAGAGATAATAACTAAAACGGCAGAAGAATGCATCCCGGAATATAAAGTAAACGAGGAAAGCAAGATTAATAGAAAACCCTGGTGGACCAGTGAATGCGCTAGAGCAGTAGCGAGACGACGCCTTGCAACCAAAATGTATAGAAAAGACTCGACATTCCAGAATTTTAGGATACTTAGACAAACAACAGCAGAGGCCAGAAACACTATCAGAAAAACCAAAAGAGAAGGATGGAAAACCTTCTGCTCCAGCATCAAATATGGCACTTCGACGCAAGAAATGTGGAAGAAGCTACGATGGTTCAACGGCAAGAGATCTTCCCAAAACATCATCTACACAGACGACAAGCTGGCGGAACAATTTTTAGAATTAACGGCACCTGCATTTGTTCCCGGGAATACGGTATGGAATGATCAGCAGCACCCTAAAGAAAACTACAACATCTCAAATAACGAATTCTTCAGCATGTCTGAGCTTGAAAGTGCCATTAAAAAGAGGGATACAGCTCCAGGAATGGATAGTATCACGTATTCAATGATAGACAACATGCCACAAAATGCTAAACATAAAATTCTGAACCTATTCAACGAAATGATAAACAGATCTTACGTGCCGGAACAATGGAGAAATGTAGTAATTGTCCCAGTGCCGAAACCCAATAGGGACAAGAATGATGCATCGGCATATCGGCCTATATCACTAATCCCGTGCATGGCTAAATTAATGAGCACAATGATAAAGAACAGGATGGAATGGCATGTAGAACACCATCGAAACCTCGATCACCGCACCATGGGATTTCGGAAGGGGTGCAGCACAATGGATGTCATTAGCACACTTGTTACGGACATCCAATTAAATTTTGTCAGAAACAACTATCTCCTAGCTGCGTTCCTGGACATAAAAGACGCATACAATAACATACAGATCAATATATTACAGGAAGCCATGGAAGAGATGAAGCTACATAATAAACTCATATCTTGGTGTTGCAATTACCTGGGTCACAGAGTGAATATAATACACACAGCAGAAGGAAAGAGATTTGAACGACACGTCTACCAGGGAATTCCACAGGGCGACCCAATGAGTCCGACCCTCTTCAATATATACTCGGCTAAGCTGTTCACCGAGCTACCAGGAATGGTGACCTTCCTTCAGTATGCGGATGATTTTGTGATATATGTCTCCCATCCCGACAAAGAAAAGGCAGGAGTAATACTACAAGCCGCAGTTACAGCAATCCTTGAAAAGCTGAGAGAGAAAGGATTAGACATGACAATACAAAAAAGTAAAATATGTATATTTACCCATAGACATTATCAAGAAAATGAGCTTAAAATAACTCTAAACGGTATTGGGATGGAGTTGGTGAAGGAAATCAAATTTCTTGGAATATGGCTAGACTCAAAGCTTACGTGGAGAAAACACATAATGGATCTGAGAGCGTCATCTCTAACGCGGATCAATACAATGAAAGTAGTTGCTTCAATGAACTGGGGAGCGGATCCTCGCCCATTGCGCAATGTGTACTACAGCGTAGTTAGAAGCAGACTGGACTATGGAAGCTTTCTGTACGATAATGCTTGCAAAACCCTACAGGCGAAACTTGATTCACTGCAGGCAGCGGTACTGAGGATAATAGGAGGCTTCATTAAGACCACTCCAATAGCGGCAATGGAAGCAGAGACAATAACCCCGCCGCTACATATACGCAGAAAGAAAATAGGGTTGAACTTCTGGTTAAGGGTAAGCTCCAAAAAAGAACACCCACTGTTGAGGAAAGTACAGATATTAGCCCATGAGATTCGAAGCAAACCTCCAGACCCTCACAGAATGCCAAGACTAGTAACATACAGACAGCTAACTAGTAAGTGGAATATCCATACGGCAGAAAACAACGACCTTTACTCGGAAAAGCAACCTTGGCAAAAAGTGGATTTAGCTTCACATGTGTACCTGTACATCACATCAGAGCAGCTCGAAAGAAAATTCTGGAATCAGGAAGAAGCGAAACAAAGGACGATTGAAACAATCAATACAAAGTGGAAAGACTGGTGTCAAATCTTCACGGACGGATCCAAGGCGGGGGAAGAGGGATGTGCAGCTGCATATGTGGAACCTAGAAGCGACGTCGTAGAAGCGTTTCGATTGCCGAACCAATTCTCGACCTTTTCTGCAGAACTTTTCGCCATCCTCAAAGGAATACAATATGTTCAAAGTACAGAGAAAAAGAAAGCAGTAATATGTTCAGACTCGAGAAGCGCCTTGCAGGCAATCTTAGCAATCCATAAAGGCAAGGGAAATAACTACATAGCCTATCAAGTGGCTAGAGAAATAACGAAGACAATAGATAAAGGGATAGACCTACAATTACAATGGGTACCAAGCCACGTGGGTATACAGGGAAATGAAAGAGCCGATAAGGCAGCAAAAGAACAATTAGTTGCAGCACAAAAGGAGGACGTCGCAATACCGTTCACTGACCTTAGACACACTGCGCGGACCATAACACTGAAAGAATGGGAAATGAAATGGCAAATCAACAAGGATTCCAAGGGATTGTGGCATCGGGCCATTTGCAACAGAATCGAAAGAACGCCATGGTACGAGACCAAAGAACTGAGCAGAAGGAAGATTACATTATTCAACAGGTTACGTACAGGACACTCCCTTTTAAAGGATAAGAAGCATATCATGAACATTGTAGAGTCACCAAATTGTGATAGATGTGGTGAACTGGAAGACATATATCACGTCTTACTTAGATGCAAAACTTACAGAGACATGAGAAAGGAGCTGATTGAAAAACAGCTAAAAATTACTGATATAATATCTCTAATGATCAACTTAGCAACTCCCTGCACCAAAGTTGTCAATACCATATGCAAATATGTAGATAATACCAAAATTTGTATATAAGTCAAATAAACATAAACCCTAACAATAACAACCCTATGTTTATGGCGTAATTAGCCCAAGGCTAACAGCCAA
Source organism: Vandiemenella viatica (assembly GCA_031002005.1). Lineage (NCBI taxonomy): Eukaryota > Metazoa > Arthropoda > Insecta > Orthoptera > Morabidae > Vandiemenella > Vandiemenella viatica. The sequence continues at coordinate 1,017,530 of CM061921.1, read as the reverse complement.
GCAAAAAAAAAAAAAAAAAAAAAAAAAAAAGCGCCCACAGCAATCAAATAACAGGAATATCAGTTATTCGTGACACGAAAATAAAGTTTGAATTTACATTGGTGCCGAAAATCTGTAATCACTTGCGTGTTGATATATTTAACGATTTTACCTGACACACTTTTCCCTGGTTGTGACAGTACTGATTGAATTATTGTACTGGTCTGTACCAGCCTGCATTTATTCGTATTCTCGTTTCCCCTATGAGAGTGGTGTTTCGCAACATTTTTTCAATAAAGTTTATTGGAATATGCTTCACGAGTCCCAACCTAAACGTGTACAGAACCGTAGCAACGTTCAGTATCAAAATGTGCCTATTTTTCTTATTTATTTTCTCTTTTTTTTTTAAATGGCATTTAACCTTGTAGCCATTCAGCCAGCAACTATGTTTCTTTTATTCGTCAAGTGTGTATATATAGAATATTCTCGTGTTATTATTGATGATAACAAGTGACAGGACAACACAGGACGGACACAACACTTAATTGAAACCACCCATGCCCTATGCTGGACTCGAACCGGTGACCCGCGCTACTGGGGCTCGCTATTTACTTTCTCGGCCGTATAGTTTCTATTAGAGGCCACACAAATGTTGTTTTTTTTTTACGCATCGTAGACATCGAGGTCATTAGAGCAGCTGCAGCTCACGCTGAACAGGCTGGATGAATGGTCAGTACACACCAGCTTTCGTCTCTCTGCTGAGAAAACCCGGTGTGTGCTTTTTAGCCGCAGTAGAAGTCTTTTAGAAGAACCTTATCTCACCTTGAGGAACACCGTTTTAAGTTTTAGCGAAACTGTTCGGTTTCTGGGCCTCATATTAGACAGTAGGCTTACATGGCTGTCACATCTTAAAGATGTTAAAGCCAGAGCCCTGAAAGCTCTTAATGTTTTAAAATGTCTGTGTGGCAGGTCGTGGGGCGCTGACCACACGTGCCTGCTACAGTTTTATAGAGCCTTTGTACGGTCGTGGTTGGAGTACGGTTGTATTGTTTACGGTTCGGCACGGGACAGTTATCTCCGTATACTGGATAGTGTCCACCATGCAGAAATTCGTCTCGCCAGTCCGATACCCAGTATTTGTGCTGAGTCTGGCGAGCCGCCGCTTTCCATCCGCCGGCGTCTCCTTATGGTGCGACACTATATACATATTGCCGCAACTCCTGGCAGTCCCGTGTACGACGTAGTCATTCATCCTAACTTTCAACGGCTTTATACCAACCGTCAAAGAGCAACTATACCGTTCAGTTACCGTACAAAGACTATTTTAGAGGAATATGGGTTCCAGATGCCCTCCTTTTATCACCAGGGTTGGAGTAAATCTCCTCCCTGGCTTTTAAAGAGGCCCAGAACAGTTTTAGAACTGTCGCGGTACAACAAGTTGTGTACCGCCGACAGTGTTTTTATCCGAAGTTTTAACGATATTTTATATCAGTTTCGCGGTTTTACCCCGGTATATACGGATGGGACTTAGCAGGCTAACGGAGTTGGCTGCTCTGTAGTGTTCCCTCGGGCGACTTATAATTACAAACTTAATAGCTGTTGCAGCGTATACACTGCTTTGTTAAAATCGCTCCAGCATATGAAAGCAAGTCGCGGCACGAAGTACATCATATGCTGTGATTCCCTCAGCTACATCCAGGTCATGGGAAGCATGTACCCAGCAGATCGTCTTGTCCAGGATATACAGGACACCCTTCGATCCATTCAATCTTCTGGCAAGGAGGTCGTATTCTGCTGGATACCCGGTCATGTGGGAATCAGGGGGAACGAGGCAACTGATGAAGCTGCCAAGTTAGCCTGAAACAAGATCAGAATAGACTTTGATCCAGTCCCCAAGTCTTACCTTGCCTCGGCGGGGAAAAGATTTGTTATTGACATTTGACAGAGGCAGTGGCTGGAGGTAGAGCATAATAAGCTCCGGCTGGTCAAACAGACCGTTCAGCCGTGGAGCAGCTCCTTCCAGCGGGCGACGAGTGATGAAGTTCTCCTTACTCGCCTCCGTATAGGGCACTGTCCTCTGACACATAGCTTTCTTCTCCGCCGGGAGGACCCTCCGGAATGTGATGCTTGTGGCGTACCTCTGACGGTGCGCCACATTTTAGTTGATTGTGCTTTGTTTTTAGACTTGAGGACAGACGTTGGCCTGGCCAAAGATCTGGCTCTTATTTTAAACAATGAGACCAGCTGTGTGGCGAGTGTTTTAAAATTTTGCGTATTGGCCGGTCTAGTGCCTAAAATTTTAGGCAGATCGGCCTAGTTTTAAGATGGATGGATGGCCTCTTGACAGCCTCCCATCCATGTGCATTGTTTTTATTTTTTATATTGTTATAATTCCTGTCTCGCTGGCCATTATACAGCCAGCGAGACGAGTGTTTTTTATACTTTTGTGAACCTACTTGGCCCCTTTACAGCCATCCAGGTGTTAGAACGGACTAAAATACCTGTGGCCATTTTAATGCCACGTCCGATTTTATAATTTATTTTAGTTGCTGTCTGTATGGCCGACCCCTTTACAGTCGACCATGCAGACAGTATTTTAGAACTTTTTTAAGCCACAGTTTAGCTGGTAATTATTAGGGCGCTAGTGACCCCGCTGTCGACGCGCCCTAAAGCAACAACAACAACAACAACATTTTAATAAAATCCGGCTGCAAATCCGAGAAGATTTGTTGTCATTTATTCTCCGGGAAAGCCTACTCTCACATATATATGAGGCTTTCCAATCTATTATATCAGGTACCTTTCTTCCGCGTCCAACCAAATTATCTGATTTCTCGTACGATCTCAACATTAATAAAGAGTCCATACCTCGCATTCGGGAGGAAGCGGGTTTGAATTCCCGTCCGGGCATCCAGATTTGTGTTCTCCGTGGTTTCCCCAAATCACTCCAGGCGAATGCTACGATGCTTTTTTCAAAAGGCCATGTCCGAATTCCTTCTCGTTCCTTGGCCCCCCCCCCATTCTTTCCCGCCACTAACGACGTCAACGAGGCGTAAAGCCACATAAAAAGAGTTCATAGTTTGGCTGTAAGAAGAACGATATAGTTTTGTGGTTCCTTACTGACTACAGTCATAGCCATACGAGTCGAACGAGTAGATAGCGAACAACTTTTTTACTAAATTTTTCTGATCAGTGTTAAGAAGTTAACTACTGTCACGTCTGATGTGCCCGTAACCACCGGCAAGGGAATAAATAGAACATGTAGGAGGTGTAAAGTCCAGCAGGATGCTGAGGATAGGCCTTGTTCTGGGTCAATCAGGAACCAGTTCTGTGTACACGCTCGACTGTCGTTATGGACCTGCTCACTCTTCCAGGTCTCATTCAGTACCACCAATTCCCGCCCCAGTCTTTTGCCTTGTGTTGTCAGAACTGATTTATCCAACTACATGCTTAAAACACATACCTTTTCTATGAAAGATTCTGCAGTTTTCGCAGCCGTCATATTAATATAATATTGAAATGCAGTCTTCACGGGTTTTCCGCCGTATGTTGTTGAAATGCGACAACGAGCTTTCGGCGCCATCTTCATCGATACGCCGTGAAAGCCTTCGATCTTGCTTACGGGATTAACGCTGCGTTCAAATACTCCTCCTTCTTCTTCCCGACGTTTCGACCAGGGTTTAGGTCTTGTTCAGGGGCCGTGGCTGGTTGTTTACGTAGTTGTACTGTCGATTGTCTGACAGTATCGATTATCCTGAGATATGCTTTTTACGGCTTGAAAATGTTGTTAGATAAATAATTAACTCTAAACCCACAGATGTTTAATCATAAAAAGAATATCTCTGCATAATCGATATTGTTAGACAATCGACCGTAAACAACCAGTCAGGCCAGTCTCCAGCAGATTCGATAGACGTCCCCTGAAGAGGAGGAGCGTTAATCCCGTAAGCAATTTATATTACATACCTTTTCTCATAATATGATCGAAATAATACAATTTATTTGAACATTTGTCTTTTACTCAAGCAGTCAAGAACTAAAAAATCTTTATACAACTTCATCGAGTTTAGACTAGTGTCTGAACATCTGGTCTGCCAAAACGCCTTCTCCCCTAAAGTTCTGTGTCCTGTGAACTCAGAGTTCCAGTCCCGTAATGGAACGACTTCTGACAAATCAAACTATAACATTTTACTCCCATTCAAATTCAGATAGGTCCATCCATATTTCAGTTTGGTTTCCAGAAATGATTCTAGAAAAAGGCGGCATCCTTCATTCCCGTTCTATACACGCATCCGGCGGTTAATGAAATATCAAGATCAAGGAATGAAATTTTTATACATCTATGTAAAGCATTCGGTTGATTATGATATGAAATGTAGTCTCAGTGCAGCGCTGGTTCTCCCTGCACAACATCGAACCTGAAGATAGCGGCAGAGTCAGCCGCCGAAAGCTCGTTATCGCATTTCAACAACATACGGCGGAAAACCCGTGAAGACTACATTTCATCGATACGCCGTGAAAGCCTTCAATCTCACATGATTATGATATGTTTTAGCACAAGTTATCAGATAATGATGGACTGAGTGTTTAATAACTGTACACGAAATCATCTATAAAACATACCTAATATCTCATCTCGTTTTAAAATGGAGCATTGGAAATGAATAATTGTAATGACTAACATAATAGGTCCAGTGCATCATAATTGAATTGGGGCAGATAAGCGCAACATCTAAAGAAACATTAGGAAGTAAGAATTTACTGTGGTGTATTTACGTCCAAAACTATGTGGAAAGAAACAATGTAATCTAATGTAACCTAGTGTAAACTCTCATGGCTAACTAGTAGGAGATAATTTTCAAATACATTTTCTTCACCTGTAAACTTATACACAAGAAAATTAGTATTTTTACCATCGTAAGAAAACTAGTGTTGTTTAATACGAACTGAATATCGGCCACAAGTTAACAGATCACGGAAAACTTCCACTAACTTATCCCTAACACATCATTATAACCCAAACATTAGGCTGATGCTTGCAGGTGTTCTGATTCGACATTGTCTTTCCGAATTCTGCAAGGTACCATTTGGAGTAAATTCAATAACTACTTCATTTACCCAACAATATGTAGAAAGCGAGTAGTTTGTTAATACTTATATTTTATCGGTCCACAAATTGAGCGTATATACAGAAATCACAAAATCTAGCAGTTTGGTTAACAGCATACAGTAAACATTTCAAGAAACATTAAGCGCGTTTAATTGTAAAAAGCGGGTAAGAAAACCTATATGAAGGCAACAGAAAAGATGTAGCTCCGAACAAAATTTTGTGTTATATCAAAGAAAGCAGCAAGCAGACAGGAGCTGATGAAACTCGCGTAACGTCAGCATATGGATCTAAAGTGAAACATAGGAATTACAGACCATATTGGATTAACCAAGATATCGAAACAATCTTATCATAAGCAATTGCTCAAATGGCTGTCACAATATTAACGCACAAACCCGCCAGTGTGGCTAAATGCGCTGAGGCGCCGCACACAGGATTGGGGAAACCATGGAAAATCTGGATGCCCGCACGGGGATTCGAACCAGCGTCCTCCCGAATGCGAGGCCAGAGTGTTAACCACTCATCCACCACGCTCGGTAGAAGTCTGTAAAGAAAGTACAGAATTATGTGTGATTTATTGACCCCTGGCATAAAACATCAAGGTTTCTCATACCGTAGGCTCGTATGCTAATTTGAATTACTTTTTATTGTGCATTTTTTGTTTCTTTTATTAAACTTTGACTCAAGATTCTTGAATCTTGCTTTAATTTTCTTTTCGTACCTGATATTATGAAGTCTGCGAAGTTGATTTCCTTACTAGGAGTTGCAAATTATTTTCTGAGGCAATTATGTACCTTTATTTTTCTTTTTAATGTTCCGCAAGCAATCTTGATTTTGACACCTCACAGTGAAACGACTTGAACTTTTCCTGCTACTTAATGTGTACAAAGAAATATTAACGTATTACCGTAAAAAATCTCGAAGTAGAAAGATTCAGCAAAGTGGTGTAACAGGTAGTTGCAATGTCGCGCTGGCGCTAACTGCAAAAGAACAGATTTAGGGTTAAGTGACTCTTAGTGGAATATTATTCCTTTTTAAAAGCGATTTGAAATACGAGTTCATATTCATGTGGAATTGTAATTAGATGGCACTAACATGTAAATTCCGCTAAAAAAAATACTTCTTCCCACGGTGATGAAATGTGCTTGGTCAATTGGGAAGACAACAGTAAGACTATAAACTCTCGGATTCCAATTAATTCCTGCTAGTACTGAAAAAAAAAAGAAACGCAACTTATGTCCGAGAGAAAATTATGGTCAATTACAGCGATTCCTTACCCTCAAATCTGTTAGGAGAAAGAGCAAATCAACCGGTAAATTAACCCGAAAAATAATTTTAAATGTAGGCGTTTTTTATTGACGAATGGTACACACTGAACGGCATCCAGTTAAAATTTCCATAATATATATCATAAAAGGCACTTCCCTTTTATAAGTTAGTCACAAACACATATGGCAAACAAGATTCCATTTCCTTTCTGATATTGCGTGTCAGTATCGCCTAATACTACGTGTAAAGTTTTTTGTTTGTTTGTGGCCTTACGCCTCGTCGACGTTGAGGTCATTAGAGGCCGGTCATGGCTATTTGAAGGAACCATCCCATTATTCACCTGGAGAGAGTTAGGGAAACCACTGAGAACCGAAATCAGGATTACTCGACAGGGATTTGAATCCGTGTCGTCCTGAATGGCAGTACCGAGCGGTGTCGCTCACATATGTACAGAAATCACGCTATTTAGGAAGTATTGCCACTTTTCCTTTCCGCCTACAATTGCGTTACCTAAAAAAATACGTATACAAAATTGCGTTTCAAGGTATCAATGTCTAACAACAACTCGCAGATGACAATACAAGACACGAACGGGGTAACATATGTTTATAGATAAAATGTACAAGTATACGGCACCACACGATTTTTGGTCCCGTAATCCAGTCCAATAACGCTATTAGGTACGGAGCAATACAGTTTTTTTTGTGAATTCGAACTATTTAGGCTTTATAGTAAAAAAAAAAAAAAAAAAAAAAAAAAAAAGTCTCCAAATCTAAAAAATTCCTATGTCGAGGGGGTGGGGGTGGACCTGAAATACATTTGAGGGGAGGGGGGGGGGGGTTCCTCTGTAACTTTTAAATATTAGCCTCAACAGGGATACCTTCAGATCCCAAGCTACAACCTTAACCACTGAACTGCTGTGCTATTTCAGGTATACGGAATATTCGTTATATGTTCCCGCTGTCATAATTGACTGAAAGTAATTATCCGTATTTAATAATTCCATGTCCAGTGGGGATTCTATTTAAAGCTGACTACAGGTGCCTGTGACATGGCAATTGAAACTCAGGCAGCAGAGAGGGGTCAGCAGGAAAATTGCACCTAGATTGAAATTTCAGTTGTATCATGCGGGAGGATACGGGTTCCTTCCCCGAATCTCTCCAGTCGAATGTCAGGATTGCTATGGCCTGTTACCTAAGCTAGATTTGTCCACTATCCTTTCCGGCTCAAATTTCTTCGTCGTTGAAGAACGGTAAAGCCCTAGTTAAAAGAATTTCGTGTCCTGTTCCACATCCCTCTGACCTAACGCGGTGTCCTAGCATTCGAGAGGACACAGATTCGAATCCGTATCCGGCCATCCAAATTTCGGTTCCCGAAAACACTCCAGGTGAATTTCCTTCAAAAATCCATGGTAGAATTCATTCACGTTCCTTGCCGCCTATAACGACCTCGACTAGGCGTAAAGCCATTTAAAAAGGACCCATACTAATCTGATGATGTAGTTGACTGTTTGCAGATGTTCAGCAATTTGTTAACATACAATGCTGGGATATCTTCATGGAGGAGGGTCAGAATTTCAACACAATTTCTTCGCCGACGTTTAGGAAATTCGAGGGTTACGAAGAAGTGTATTTCACTGAAAGTCTGTCGATTGTTAACCGCATAGTAGCGTTTAATTACATATTAATTAACTTTGCGTAAAAGTTGTTTGGCCACATCAGTGCACACTAATTTTCCACCCGTATTTTCTGCTCTTTCTCCTTGTAATTTAAACTCTGAATGATGCTAAGAAACGTCCTTATCTTAGGCGATATGTTTCTTAAGTGTCTCTTAAACTAAACCGTGCGATCCAAGGTTACTCCTACAGCTAGCTACCTTCTTGTTTGTTTGTTAATTAGGTGCACATTCGCTGGCAATATGCAGAAATCGCCTATTTATAGAATAAATAAAAATGTGCATCCATACTAATAAAATTGATAGAGAGGATTTTTTTATAAGTGTTAATCAGACTTTGGAGGCAAAGTCAATATCTTCAGCGTCGCAGAATTGGGCTCTTTCGAGTTACCCGACATTACAGCGTGGCTGGTGAGGTGACGCGCGTTTCGCCACCTATTAATGGTGCCCAAGGGGAGCGGCGCGGTCGCAGCGCTCGTCACGAACTAGGCCGAAGACCCTCGAAAACCTGGCCGTATAGCTAAAGCCTCTCTGAAAGTCCCACGCGCGCCCGGCCTCACCCGCCCCAATTCCTTTAGGTAGAGATTAAGTTTCAAACATTTATTCCAGTTTACAAAGTTACTGGAGATGTTAGATGTTTCCACTATTAATTTCAATGCATGCCTTACACCGCTGGGACATGGATTGGGACATCCAACGCAGTTTGTTCCAAGGCGCACGTACGAGTCACTTGCTCGTAGCCTGGTCTCACTATCCAAGTATCCTCTTAAAAATCCATATTCGCACAAACTGTTATGCACATGTGAAAAGATACAGTCATTCAACTACTCGGGCATTGCCATCAGCTTTCACGAATAGCGCAGCCTAGCAACGAATGATGACGTTTCCGGTCATGAGTCCCGATACAATTCCGAATTGTTTTGACGCTTTCCACCTTCTCTTTAAGTTTTATCTCTATTTATGGGACACCCTGTAAAGATGTTAAACAAAAGAGGTAGAGTCAACCACTTTTATAATATTTACTACAGTCTTGTATATTCATCTCTAACGGCTTGAAAATACTCATTGCGGAGCAAATGAATGGTGAATCGTGGTGTTTTCTTACTACTATTAGTACTACCACTATAATTATTTCTCCGCGAATCACTAGAAGTGGGTGGCGGAATGTGCGCTATACCTATCATAACGTGTAATAGTTTATGCAACGGAAGGGATTTATGGAAGGAATGGTTTGCATCATTCCAAGATCGGAGGATTTATAGAAGAGAGGAACCATAATAAGATAGCAGAGAGATGCAGCGCCCTCTTGTGTGTGACCGGACAGGTCAGTTTTAAGTCACGCTTAGTCGGTACAGAGCTGTAAAACGAAGATAAATGTGCAAAAAGTGTCGGTATGCCTCGCCAACGTCAAAGGACAGAATATCAGCATGTGCGTGAGTTCGAACGTGGCAGAGTGATTGGTCTCCAGAAAACGGATTTTGGCACGTTGCTTGTGGGGAATAAGTGGACGGAAGATTGTAATACACAGCGACAAGCGGGTATTGAACCACACAATGTGACAACAGCGTGGATGACCGCTATCTTGTCCGAATGGCCGTAACCGACATAACAGCTTCGTCCACAGTGTTGTCTCGACTTGAACACTGCAACAAATGTGGGTGTCGACGGTTCGGTGCCGTCTGATGAGGATTGGACTGGTGGCACGCATGCCACTGTGTCGGCTTCCATTGACCAGAAACCACCGACACCTTGACACTTCAATGGTCAAGTGATTGCCATCATTGGCGTTCTGAGTGGAAAAACGTAGTGGTCTCTGACGAATCTGACTTAAATATATCTTACAGTGATGGCCGCGTACGTATTAGACGCTACCATGGTGAACGCAGGTAGGTTTTAGAGCCCGAGGTACTACCGCTTCTGCAGGCAGCTCCACATGCACTATTTGAGAAGAACAATGCCAAGCGGCCAGGAATGTGCAAGCCATCTTCGAAGGACGACGGGTATCACTGCATCTCTGGCCTGCACCTTCGGCTGGCTTGTCGCCCAACGAACATGTCTAGGGTATTTTCTGTTGGTATCTTGTTCGTTCTAGTCATCAAGCAACCAATTACGATGCTTTGTAGACGAGACTACAAACCGCGTGGCAGAGTATTCCCCAGCATCATATTCAGCCTTCTTTCGTCTCATGCCGTGACGTCTAAAATTTACGATTTCAGCATGATATGGCTTTACACCCTTCTGAATTCTCACGGTGAGAGTGTAAGTACAGTTCTGTAATTCTAATCATTTGTGTATGGGGGTGTCCAATAACTACGGGAGGTGTTTTTTCCGGAATTCTGGACCCCTCCCCTTTCTGGTGAGATCTGGTCGGACCCCTCCCCCCCTAAGATGACGTGAGATATTAACGGGACCCCCCCCCCCCACGCTGATCGACCACGTAGATTTTTAAACTTTCTATTTAGCTCTCCTTCTTCCGAGGGCGGTTAAACCCCCGTAATGTCCCTCCCCCCCGCCATACTGGACATCCGTGTCGTTTGTGGAAGGGCGCTAATGACCCCGTCGTCGACACGCCCTTAAGAGGCCACAGTCGTTAACAGACTCGAAAAAAAGATTTTTTTTAGGCTTGTTCAATGCTCCAATTATTTGGCTGCAAAATGCCGTTTGTTTCATGTAAATTTGACGATTAGATTCGGAGTTATTAATTTTTTCGTGATGCGTCGTAATAGTGTGTCTGCATTGTAATGTACGTTAGTTTCTCGTGTGTCAAATTTTTAGTACAGTTTTTTCTCAAAACTAGAGTTTTTGATCTAATGGTACACTTTTCTCAAAAACAAAGACTGATAAAGACATCAGACTTTCAACATCTCTTTTTAATAAAACGATGATTAATCTAATAAAAAATGGGACCTGTCATAACAACAAGAACAAACTTACAAGCTCCAAGGTATTTATAAAAGTAATATTTTTTTTGTCTTTTAGAACAAAAACTCATTACTCATAAACTATATAAAATATAGTAACAAATCTTTATGTGATTTGCAGATGATGTTTTATCTGTATACTGCGAAAGTTTCAGGTCTATTTTCATTAGTTTCTTCAGAAAGAGTACCTGAAATTTGCTTGTTTTAACATTGATTTCTTATGGGAGGTTCTTCGCGAATGTGTCCCCTTAAGCTCCAATAACAACAACAACATCATTAGTGGACCTTTGGTGAGATTTAGCCGGACCTCCCCCCCTCCCCCCCATTTCACCTCACGTAATTAACAGACACCCCCTAGAGTCATGTCCCTAATCTGTGTAGTAACATGTCTCCTTGCTGGTATTGCAATTTTCACAAACAGTAGTGTATAATTTCCTGGTTCGAAACAATATCGTTTGCAATATTTCTGTCTACAAAAGGTAATAAGTTTTTTAATTATCTTGAAAGAATAGTAATTTGCATCTTCATAGTAATTTAAATAAAGTTTAGTAGGCGTCAAAAACTTAAACTTGGCCATTTCAACAGTTCTCCGTTCTTTTGAGTCGGCAGACTAGTCTATTTTCACTATGGCGAAATTGTGGCATCTGTGGTTTGAGAAACTTCTCACTTATTCGGCCAATTATAAAATCCATATTTAAATGAACTTGGGCATTGAAGAATCATTTATTCAATATATACTGCAACTAGAAAAAATGAACAAAAAGTTTGTAGTTTTCACAGGTGAATGATTAATAGGATTGGAATCTTCAGGACAAGTTATATTTTTTTCCTCCTTTCTTTTTGAGCTGTAATGCTGAATTAAACACTGGTTTAACGTTTCTAATTATATTTTAATGTAGTTTATATAGCATATAAATGCATACTCAGGCCATTTTCCTACTTTTGGTCATATTACGATAATATTTATGGTCATATTTTGAGGAAAAATCTGGCAATTTTTTAATAGTACCGGGAATTCACTAGATATACCGGGTGGTTATAATTAAACTTTCCCTATTTAACACGTCTACGAATACCAAACTTGGTAGCATTAATGTCCAGAGTATGGGGTGCATGATTTCCACGCGTCACAGCGCCACCGTCACCAGGTGCCGTGTTCAGTAAACGTGATTTGGAAACGATCGAATTATCAGCCGATCGTTTCCAAATGCTTGGCCGGCATGATCACCTGACCTCACTCCCTGTGATTTCTGTTTATGTGGCTACTTGAAGGACAGGGTGTACCAGGGGAACATTCACACATGTGCTGATATGAAGCACAGCATATCAAGAGAGGTAGCCAGCATACCTACGGATATGTATCGTTCTGCTGTGCAGAATGCAATCCTGCAATTTCAGACTCTTCTGGACACTGATGGGCGCCATATTGAGCCCCTTTTATAGCAGTAATGGTACCGGTATGTAATGGTATGATGTATCGTAGCAGCACATTAAAAGCGTTTCAATTGAATTGATTCTGCATTATTTCTCTTCCCAATGTTCTTGACATTAGTGCTACCAAGTTTGGTACTCGTACGGGTAATTAGTTTCCGTGTTAAATAGGGAAAGTTTAATTATAACCACCCGGTAGATGAGAAGAAATTAATATAATTATTCATGAACTGTACTCCTATTATACACTGGAGGAAAAACCAAACTAATTGTCACTGAACTGGTCAGAATTCACCAGTCAAGAATTAAATTTATCCATTATTGTCACTCTCTAAACGTTAATATTCCGTTCGCCTTTTAATCTCGACAATGCAGCAGCAGCATTCCTGTGTCGATCCGCGTCAATCAATGTCTCAATGAAATACTTTTGAAAATAATCCTCAGTCAGTGTTAAATCTGCAGTGGATCAGTGAGCACCGACAAGCTGAAAACAGAATTTCTGAAAGTGCCAAGTTACAGAGTTACGTAAGAAAATTTGGAGAGGAGTATTTTAATAGAGATTAAAGAGTTATTTTCTGTAAATTATATGAGATTAAAGTGACTTCAACAAAATGATTTAAAATTTAATTTTCCAATGGTACCGTGAGTGCAGGAAGCAAATTATGCTGTATACATGAAAGCGACACTACCAGCTAAAATAAATTATGTGTAGTTGTGCATGTTTTGATGTATAGTAAATGTAAATGTAAATGGTTGGTCATATTTTTTAATTTTTAGATCATATTTTTTAATTTTTAGGTCATATTTATCATTTTTAAGGTCTTATTTGCCTGCCTATTTCCCCATTTTTTTTTTGGTCATAAGGATACGAACCCTAATAATTAATATTAGTCTGATAACAATAGTCAAAAACTTTTCTCTTTAAAACTAGCTTGTTTTTAATACTACATCACAGATACAAACATTTTTATGCTTAGTGTTGTCTTCAACGGTTCTCCCCAAGTTGAGTATGATGTTTGTATGTCTCATTGACTTTCTAGTTTACGACCGTCAATTTTCGATTTCTCTAAACACTCATGTCTGTACAGTAATATACTAGCTCAGTGGGGGAGCGAAGGGGTTGAATTGTCAGAAATAAGCCATCCAGGTTTATTAGGTTGATGCTCGATGTTTTCAAATTTGTCCTGATAATATACGAATTCAACATTATCGTAAAGGTGCAGAAGGATGTGTAAATGGTTACTTAAAATATATCTCAAGTTGATATTGATTCTTCAGTACTAAATCAGCAATCATGGTCATTTAAAATTCCTGCATTTAATTGCGAGATATTTACCGTTTTTGTATCATATCTAACAAGAAGGTGATAAGTTGGAAACTAAATCACACAAAAATACTGGAGATAACCGAGAATAAACATAGAACTAACTCAGTGATGAGGAACAGATCAGCAGGATGCTTTTAGACCTAAACATGTGATCTTATGGTGCATATGAAAGAGATTGTCAAGTAACTATCAATCTGTTTTGAACAAACAAATAAAGCTTCTAAATAGACTTGTTCAAAGTGTAGCGTTAAGACTGTAAGCAGCTTCAGCATATCTAGCTGGGTAGGTCAACATGGGATGAAAATAAATGCGAAGAAGAGTCAGCTTGTTAGGTACACAGACTACTAAAGTTGAAGACTTGAAATATAAATACCTTAGCATAAAATTTGATAACAAATTAAAGTAGGCAGGACATATTGGATAAACAGTAGGAAAATGTTTCAAAATCCTTCGCTTGTCGGAGAGAATGATGAGGGGATGTACGAGAGAAGAATGAGAATCTATATCTATAAAACGAAAACCGGAGATATTTGTAGTATAAAAACTCGGAAACTATGGAGCAGATTTCGATGGGGTTTTCACTGTTTTAAAGCTTAGAACCTTAATTCGCTTGTCTGACATGTCTTATGTTCAAACGTTCAATAATGTAGAAGCTTTAAATGAAATTCTGAACGTATGATGAGGAATTCCACAGGAGGAATCACCAGATGGCGCATACATCGTACCAAACACACAACTACAATACAATATCTCTGACCATAGCCTTTAATGAGCAGTTTACAGTAATAACCATTTATTCATACTTTACACTGAACAAAACTTGAAATATTATTTCCTTTAATATGGGGTGTTTAGTTTTTAAACGCTTCGATGGCCATATTGAATGCGAGGAATTAATAACGAGAAATCAGTAGAGATTTTCTTTGCCCATTTCTGGCAATGTCTTTGACCATGAGCTTTAGTATTTGTCTCTGATATCTATCTTAGTGTTCTACGATAATAATTTTCTGGATAAATTACGTTCATACAGGTAATTAATTCGTACGCTGATGTTTTTTTTTATCATTTGAAGTTTGTATTCAACCTTTAGTGTTTGGAATAATAACGGCATCAGATGTTTGGAGCTGATAGATTCATTCCGTTCGCAGTAATTAATAAGTACGGTGATGTTTTTTTATCATTAGAAATTTGTATTAACTCTTTAGTGTTGAGAATAATAACGGCTTAGGACAACTGAACATTTTTTGGCTGCAATTCTGCGCTATACGCGCGTGTTTGTGACATAATCTAGGTATTATTCATTTTATATTTTATCGCGTTGTTTAGAAATGCAATAGTTTTTAACATCAACAGAAGTTTGTGTTATGTACTTACTGTTGGAAAGTAACCCATTATAACAACTGAGCGTTTATTGGAATTAAATTCTGCGCTATACATTTGAGTTTCTGACATAATCTAGCCTTTATTCATATTATAATGTATTGCCTTGTTCAGTATAACAGTTTCTACGTCTACCGTGGCGGCGTAATTTGATGATGAATTCTTATATAACTGAATGAGACAAATTGTATTTTTTTTTTTTAACTGCTTAACGTCTCTTAACAGCGAGGGCTTTAGAGACGGGAAAGGATAGGGGGCAAGGAATCGGAACAAATTCAGCCATGGCCTTTTGAAGGAAGCATCCCGGCATTCACCTGGAGTGATTTGGGAAAACCATGGAAAACCCAAATCTGGAAGCCCGGACGGGGATTCGAACCGCAGTCCTCCCGAATGCGAGGCCAGAACGCTAACCGTTACACCACCACATCTCGGTACAGATTGTAAAAACAAATTACGTATCTCGCTTAGTTCTCGAGATATCGAATGTCAAAAATTATTTATAGGTATAGTTTACTTTTCTTTTTCACGGCGATTGTTTTCTGCTCCAAACTATGTTTCAACTTGACCACAACCGCTAGAAAGAAAACAAAACACCCTTCATACATGTCCAGCGTGTAGTGCCTTGTGACTCTGTAGAATTTTTTTCTGGTCCAGGCTGCATTTCAAACTAACCTCCTCAATTTAGAGATTCTCAAGAACAAAGCAAGTTATCCCAATATTTTACTCTTCTCTTTCATTGTGTTTCGTCCAGGTAGATAAGACTACATCATCGATTTGGCTTATTCGCAATTTTTTTCACTTCCAAGCCGTATTTCAGCCTAGCCATGTCAACTGTGAAATAACATTTAACGAGAAGTTTAATCGAGATATATAAAAAAAATCTTAAATTTTCATTTGTCTTGCGGTATTACATAGGAATCCTCACGGAATTGCAACGTAGTAATTAATACGTGTGCTGATAGTTTTTTTTTATCATTAGAAGTATGTATTAAACCTTTAGTGTTGAGAATAATAACGGCTTAGGACAACTGAATGTTTTTTGTTTTTTTTTCTGTATTTACGCTGATGATTTTTTGGTATTAAGCTGCAATTCAGCGCTATACGCGCGTGTTTCTAACGTAATTTTGCTTTTATTCATTTTATATTTTATCGCGTTGTTTAGTAATACAATGGTTTTTAACATAAACAGAAGTTTATGTTATGTGCATACTGTTGGAAAGTAACCTATTATGACAACGTTATTTACGTTTTTTGGCATTGCATTCAGTGCTATACACTTGAGTTTCTGACATAATCTAGCTTTTATTAATTTCATAATTTATTGAATTGTTTAGTAATGCAGGTTTCACCTAAACCACTGTGCCGCAATTTGATGATGAATTCTTACATAACTCAATAAGACAGATAGAAAGTAAAAAGATACACATCTCTCTTAGCTCTAGAGATATCGAAAGTCAAAAATTATTTATAGGTACGGCCTATAGTTTCTTTTTCTTTTGAAAACGATTTTCTTCTCCTTCAAACTGCATTTCAACTAGACCACAACCGCTAGAAAGAAATCAAAATTCCCATTGCGCATGTCCAGCTTGTAGTATATTGTGACTGGATTTTTTTGGTCCAGGCTGTATTTCAAACTATCAACCTCAATTTAGAGATACAATATCCCAAGGAAAAAGCAATATTTTCGATTTCACTTTCAGTGTGTCTCGTCAAGTTAGATAAGCATCCATCGTCTGGTTTAACGAGAAGTGTAAACGAGATATATAGATAAAATCTTCAATTTTGATTTGTCTTGTGGCGGTACATAAGAATACATCATCAAATCGCAACACCACAGTTAAAAGATTTTTCATAAAAGATTATTCACATGTTTCTGGGTTGGACGAATACTGTTATAGTAGTAAATCGACATGGATTTTTGTTTCCTTGTGAAGAAAGTTTAAATTTGTTCTTATGATCCACGATAGTAATTTCAACATTTCTGAGATACAACAACTTAACTAAAAAGGCAAAAATACTCTGTTAGGTGAAAAAGGGGGTGTAGAGAAATTGCTACAGGGGCGTGTGCTCTATCGCAATTAAATCAAACTATAAAGCGAGCTTGATGGGTGAACGGTAGCGCTCAGGCCTTGCACTCAAATCCCCGTCCGCCATCCGCCCATCCAGTTTTCGGTGTTACATGGCTTCACTAGCAAAATACTCAGGATGTGATGTATACCTTTTGGGCCCGGAGCTCAACATTAAATTTTATATAAATTATCACCAAATCTATATCTATAAAACGAAAACCGGATAAATTTGTCTTATAAAAACTCGGAAACTACGCAGCGGATTTCGATGGAGTTTACACCGTTTTAAAGCTTAGAATCTCAATTCAGTTTTGCGTCTTACCTTTAAACGTTAAATAACGCAGGAGCATTAAATGAAATTTTGAACGCATGATGACGAATCCCAAAGTTGGAAGGATCAGATGTTGCATACTTCGCACTAAACATACAACTACAGCGTCTCTGACCATAGCCTTTAACGAAAGCAATAAGATAACTTTACAATAATAACTATTTTGCACACTAAATAAAACTTGAAGTATTCTTTCCATAATTTCGGGATATTCAATTTTTAAACGAAGAAACAACAGATTTTTTTTAAAGCACGATCTCTGGACAATGTCTCTGGCTATCGTCAATAGTATTCTGTTTACGATGATACTATTCTGGATTCACTTTCGATATTTGTATAAAAGGATGAATCTGCGGAGTTAAAGTATCTGGCGTTTCGAGCAAAAAGTATATTCACTTCGCAGTTGAATCGAATGTGAGTTTCCAGCATAATCTAGTGTTTTTCAGTAACCTAATAATGCAATTTCTTAACCAAATTAATGAAGCTTGATATACATGAATCTTTTCAGACGAATGAAAACAATGTACGTGCAAGTAAACTTCAACCCACCAGCTTCTTGCAAGGGGACGGATGAATCTTGCTTGGTTTGCTTTAATTACGAAAAAAGTTGGTGCGAATTTTATGAAACTTTGAGTAAATGTTTCTCATTGCGGGAATAAAAATAGGGCACGGGTATATCTACGCCAACTATACCGGGCAACGCCGGGAACTCCGCTAGTTTGGTTATAAAATTTTAGTCAGACCATTACTTGAATATGGTAGTGTAGTATTGGACCCACATTTTAGGTATCAAACACTGGAGTTAGAGGGGGTGCAAACAAGAGCTGCTAGATTTGTCTCTGGAAATTACCACAATCAGAAACTGATATGATAAAGGAACTAAAATGGGATTCATTGGAAGACAGGAGGATGGTGAAGAGAGTCATGGGAGTGTACAAGGCGTATATTGGTGATGAGGCGTGGAAAGATATTGGTGTAAGAATTAGAAGTAGTGCTTAGAAGGAAAAATATGACCATGACCACAAGCTGGCACTCAATTTCAGGCACAGGGGTATGGTAAAATTTTCTTTCGTAGGTTAGGGTGTCTGGGATATGAATAAGTTACTAAGAGATGTGATGAATAAATTACCAAAAACGCTGAAAGAACTTGAAGATGAAATGTTTAGAGGTCAAAAGAAGGGGGGTTCAGGAAAGGGGAAGAGAGGGTGTTTAAGGAACCGTGTGCTCCATCACACAGTCGCACAAAGTAACTCACACCTAAATATCTTCTCAGACTGTATCTTTATTGCAGTGATTTTAGATGAAAATCTTGAAAACTAATATCAAAGAAAAAAAACTGATCATTACTAATAATATTAATAAAATCATTTTTTGATTGTTTCACTGTATATAGAAATTACTAAATCAATGTTTACTATAAATTAATGTTCTTTTGGCCACCTACACAAGGATTTAGAAACATAAAGTAACGCGAAATTGTTTTTCTTTTATCTAATTCCTGTGCAAAGATGTCATATCCACTAAAAAGAAATCGGTGGAAATGCTGGAGATGTAGATGAGAGTAGCAGGCACACAAAGGAAAACGATAGCGTCAGAGCTGTGTTATGTTACTAGCAGAAAACAGATAGCCGTTTTATCTCAACGTTACACTCAAAACCAGCTGTAGTAGAATACAAATAAAAATCTTACCAAAAAATGGCAGTTAAATTGTTTTTCACTGCCATTTCCTTCGCTGATGATTTAGTAATGTTATGTTTATAAAATAAATTAAAGTGCTCATTTTTTTAATCTCCATAAAATTTCCAAAATACTGAGTTGGATATTTCATTTCGGAAATTAAAATTTACTAAAATGTATCCTCAACAGATTACCACAGAATATGATCTAAGTAGGATCTAATTTATAATTTTCATAATCAATCATCTCTGAATCCGAGAATGGCGACCAAGGTGGCTGCTAAATTATGGAACCGACTTGATATGAATTATTTTTTAGGAACACTGTGAGGCCCGAGGACTCTTCAGTTCATCGAAGAGTATGTGCCGATAACCTAGAAGCTGGTCCTGGTAGTGATGGCGCGAATAATTTTAATATTACAGCTCCAAATTCTTCACCCGTTTCCCGTCAGAGTGCGAATATGAAAAATGCGATTTTGGCCTCCACAAATAACAATACGAAGCAGCTAAGGATAATGGTCCTGAATTGTCGGAGTATTAGAGGGAAAATAGCGGATATTCACGCCTCAGTTGCGACCAACGATGTCAATATAATACTAGGAACCGAGAGCTGGTTGACACCAGAGGTTGAATCTAGCGAAGTATTTGGCCCTCATTTCAATGTTTTTCGAAAGGACAGAACTGTCTCAATGGGCGGGGGTGTGTTCGTGGCCGTAAACAAAACCGTTAATTGCTCTGTCGTAACTGAAACGGAAATTTTTTGCGAAGTTAATATGGGTCAAGGTAAAAATTGGCAAAAATTTGAAGTTCATAATCGGGTCATTTTATCGACCTCCGGAATACTTCAGAGAGTCGCTTAATAATATTTACAAAAAATTTAAAGGACATATATTGATCGTGGGTGGTGACTTTAACCTACCGTCGGTTAAGTGGGACACATACACGTTCAGGTTGGGTGGAAGAGATAGGTTAATAACCGAAACGTTCCTAGAATCATTTGCAGAAAGATTTCTTGAACATATGGTCGAAGAGCCAACGCGGTGCGACAAAGATTCCTCGTCCATTCTGGATCTTTTTCTAATTAGCAATCCTGATATTGTAGATACAGTTTGTATAGAAGACGGTATAAGTGATCACAGGGCGGTTGTGGTAACGTTAAAAACTAGTCTGAATTTGAAGCATGGCAAAGAAAAACTCGTATATTGCTTCGATAAGGCAAACGATGCGGGTGTCGTTGATCACTTTGCGAAAAATTTTGAAACGTACAAATGTTGAGGAACTTTGGTTTAATTTAAAAGAACTAATATGGACCGGTTTAAATCAGTTTGTTCCTAAGAAGTGTATTAAGGTCAGTAAGAACTTCCCTTGGTTCAATAAGGAAGTGAAACGTTTGCTCAGGAGGCAAAGGCGTTTACATGCCACGGTGAAGAAATCAGGGGACTGATCTAATCGTGCTAAATTAGTCCAGTTGCGAGCAGAAGTGCGTAAGGCAATGCGCGATGTGTTTAAAGAATTCCAAGCCAGGAATTTATCCGAATGATCTAATTACTAATCCAAAAATTTTCTGGTCGTATATCAAAGTAATAAGAGGCTCTCGTAAGGTTATGCCGTCGTTGATTAAGGAAAATGGTGAATTAACAGAAACAAGCGTAGAGAAAGCAGAAATTTTGAATAATGTATTTAAAAAAGCTTTCACGATAGAAAACTCGGAGGAGATTCCGATATTTAACAATCGTACCGACAAAATTATGAATGATCTGGTTCTTGATGTCGAGGGAATAACTAAACTGCTTATGGATGTAAAAACCAATAAGGCTCCCGAACCAGGTGGTATTCCTACAAGATTCTACTCAAGGTACGCAAAGGAAATTGCACCGTATTTGATGAAATTATATATCGTCTCATTGGATCAAGGAAAAATACCAGCCGAATGGAAGACCGCCATCGTAAGTCCAGTGTTTAAAAATGGGAATGTTAATGATCCTCAGAATTATAGGCCGATCTCGTTAACTTCAATATTTTGCAGGATTTAAGAACATATCATCTATTCAAATGTCATGCGGTTCTTGGATGAAGGTGAGCTTTTAAACCCAAATCAACATGGATTCAGAAAAGGTCGATGCTGCGAAACACAACTTGCACTCTAATTCACGACTTGTGCCGAATTATAGATGAGCAATCCCAGGTTGATTTAGTTCTATTAGATTTTAAAAAAGCTTTCGACACTGTGCCTCACACTAGGTTACTTAGGAAACTTCGTGATTACGGCATATCTAGACAAATATGCGACTGGGTTGCACACTTTCTGAAACAGTGTGTAGTTCTCGACGGTGAGCGTTCATCACGTACTGAAGTGAGGTCCGGGGTCCCCCAGGGAAGCGTGATAGGGCCTCTGTTGTTTCTCATATACATTAATGTTTTATGCAACATAATAGGGGGGATGAAAAGATTATTTGCCGATGATGCTATTATTTATCGTGAAATAAAAACCCAGGACGACTGCGCTTTGTTACAAGACGATATTATGAAAATAATTGCGTGGTGTAAAGATTGGCAGTTGGAGTTAAATGCTAAAAAGTGCCAAGTCATGCGTGTAAGTAAAAAGGTGACACCAATTAACTATGAATATACAATTAATGGTACTGTCCTTAGAACGGTAGATTCCGCTAAATACCTAGGGGTAACAATTCGTAATAATTTGTCGTGGAATGAGCATATCGAGAATGTAATTGGGAAAGAAAATCGTATGCTTCGATTTCTAGGTCGTAATTTAAAACAATGCACTCCGGAAGTTAAATCGATTGTATACAAGTCAATAGTACGTCCTCACTTAGAATATTGTTGCTCTGTATGGGGTTCCCATCAAAAGGGGTTAATGGAGGTATTACAGAAGGTCCAAAGAAGAGCCGCCCGATTCGTGACAGATATATATAGTTGGAGGGAAAGCGTAAGTGCGATGTTGAAGGAGTTAAGTTGGGAAGACCTGGAACACCGAAGGCGGTGCTCTCGACAGAAGCTAATTGAAAAATTCACGACTGACGTATTTCGGAATGACATCCAGCAAATATTGCTAGCAGCAACATTCATATCTCGGAATGACCGCGAAAATAAGATAAGAGAAATCAGGGCCAGAACCGATTCATTTCTGTACTCATTTTTCCCACGAGTGATTAGGGAATGGAATAGAAAGGATTTACCGGGAGAGTAAAGTTAAAATTCGACAGGAGTAGCTTTCGATAAAGCATTCCGACCATCCTGATCTGGGTTTTCCATGGTTTTCCCGGATCACTCCAGGCGAATGCTGGGATGGTTCCTCACAATAGCCCATGGGCGCCTCCTGCCATATCCCGCATATCCCTTCCAAACCATCACCGTTTTCGATAGGTGCAATGCACCCTCCACCACACACATTTAGTGAATCGCGGAGTAATCATAATAGTAATAGTAATTTTTTTGAAAAATAAAAGCTTACTAGAAACATGGCTATCATCAACAGTATTTTGATGCTATCATATGTCCAGAAATGTGCTCAATCATTTCTTCAAAATTCTTTTGTAAGCGCTGTCAAATATTACGGAAGTTCGTCCAATCAGAGATATATCAGCAGAATGTGAAATAAAATGCAATACTCTCACAAGAGAATAAACCTGGATGGAACAAGGAGAGATCAGTGAAACTGTAAGAATTATGTTCATAATACGATCAGCAGCACATATCCAGCTCAAATTTTCCAATTGGTACCTAAAGAGACGTCTTTGCCGAGATATAAAATCAATATTCTGAACTATTACTATTACGCATGCTACGTCTAATATTGTTACAATAATGCTACGATTCCAAAATAACAAAAATTGTTACAAATTACTAGGTTAATGTAATTAGGAATTACTGCAATGCATGGGATGACATGCGTATCCAATTACATTGAGATAGCCTTTTTTCAGTTAAATTATTTTTAATTTGTCACCAATTTTTTTTATCTAAACGAAAATGAAGAATAAGGTAATACTAGGCTCTGGTCTCGCATTCGGGAGGACGCCGGTTCGAATCCCAGTCCGGGCATCCAGATTTGGGTTTTCCATGGTTTCCCCAAATCACTCCAGGTGAATGCCAGGATGCTTCCTTCAAAAAGACCATGGCCGAATTCCTCCCCGTTCCTTGTCCACAGTCCCGTCCCGCCTCTAATGACCTCGACGTCGACGAGGCGTAAAGCAATAAGTAAAAAAGAAAAAAAGGTAATACTAGGCCTCATACAACACAATGTTTTTTAGATTCACACTACAGTAAAGTTATTTTAAACTTCTAGCCAAATTCGTGTAGAAATGAAACAGAATCTATTGTTTATCTGCATTAATGCGATCATAATTCCACAGCTTTGCAGAAAATCGTTAATCTGTTAATCGTTAATTAACGAAGTTAACAAAATTACAAAAATTTAACTTTTAAGTTAACCTAAAAAATCGTTAACCGTCTTTTTAACTTCATTTAAATTGAACTACCGTTAACTTGAGTCCGTTACATTGGTAGTCGACGTCGTTTGGTATGTTTGTATTGCGCGCCATGACACGCTTGTACTTTCGACGAGGCTGATTGCGAACGAATAATAGGTTAAGTGCGAGTGTGATGCGTATACAATTAGCATGGCATGGGTGTGAGGAGGAAAACTAGAGTTCTGGGGATGTTTCTATTTCACATCTTCAAACCGCCGCTCACTACTCGTTTCTAATTCGATCGGTGATTGATTTTGATATTTATATAATCTATCTCTTCCACTGCCAGGAAAATTTCACTTGATAGTTGGTATTGGTTTGGTGTTCGGTAGTGAAAGCAGCAATGCTAACAGTAGCAACGAGAATATTAAAAACCCTTGGCCACATTTATGCGATTATGTTGCACTTAAATCAAGACTGGGAGAACAGTTGATTTATGAATTCAAAACAGAGCCAACTCGTGGGAAAAAAAGAAAAATAATTCAAAGTCTTTTAAATTGCTGTCTGTGGCTTCTTCCGATGTAGATAGCAGCAGAATTAATTTGTTTTCATCTCAATCTGCTAATAAAAGTTTACGTCAATAAAAAATTTTGTATCATAACTACCGGAACCATCGTTTCCCAATTCGACCATGGCCTTTTTTTTTGAAGGAAGCATCCCGGCATTCGCCCTGAATGCCATGTCTGAAGTATCAGTAGGGGAAAATATAAGACAAGTATAACGTGTCTCCTAGGTATTTCACTGCTTCAGTCATGGAATGTTTCTACACTAAAAGCGGTGAAAAATAGCTTTAGTATTCTAATAATTATTTATTGATAAAGGTAATACTAGTGTAATTTACAGATCATTTTCACTGTATTTTACTACTCAAGATAGTGTTTTCAAATTTCGTTTATACAGTAAGGCAGCAGAGTAGCAAGGTGATTCTCGTTTGTGAGCGACACCACGCGCCAATACAATATTTCTTTAGATCGTTTAACACGTTGATTCCAATTAATTGCTTGGATGGTTTCGTATTCCCGTATCAAAATCAACTGCGCCTGCTTGTTCATACCACCCTATACAAACAACGACCCCGAGATCAATTGGGCATGGTCATCATAACCCTTGAAATGAGAATTTTTGGGCTTTGAAGTTCTTATTTACGATTTGACACAGTTGATTAGTCATTCTATGAAACGTACCCGTTGCCTGCTCCTCTGCTTTCCTATTACAAGTAAGGCAAGGTCACCAATCGTAGACCCGTTAAGAATTTATTTTTCCATTTTCGAAACCTCTGACTATATTATTTAACAACCATGCATTATAACGTCAATTTCTGCATCCTTAATATCTCTATTTCATTATATATAACAGTTGCTGGTAAAGTGCAAACATATATGACTTTTTTAAAAAAATTGAAGCTCTGCATTTGCTCCTATATTCGATATCCTTAAGACGACAGGCGCCTAATGCAGAAACATTTTGCACCAATGTAACCCTAAACTACCATCTAGGTCAGAAAAGAGTAAGAGATGACTAAGGGAGATCGAGAGTAAAATTGATAGAAGTGGCCTGACTCAAGTGGAAGCAATTCCACACCCAGATGGGGTCCCATGGGTGCCAAACGAGGTCACACTAGCAGTGATCACTTAACTCAAAATCAGAGAAACAACTCTGCACTAAATCCCACCATAGAAAGAAATGAAGAAATATTTTAAAAAAATTGCGTCAGATATTGTAACAAGAGCCATCTGAACTATTTGCTGGATTTACATGATGTGCTTAGCAAGTGATGTATTTCACTATCTGTCTATAACATAAAATACGTACCTTTAGTCTAAAAGTAATAACGTCGTTTGTACTGAAGACCGATACGATGTATCGATTATAAGTTCAGAGGGGTCACTCCATAGCGTATAAAAAAACTTTATTCTGAACGCCACGAAAGATTCGTTCAGTTCATGTTTGAAGCTTAATTTTTAGTGAGAAACGCAATTTCTATACCTCTATCGAGGCTATCTATCACAGAAATATTCTTCTCGTTTAAACAATGAGATCATACGCCTGTTTCTTTTCATGGTCATTTGTATATTGTCGTTCAGTACAAAGTTAGGCAAACTTGCATCAATTAGGAGTAACAATTTCGCTAGCAAGATACGCGCTTTCGACTATGGTAAGCACACGCTCTAAAAAAGTTGTTCACCATCAATAGGCGAGACGATAACCGACACGTAGGTCCGTTCAGATTGACGAGTAAACCTGACAGCGTTGATGGTTTTATGCACGATTTTCTGAATCATCGTATTTCTTTTAAATTCGAACAATGCCATTTCATGCAGATTATAGTTGCACTGTCGACAGCAGGTACTCTTACCTAAGTGTTATTGAAAATATTAGTATTTGTAGCGTGTTATCAGTTTTTAAGTTGATTTATTTACATAGAAATCAACCATTATTAGGTATTGTGCGCTCACAAGTTTACACGGTCTAAGTTGCAGTGCTTTCTTAATGTATACTGTGAGGGACTATACCAGTAAACATTACAAAATTCACCTCCTGCATCTAGGTAAAGTTGAAAATAAAATTCATTGCACTGACTCACTGGAATTACGAGATAAGGCTTCAAGTGTTGATATTATGTGACCTTGCCTCCGCAATCCTGCCTCAAATCTAATATCATTCACTCACCCTCTTAATGCTTTAATTCTCATCGACGTTAAAGCCACTGACGGGAAACTTAGTATAAGGGGGGAAAATAATGAGGCTCACTATGTGTGAACTGCGTATTATCAAGTTAGTGCTCGTCCTTCTAAAACAAATATTTCTTTGCTTTGTAAATGAGAATACGTCTCTTAACAACTATTATTTTATTCCTATACGCTCAGACGTGTTTCGCCCTTGTGGACTGGGGAATCATCAGTAAATGTACATACATTGTGTTGTTCAGAAATTAGCATTATTTGTATACATGAATAAATTGTAACAAAGTACACTATACTTACGATTTTTGATACAAACAGTCACATATTGGTCAGGAAATAGCTCTAGTTGCACTTTTTCGTAGAACACATCTTGCTGCCATTCTGCATTGCTCCTTTTTTTTTTTTTTTGACAACGTCACTATTTCACTGTTTTAAAATGGTCACATTTCTTAATCTCGTTTTGTTTATACACAGCTAGTGGTCATACTGTTTATTTTACATGTACATAAGCTAAGGATTAAGTTCGCACCACTGTACATGTAAAATAAAAAACAATCTGGCCATTAGCTGTGTATAAACAAAACGAGATTAAGAACTGTGACCATTTAAAAACAATGAAATAGTGATGATGTCAAAAAAAAAAAAAAGGAGCAATGCAGAACGGCAGCAAGATGTGTTCTACGAAAAAGTGCAACTAGAGCTATATCCTGACCAACATGTGACTGTTTCTATCAAAAATCGTAAGTAGAGTGTAGCTTGTTAATATTTATTCATGTATACAAATAATGCTAATTTCTGAACAACACAATGTATGTACATTTACTGATGATGCCCCAGTCCACAAGGGCGAAACACGTCTGAGCGTATAGGAATAAAATAACAGTTGTTAAGAGACTGTATTCTCATTTACAAATCTTTAACAAAGAACTGCGGAAGAAAGGCCCATAGCCAATTAAAGTATTTCTGAGGCATAACTGGGTCCTGCACATCATCCGCCTTAATACCAAATCCAGGCTGTCTGTAAAGGCAGATTCCCGGCCTAATAGTCCGCGTGCATCGGCATGTACAGATAGGTTCTATATCAAATACAGTGAAATCCAATATTTATTAACTTATGTCTCTAAGGATTGGAAATAAGGATGTAATGGAAGGAAGGTATGATTGCACAACGAAACTATGCTCAAATCGATCACGTACTTGTAAAGAGAAATATCTCTATCGAAATAAAAATGCTGAAAGTTATTATTTGCGAGATATTAGCACTTTTTTACAAATAGTACTGATATTCATTAAGATTCCCTGTCTGAAACACATTTAAAATTGAGATAATTCAATTGAGAGCAAAGATAAAACTCATTGCAACGGCAATAGAGTCATCGTCACTGAAAGAACAAATACACCAAAAATACATCAAATGTTTTTTTTTTTTTTCCTTACCTTTGTATAACAACTCATTTCTGGTCGTATTCCGTTTTCAAAACTAGGAATTGATCCGTCATACCGAAGTTTCTTTTTTATTTTTTTATTTTTTATTATTATTAATTTTTTTTTGCTGTCGACAGTCTTTCGACTGGTTTGATGCAATACTCCACCCCTTCCTCTTACAGCCCACGTCCTCAATTATCTGCTTCATATATTCTAATCTCTGTCTTTCTCTACAGTTCTTACCTTCCACTGTTCCCTCCACTAACAAATTATTATGGGCAAAATATGGTAGTATTAGTCGTTTATTTAAAAAAAAACAAGATACGAAAATTTTTTAGAGCACTGTGAAATATCGTTTGAAAGAGATTTATTCATTCTGCAAACTGACATGGTAATCGTGAAGTGTGTAAAATTGTAAATTTAACTACCGAAGGATAAGGGTGGAGAAACCACATTAGCAAATTTGCAGTGATGGTTCTACGATTTTTCCGAGCTGGCAAAAAACTTGAGATTGCTTCCACTTCAAACATGATTTTGCCTGCCCCCCCCCCCTCCCCTCCCCCGAAGGTTGTCGCCCGTGGCTCTAGAGCTAAAAAAGAATGGTGTTACCGCCACACGAATTTGCCGCCCCTTGAAGTTGTAACCCTTCACCCCCTTAAGATCCGAAACCACAAATTTTTTTACTCCTCATGGTTGATATCTTTTGAATTAGAGGCAAAGATCTTCGGAATTTTCTTGTGGGAAATCAGCTATATATTAATTGGAAGACGCTGTTTTATTACTCCAAACTTGTTCTCTCCAAGAATTATTTCTTGATAACGTAGAATTTTCTACGAAATCTGGTTGTTAAAATTTAGTGTTATTGAAAAGTCTTAAAAGAAAACATCGGCGTATCTCTCAATCAAAAACTTTGGACAAATTTTTTTACAACTGGTTATTGAGACAAACAGCGTTATCATAGAGTGTATAACAGGTTTATATTCGTAATGGCCCAGTGATCTTAATAGGTATAAGTTTTTCTTTTAGTAAATACGTTGGCTTTGTGAAGAAAGTTTATGAAATAAATATGTTTAAACAGGCTTACTGATTGTTTTGCAAGTAATTAATCATTTTTTCCAGACTGCCAAAAATAAGTGCAACACACCCACCGTAAATAATATCAGCTTAATTTCTAAACATTTATCAATTGGCTTCATAGAAACCGAACTTTCTTGTCAGTCAAGCTGCATCCCTGTCTTATCATAAAAACCAAATACATAACAACACTCAAAAGTTTCCAGAATTTCTTATTTTTATATTACATTAAAGTGACCAGATTGTAAATTGGTAAAGTGGGACACCATTGACGGGGGGAAGGGGGGGCGGGGGTATTGATTAAGAAATTGGTCTATATGGAGCAAAAATTTTTTTATAGAACGCAAAAATACTTTTTTTATTTTCAACGTAAGTACAATTTACAAATATAATACATTAAAAATGTATGCATAGTATTATTTTATTCTTTGGCATATATCTCATTTGAGTGAATTTTTTTCAGTAGATTCCTGTCATTGTTTCAAAGCTCGTGAAATTTTTCACAAGACTTTGTTAAATTATATTTCACACATAATATGACTTTCAAAGTCTCAGCACTTAATTGTCAATTTTCTGTGGCCACACTTTATTTTCTGTAGAAAAAACGCGTTCAGTCGCAGCATTAGTTCCTGGTAAGGGGGTGACCACTAATGGCATGTGGTGTTTTTCCGGCCTAATTCGCCTCTATAAAATACAGTATAAATAATACGAGTACTGTTTGGTAAATTCAAGAACATTTATGTATTTATGAAATAAATGACTTGCCTAAATTATCTGAATAGCTGATTTGTTGACATCACTTGTTTAACTAGCATGCAGCACGATGTGTATCGTCTGAAAGGCATTTACAAAATGTTTTCGTCGTTGCCAGTGTCGAAAAATGCCATTGTTCATTAAGTCTAAACAATGGTGGTCGAATGCTTACAATTTATAAATAATACGACCTTTGATAAGCAGTTCTTGATAAGCATTTCTCGATAGTCAGCTCTCAACAATTATTTGTTGTTATTAAACTTAAGCATTGTAAAATTAACAAAAAATAATATAAAACTCATATCCAGGCGAAATTGCCACATGGCCGCCGAAAGCCGCATATTCCCTTCCCGTTCTCCCACCATTCCCTAGCTTGTCATGCATTCTTTCCAAAAATCGGGACTTTTCTAAAACGCCTCTGGACGCGGGACAAATTGTTAAAAATCGGGACTGTCCCGCCAAAAGCGGGACGTCTGGTCACTTTATATTACATACGCTGAGAAAATATTAGTAAAAAAAAAAAAAAGTTTCACTTAAGCGGCACAGACGACACTTTACATCAATCTGAAAATGAACGAAGCAGATAGGAATTAAACTATAACAGTCCTTGAAACGTCAGTACTTGTTTTCATCTTTTCCTCTTGGCTTATTCAGGTTTTCATTGCTTTCCCTTGTTAAGTAAGCGTAGTAATTCTGTTTGACACACCGAGGTCAGCAAACAGATGACGCTGTGCGTGTTTGCTTTATGATCAGAATGAAATCAATAGCCATTTCTTGTGACGGTCCAGAATACAGTAATTGCGAGATGCCAGGAAGTGACTGTACCCTGAAATAGCCACCTTTGTACTTCAATCTGTTTAATATACGCCCAGCCGTCCTTGCGGTGCCGATGCGCTCTCTTTGTTCATCTCCGCGTCCACAAAATCTCATTATGTCCGAAACAATGATTTGTTTCACGCCACTTAAAGCGGTAACGCTGAACGATAGTGCCGATAAAAGAGTAATGGAACTTCAAAACAGAATTTCAGCCAAGTAATGAGAAACAACTAGGCAACAATATCACCTTAATCTGGGTTTGAGATATCGTCAAAGGCTTGATTTAAATAATATTAATATATCATCAAAACAAAAACATCAGTAACAATTTCATTGTTCTCTGAGAAGTCTACATTAAGAAAGAATATGTTCTCACGCAACGGAGGCAATTTCACGAAATTTAACTTAAATTCTTTCACTGTTTCAGGAAAATTATTTAACATATCTCTTTGTAATTTTTTTCCAGTTTTACCACAACAGCAAAAAACAGAAACAATAACAAACAAAAACATAGTTAACAACAATAACAAAAAATCACCATTCTCTTACGCCTGAAATCAATTAATAGTTTGTCATCTCTTTCCCTTTTATGTATTACTCTTAATTTTTCTTGGCATAACATTTGACAACAAGCTCAACTGGGCAGGACACATTGGGCAGGTAGTAGAAAAAAATTTCAGAATCCCTTATTTGTTGGAGAGAGTGATGATGGGGTGTACGAGAGAAGGAAAGGAATTACGTTACAAAATGACGCGAAAGTCAATTTTAGGGGGGGTTTTCGTCGAAAAGTGGCGGTGAGACCTTAAAAAAAAGGTCTCAAAAAGTTTCAAGGGCGATTACTAGAGGGAGGGGGGTCTAACGGACCAGATCTCACCAGATGGGGGGGAGGTCGGACCAGATCTCACGAAGTCTCACCAGAAAGGGGGGGAGGGGTCCGGAAATCCGGAAAAACACCTCATGTAATTTATGGATGCCCCCTAAGGAAAGTATATAAGCGGAGCAGATACGCATGTGCAGTAATTATAGCGATGATACGTCTGGCAAATGGAGAAATCGACTGACATAAGTGACCTTGAAAAAGGGCAGATTGTTATGGCCCGGCGGAACGAGCATCTGACTGGTCGGCTGTTCGCGTGTTACCGAAGTGATCGTCTATAAAGTGGCTGAAGGACGGTGAAACCACGAGTAGGGGACACGGTTGTGGACGTCTCCACCTCATCACAGAACAAGGAGATGGAGATTTGCCCGCTCTGTTAAAGCAGGATAGGGCAGATGTAGTGCACTTGTTCGCGCCATTTCAATTGATGACCTCCAGTCTGCAAACCTCACGGTGGTATAATGAGCGCTTGTTCCTTACGTGATCTCAATATTGTAAGAGAGGCTAAATCGTACGCGGTGAACGCATAATTATTTAAAATGCTTACGTTTAATATTTTAGAAATATTATTTAATATTAATATAAATATTTAAAAAAAGTATTTCCTCCTAAGCAAAATTTTATCGGTAATCAGAGGTATTTTGTGGCACCCTAATTTTCTTTTATAATTGATAAAATCTTTTTCTAATTGATTATAAGATATTCTTCATTTGGTTATCCTCGATTGGCAGTTGGACCGTTTTGCAAGTATACCCACAAACTCAGATGAATCCATATTAATAAAGAAGTAATTATTTGAATTATCCGCTGTTAGGGAGCTGAAACCAATGTATGAACAAGGACGTCACATATCCTGGTTACAAAAGCATCCTACGTTGGGTAACTGTACAGAAACTGTTGACTGCTTTTGCATCTTCCCATTTAGTAGAACGTTGGTTTAGATCAGTTATAAGACTCGTTTCAAAAATAAGAAAAAGAGAGGAAATTATTGCTCATGGAGACTTACGAATGTTACTCACATAAATAATTTCTTATCATCCTTGCAGGTTCATCCATCTAATTGAAAAAATAATGAGTATTTTTGTATTTTAAAACAAAATATATATTTTAAATAAGTACTACTTTAAATATTAAAATGTTTTATTTCTATTTTATTTTTACGCCACCATTTGTCATACAAAGCATCAAACTTATATTTTTTATTTCACCTGGGGTTCAACGTAAGAGTTTTGCTTAAAAAAATAGGTCGATGGGCACAGTAAGTTTGGCGACCACTTATTTAAATGAACCTTCTATTTCCATTTAAGGTGGGCCAACAAATTTGAGGTACCGAGCGTGGTGGATGAACGGTTAACGTTCTGGACTCGCATTCGGGAGGACGCGGGTTCGAATCCCCGTCCGGGCATCCTGATTTGGGTTTTCCATGGTTTCCCCAAATCACTCCAGGTGAATGCCGGTATGCTTCCTTCAAAAAGGCCATGGCCGAATTCCTTCCCGTTCCTTGTCCCCAGTCCTTTCCCGCCTCTAATGATCTTAGCCGTCGACGAGGCGTAAAGCCCCAAGTTAAAAAAAAAGAAATTGAGGTTCCTCCACCAGTCGAATACAATTAACGGCAAATTTTACACTTAATCTATTTGCTATTATTTGGTACCGTTTCAAAAAAACTTCCACGCATCAGGTGTTCGTTTAAGTGGCATTTTTACAGATAAAAGAGCCACGTAACCAAAGCAGTACTGTTAATTTAAAAAAAAAAACAATTGGCAGTCATTGCGGACTGCTAACACAAATGAAATCTCAAAACTATGGATATCATACGCGCAACACGTCATGCTTATAGCTACATATATACTAAATAATAATAATTATGTGTGGTCGTATTGACAGTGTTTCCATTGGCTGCACATTAGAAGCCGGTAATCCCACCAGGTACAGGGGGCCTGCAATTCAACTTGGAATCCGAACCACGGATGCGATCATATTACACAGCAAGCTGTGCCAGAGGTGAAGGTCGGGGTAAGGGTCCATGAAAATCCCCACCGAGACAGCGATTCAGACACCTTAACCACTGAGCCACAGACCGCTGCATGTTGGTGACGCGAACTCATAACATTTTACCCATCCAAAAATTACCCGACGCGCCTAATGAAATTTTCACTTCAAAAACTAAAAATCCAACTTAAGTCTTCCCAAAGCAGATGTACCAAGCTATTCTGTCAGAGGCACAAACTCCAATTCGTTTCCTCAGGGGTCTACAGTTTAATGTGGAATCAGAACCACGGAACGTCCCGGCGTAGCTCTCCTGTTCACGACGGGAGAGAGAAGCGGCTTAGCGGCTGAACTATCAGACTGGCTTGTTTTTACATATACGTGTGCTAAATGCTATCAAAATTGGATTAAAACTGAGGGTTTGAATGAACAACGTTGGCAGAAATTAAGGTGAGGGGGAAAGGAGGAGAGGGTTTCGGCTTTTTTAAATCAAACATAAACAGTATTTTTATATTTGTTTTAAAGTATATGTAAGCAAAGTTCCATCAAAATCGGATAAAACTGTGTAAAGAAACTTGGCAAAAAAAACAAAACATTTTTATATATTACATACAAGTATAATTTATACTTTCACTTCTGTCCAAGCGCAACATGTCATACTAATAGCTACAGATATACTGTTATTACAGCATGTTGCTGACGCAAACGTATAAGATTTTTACCCATCCAAAAAGCTTACAATCTCGTTCCAGAGTCATCGGAATCACCGGAGCGGAGCTCAAAAAAAACCTCAGTAACATCACGAGAGCTATCTGGCTATTTCGCTATTGGGTTGGAAGAATCGCACCCCCCCCCCCTAATCTTCAAGAGGGAGGTCGGGCTCTCCTGATGGAGAAGCATCTTTAAGCCTTGGATACACTAGGGGACAAATGGAGCGACTTGCCGCGCGGCATGTCGCTGGACAACACCCGGGAACACTGCCGCGGAACATTTAGCAGACACACTAGTCAGTTGTTTCAGAAATGTTGCCCGAGGAGGTTGCGTTGGTTAGTGCTGCGAACATACTTATATCAAGTAGTTCAGTTTCGTAGGACGCGTGTTCGATACGCATATAACAGAATTATTAATATTAAAAAATCAAGTATGTTAACACGTAGAAAACAGACAGAGGCTGGAATGAGAAATTTTGTATCGGATTAAAAACAAATTAAATAAATTTATATTTTAAATATTTAAAGATTGCGTCTTATTATAAATGTGCCTATTTTTCTCAACAAACTAAAAACACGGATTTTGATGATAGTTCTTGAGATTTAAATATTAAAATTCTCATGATTTTATTTAATTTCTTTAATTTTATTCAATATTTTTTTATGACAAAGCTTCGCGAGAGACCACAAAACCGTGCTTTTAACTAGTTTTAAATTGCCAGTCGCCTACTGTCCGTCCCTCGCGAGGGTGTCCCGGCCTCTCACCCTGTCACACCTAGGCGTTACTTCCTGCCGGCTCACAGCTGCGATCCTAGACAGCTGATAGGCGCCCACAAAATCAATATATATCATTGCGCAGAGCAAGGGAACTTAAAATTTATATGTTTCCTTACAAAATATTATGTTAATTATTATTTATGCTGTTTCAGGATCCAGCTACTGCAAATGAATGGAAGGAAAAGGCTTGTGACTATGAAATATTTTGGAAATTCCACACATTGCCTTCTATCTATTGATGGCAAACACGTTTTGATTCAGGCTCCTTCCAATTCCGGCAGCGACTATTATAACTAAAACGAACAATTTAGTATTGTCCTATTGGCTATTGTGTATGCCGGTTATAATTTTATTTATGCAAATTGCGGTGCAAAAGGAAAATCTTCTGACAGTGGAGTGTTCCAAGAAACTGCTTTTTAATATAGCTCTGGCTGCTAATCAACTTACGTGGCCAGATCCAGAGCCAGTACGATAAGCTGGACCAAATATGACTTTCGTGTTGGTAGGAGACAGTGCTTTTGCATTGACCGAACATATGAGGATGCTGCAAAGCGGATTTTCAATTACAGACTATCAAGAGCAAGAAGAGTTGTAGAAAATGCGTTTGTAATCTTATTTGTCGTATTTCGTATATTCCGTACACCAATAGCCCTCCAGCCTGCAAATGCTGAAGTACTTGTAATGGCGTGTGTAAACCTACATAATTTTTTAAGGCGCAATAGTCAGTCCAGATCACTGTACACCCCACATGAAACCTTTGATTCTGAAAATATGGATCACGAAATTGTGGAAGGATCATGACGCAGAGAAATTGGATGTCATAATATGTTGATGCTAGAGGAAGACGTTATTCTGAATCTGTTATGGAAATAAGAAACAATTTTTCTGAATATTTTGTAAATGAACACGGAAGTGTTTCCTGGAAGAATAATTTTTAAACATAATTATGAGATAGAAAAAAAAGATCCACTGTACCAGTAGAATCAGATAATCACAGTTTGAAGTGTCCCACAACAACCCATAATTCTAGTACAGCTCGATTAGGTGAAGCACCATTTACTTTGCCCACAGCACCGACATGGCAAGCTGCGCACACTCTGGTACAAATGTCGCGGGACTGACGCAATGTTTTCGCTCTGGAAGCGGCAACACACAACATGCCCCGCGGCACGTAAATGTCGCGCAAATTGTTGCACACAACATTGTGGGACAGCGGGGGACGTTGCAGCGCCACCCAGACTCAGTGTTGCGCGTCAGATTTGTCCCCTAGTGTATCCGGGCCTTTAGCCACCTGGAATGTTGCCCGTGCCCACGGGAAACCTCGTGGCGGCGGCGCTGTCACAACCGAGGGCGAAGACGTTCCTCAGCTATTTGACGTCCGTATAGTGCACCGGAAGTGCGCAAGACAATTTGTCTTGGGCCTGGCTGGACAGGCCGTACACTACTGAGCCCTGCTCGAGGCCGGGTTCCTTCAGCTATCTTCGTTGTTGAGTTTTGTGATGTTTGTCATGGTTCTTCTTCTTGTACTGCGCATATCATACGCGCAACACGTCATAGTATGTTGGTGACGGGAAGTTGCGAACTTTGTAGATTTATCCCCGTCCAACCATCGCCTAACACCCCTATAAAAGTTTTCACTTCAAAAATAAAAAAATATATACACACTTAAACAACTCTCTGATTTTTTTCAGTTGTTATCTAAATCAGATGCCGAAACGCAATCATCCATCTCAGCCCGGGCCGACAGGCTGCACGGGTGTATTTACTTACAGCATGCTTGAGGAAATCAGAATGCGGATGAATACAACCGCCATCCACACAGTTCCTCCCGAGCAGCCGGGAAGTAACTTCCTCGAACAGCGGCCCGCGAGTGCGATTGCTAGTCGAGTTGTTTACTTAGTGAGTCTACGAGGAGTGTGAATCCCGGAGTGAAACAGTTATATTTTAGATCTAACGAGAAACCTAACAGAAAACAAATAGACAAATCAGTGGTGCAACCGAAAATGTCTGTCCCGCTAGACACGGGGCAGACAATTAAGACAGCCTTAGAGACAATATATTCCAGTAACGTAACCTTGCAAACGCAACCGGTGAATCTTACTACCAACGAAGTAACACAGTTTCAGGCAGCCAACAGCATGGGGGAGCCAATACATACCCCAGCCACCATAGCGAAGGAGCAACAACAGCAACCCCAGCAACAGCACATACAACAGCAGTACATACAGCATCTGCAACAACAACAGCAGCAACAACAGCAGCAGCAGCAACAACAACATCAACAACAAACGCAGCAGCAGCAACACCAGCAACATCAGATACCGGAGACGGGCGAGGGGCCGTGTAGTACTTCGCCGCTCGACCCTACAACGACTCCCGGTATAAACACCCACCAGACGACAGGTAGAGCAGAAGCAACTGTAGTTAAAACAAATCAGCTGATGGATGAAACGGTAGTCATGGACATCGCAGAGGATGGCAGATTGGAAGAGGATGAGGCTACAAGAACTCCCAGGAAGCGAGCTTGCGAATCCACGTCCGAAGCAGCAGAGAAAAGATTTGCAGTAGAAGAAGAGGCCAACCGGACCGTCGTAGATATGGAGATGACAGCACCTCCCCTGATCAATGCAGCCTCCCATCAAGCATCAACCAGCCAGACGGAATCAACACATGACACGAGTAAGCCTCCAGTTATTTCTAAATCAGTAAATTATTTCAAGCCTTCCGATCCGGGTCCTTATGACCTGTATGTCGAAAGTAAAGATCGTAATTTAGGCAAGCTACACCCAATGAGTATTGGAAAGCTGGTGCATACCAACATTCCGGAAGCAAAGGGGCATGTTGTAAACATTACCCCGTCAGGGAAGAATAGAATTAAAATCGAAGTAGATGACTACTCAGTAGCCAATAAGTTAGTTCAGTCGGCAGTATTTAAAAATAGAAACCTAGAAGCATATATCCCCACATTTCTAGTCAAAAAGCAGGGTGTTATCCGAGGAGTAGACATGACTCTAAACGAAGCAGAGATTATGGCAGACATTGAATCCCCAGTAAAAGTAACCAGTGTTAAAAGAATAACAAAGCGCGTTGTACGAAACGACTCATTATCAATTGTGAAATTACAGACATGCATATTAACATTTGATAGTCAAAAAATACCGCAATACGTATACCTATACGGCACGAGATGTGAAGTAAGCCCATACGTCCCAGCGGTCAAACAATGTTATAAATGCTTAAGATTCAATCACATAAGTACCCAGTGTAGAAGCGGGCAACGCTGCGGTAGATGCGGAGGTCCACATTCCGTGCAACAGTGTGAATCCAATGAAATAGTATGTGTTAACTGTAAGGGTCAACACGAGACCACAGATCGGACCTGCCCAGAATATTTATTTAGAAGAAAGGTACACGAAATGGCTACATTTCACAACATGTCCCTTAAAGAAGCCGAAGGCCAACTAAAGAAAATGTCTTATGCAAACTGTGTATCGAAAGTTTCCCCCAGTCATCCCCGACAGCCACCCTATATACCATTACTACAAAGTAGAATGGAATTCCCACCACTGTATAAAAGGAATACGCCAGTAGACGAAAACGTAGATCAACAACATAGCCACTCTCTAAATCACAATTCTGCAAAAGCATTCCAGGAAGAGATACAGGAAGGTCCGACCGAAATACTGTCAAATAACAGAGAGCAACCACCTCATCCAACACAGAACATCGCGGTCACTGCGATACACAACAACAACCGTGGGATAACGGTGAGCAGGCAGAAACGCAGCGTAACTCAGCAACGTAGTAGGACAAACGACTATCGACAACATTGGTATTATCCAACACAAATGTCGGCAACACCAATTGGCCACAACCCCTATACTCCTAAAGCACAAAACCTAGTGAACCCTACCCTTATGGTAAATGGGAAAAACAGGATAGTAGAAGAAATTTTCAATCTAATACTAACAGTGGCGAGATACATGAAAGACAGTGGAACTGAGGACTTACAATTAGATGAAATTAGAAAATCTATTGAGACATTAGTAGAGCCTAATCTTCCTAACTTTAAACCCAACTTTAATTAAGGAAGATAGCGAATACTATATTACAGTGGAATTCACGCTCCCTCACTGCAAATCAAGAATCATTTATGAGAACACTGAGTACACGAAACATATCGGTTGCCACTTTATCAGAGACTTGGCTGAAGATGGACAGGAATATTTCCTTCCCATCATATACCTTATACCGCAATGACCGCGAAGATGGCTGGGGAGGTGTCGCGATCCTAATCGGGAACTCAATACCTCATACAGCGATCAGCATAGATCACACCCATATAGAAGCCTTTCAAGCAATAGCAGCCAGAGTGAAGATAAACCGGCAGGAAATTACCATAGTCTCACTGTACTGTCCACCAAGGAACAACATTCCAGAGCACGAATGGCGCAACCTTATGCAACAGCTGGAGCACCCGCTAATAATCTGCGGCGATTTTAATGCGCACAATACAGTATGGGGCTGCGAGATAACAGATACCAAAGGAAGGATTCTATTGGACCTAATAGAAGAACAAGAGCTATTTATCCTAAACGACGGATCGGCAACGGTACTCCCGCTGCCAGGACAACGTAAGTCTGCTATAGACCTTACCCTCTGTTCATCTTCACTTTCCTCGGAGTTCAGCTGGCGAGTTCTTTCATGCACATTGGGTTCCAACCATTTTCCCATAGAGATATCGGCCATAAACCCAACTAACCTTCCGCCATACAAACCTTGCTCCAAATGGAACTTAAATAAAGCGGATTGGAGCAGATACAAGGAAATCATGGAAAAGGAAACTAATGATATTCCAAGCTCTCTCCCAGAAATAGAGAAATATAACACTTTCATTAATTGCATCAATAAAGCTGCCCATCTCGCCATCCCGCAAAAGAAAGCTGTAAATCACCCAAGAGGAATAATAGTTCCATGGTGGAACCCTGAATGTGGAAGGATGATAGCAAAGCGAAAACTGGCGTTGAAATATTATAAGCAGTCTCCAACCTGGGAAAATTTTATTGGTTACAAAAAGGTCGACGCTGCTGTAAAACGGACATTAAAACACCAGAAAAAGGAAAGTTGGAAAAATTACTGTTCCAAAATCTCAAAAGAAACGCCACTATCAAAAGTATGGGCAACCATAAACAAATTTAAAAAGAAACAAATTCCGACACGCTCCCTATATTGCTGGACCGAAGAATTTGCAGATATTATTGCTCCACCTTCGGTAGCATCGCCTCCAGCGCCACTACAAGAGCCTTTCACTGGAGCGCTTCCTCCATGCTTCCTGCTACCCTTCAAAGCAAACGAATTAGAAATCGCCCTCAAAAAATCAACAAATACAGCACCAGGGTACGACGGAATCCACTATAGTATGATTGCAAATTTGCCATGTAATGCGAAACAACTGCTCCTCCAGCTCTTTAACACAATTGGGATGTCAGGAAATATTCCCGAAGATTGGACTACGCATATTATTGTACCCATTTTAAAGCCGGGGAAAAAACCCAATGAGGCTACGTCATATCGTCCTATAACTCTAACATCCTGTGTCGCCAAAACGTTTGAACGCATAGTAAAACAACGACTAGAATGGTGGCTGGAACACAATAATCTGCTACCTAAGACTCAATTTGGTTTCCGTAAGGGATATTGCACATTAGATAACCTTACCCTCCTAACCACAGACATAGAAAAGGCTTTCACAGGAAAAGGATATTTAACAGCTATATTCCTAGATATATCAGGTGCGTACGATAATGTAACCCCAACAATACTGCTCAAAAAGCTGCAGGAATTGGGAATTCCCACATTATACTGTCAAAGTATCTACAACATGCTCCGTCAACGCACGATATTTATACGAAAACAAGATAATACCCTTTTCGGGCCTAGGAAACAAACTAAAGGAATACCTCAAGGATCTATTCTCAGCCCGCTGTTATACGCCATATACACCGCTTATCTTGAAAAAATCTTTGGCATTCACATTAAAATAGTGCAATACGCCGACGATATATGCATTTACACCATGTCGCCTTCGCTGCAATTAACGTTTCGTTGGTTAAATGAGGCGGCAACAGCGTTATCCAACTGGATATCCGAACACGGACTTAAGCTCTCACTAGCCAAATCGTCAGTGGTGGTATTCACAAAGAAACGGTATGCTCCCGAGGAACCAGTCATTCGCCTGGGACCGTATACCTTCCACATTGAAGCTTCAGCCAAAATACTCGGTCTTTATTTGGACAGCAAATTAACATGGAGCCGTCACATAAATTACATTCTAATGAAAGTGGGGAAAGCACTAAACATAATGCGATCTATCACTCGAACGTGGTGGGGAGCAGATCCCACAACTTTACTGACCTTATATCGCTCCCTAATACGCCCAGTACTAGACTATGGAAGTATTTTATTTGGGAATGCACCAAAATATGTTCTAGAAAAACTGGATAGAGTACAATTCAGAGCTATAAGATTATGTCTAGGAACAATGATGTCAAGCCCGACAAACGCACTTCTGGTAGAAGCAAAAGAAATGCCCCTCCATCCTTCGCCGAGAATTCCTTACAAGCAAATACCTTATCCGTACAAGTGCTCTAAAGGAACATCCAGTACAAAAGAAGCTGTCACAAGTGTACAGCGGAAATAAAGATAATGGTCCATCTTTAGTGAGGAGAATGCCCCTATTAGCAGAAGGACATAAGGAATATGAAAAGATCAAACCACTGATACTAAAAAGCCGCATCATCCCAGACTTCCTAAATCCATACGAGTTTATGTTTATGAAAACTTCATATATATTACTTGCCAGAATATATCATCCGGAATAAAAACATTAATACAGCACTTTCACACTTCCTAAACGTAACCTGGCCTAATTACACCCACATATACACTGATGGATCTAAAACCATGGAAGGAGTTGGATACGGCTATTATTGTCCTTCCACCAATGACTACGGACAAACAGCATTACCTGCAGAGACGTCAATATTCACAGCAGAAACCCTAGCAATCTGCGCAGCAATCAAGTATGGGTTAGACAAACAATTTGCTAGAATCCTAATACTCACTGACGCCAAGAGTGTGCTCCAAAAACTACAAAACCCAGTACGCAATACGAAGATGCACCAGTACCTATATGAAATTATCAAACTCGTCTCAGAAGCATATTCAACAAGTATACAAGTCCATTTCCTTTGGATCAAAGGTCACACAGGAATACTGTACAACGAAGCCGTCGATCAGCTGGCGAAACAGAGTATCAATGAGGGGAACTTCTTAGGCATTCAGTTACCTTGGACCGATTTTATACAACTCGTTACCAGGAAGGCATACAGTAAGTGGAACTGAAGACTGGGCCCAGACACAGCTACTAAAAGGGAAACATTATGCAGCAATTCAACCAACAATACCAAGGACACCATGGTTTAAAAAAATCAATATAGCAAGAAGACACATAACAACAATCATTAGAATGAGATTAGGACACGGGTGCTATCCACAACATTTATGCCGCCTCCGAATAATTAACTCCCCGACATGCACTTTTGATCAAGAGACCTCAGATCTTAATCATATCATACTCTCATGTTCGCAATACCAAGCTCAACGTAAGCGACTATACAAACAATTACAACAGCTATCGGTTATACAAAATCTACTAAGGCTTTCCACCGAGGTAGCGCGTCAATGTAGGGCAACGTTTCGAAGCCTGCCTCCGGCTCCATCTTCCGGCGAAGTGTCGGATTCCTGGAAGCGTCCACTCTTTAAAGGGGCTTTGTTTGCCAGGTGACGTAAGTCACATGCGTCGGGGCCAATCAGTGCACAGGTGGTGAGGCAGGGAAGGAACTGGTGGGGCTGTCGGTTAGTGGGGCAGGCGGCGTGGTAGGGGTACGCATGGCGGAGGGGGGCGGCTGGCAGCGATAATCTTGCCACCTTGATCTCTTCGGAGGCAGAGATCAAGGTGGCAAGATTATCGCTGCCAGCCGCCCCTCTCCGCCATGCGTACACCTACCACGCCGCCTGCCCCACTAACCGACAGCCCCACCAGTCCTTCCCTGCCTCACCACCTGTGCACTGATTGGCCCCGACGCATGTGACTTACGTCACCTGGCAAACAAAGCCCCTTTAAAGAGTGGACGCTTCCAGGAATCCGACACTTCGCCGGAAGATGGAGCCGGAGGCAGCCTTCGAAACGTCGCCCTACATTGACGCGCTACCTCGGTGGAAAGCCTTAGAAGATTTTATACAACTGACACACCGAGAAAGCTTACATTCGTTCAGCTATCAGTTAGTTTCCCAGCGAACCTAATTACCATTCTACAATCAAAAAATATACAGGTCTACAATGCAATCCGCTTCTTGCAAGATACAAACATAAAGATCTAAAGCCCATAAAATGTAATGCATAAGAAATTTGTTACCTCAATGATGTCCTGTAAAGTTACTTTTGTAATGTTGCTATTATAATGCTTATCGCACTATTGTTACAATGTTTTTATTGCAATGTTATTATAATGGTCTTATTACCATAAATAAAATTAAAAAAAAACCGCCATCCAAACCCTCACTCTACTTCCGCTTTCTCCCACCATACCACACATAGTACCGGAGATCTCCGGTAGTGGTCGTCCTCCGTTTCCTCCGATTGCTCCTCCGGTTGTACTTGCTTCGTTTCCCAGCTCTAGGTAGATCTGACGGTGGAGTGCAATGCTGATGCAGGCACACCGTTCAGCCCACTTTGTTGAATATGGGTCTCCGTAGCAGACGCCCCTACTTCACGAGATCATCGATGCTGAACCGTGGATCAATGGAAACGTGTCACCTGGTCTGATGAATCACGATTCGTGTTACTCTAGGTCGATGGTCGTGTCCAGATATACCGTCTTCTGGGTGTACGGGTGCTCGAAACTTGCTCCGCGGTGGGGGCAATATAGGCTAATCGAGACATTAACATCAAAGAGGGACCAACAACCCATTAAGTATATGGTCGTAAAGTTTTGGCTCATCAGTGTAAATCATCATAAGTATAAAAGCTTATTAGAGGACTACAGTAAAAGAAAATTAAAACGCCACAGAGAAAATTAGAATCGGCAATATTGTTTTTGTTTTTTTCCCCTTTTCACGACTGACTCCTTAACAGGCAGAGGAAGTTTTCAAGGTTGACGCGCAGGGGACTAACGAAATGCAGGCACACCATAAAACAATGACAAAAGTCGAATCTCGAATCCACCAATCAGAGGGAGCGAACACAACCATGCAGCGCATTCTTTGGAAAATATTAATCTACTAGCTTTTGCGTCGTTCTCACGTACTGTTAGCCCCTTCTCACAAGACGCTACTCAAAGGAAACGGAACTGATCACAGACTGAAATTACTGACTAGGTACTGACCAATGTTCGCACATGGCGCTACTCAAATCTCTGGAACTTCAATAACTCGTGTGATTTGAGAGAGGTGACGATTTCTTCCGAT
The DNA here is from genome assembly GCA_031002005.1 of Vandiemenella viatica. Lineage (NCBI taxonomy): Eukaryota > Metazoa > Arthropoda > Insecta > Orthoptera > Morabidae > Vandiemenella > Vandiemenella viatica. Next base: position 973,243 of record CM061921.1, on the reverse strand, counting down.
TGAGATGAGGATATTATCTTATAATATTCAAAGAAAGAAAAGGAGATTAAAGCATTTGCCTGCAAAGCTACCAAGTGATAAAAATACCAAAGATTTCCCGTTCTATTTCGTAGGCGATAAGCGTTCCCTCTTACACGATATTTAATGAGGCCATATCCACAAAGAACTCTTTATAACACAAAAAGATTATTTAATTATAGACTTAGTAGAGAAAGAAAAATTATAGAATGTACATTTGCCATGATGGCGGAAAAATTTCAAGTGTTAAACGGTCCCGCATGGTACCATGACCCACAAAAAGTAATTAATATAATAAAATCAGCCTGCATACTGCATGATTATTTCAGGAGAGGAGAAGGAGTCCCGTACAGTCTGAGTATATTTGAAAATAATATAACCTTAACACACACATAATACCGCTGTCACAACAACTTAAAAAAGGTTCTCAGTCATCGGAATATGACATCAGAAATAACCAATTACTTTACTACTTCGCAAGGAGTGCTTCCTTGGCAATGGAACTGTATTGAATAATTTAATTTGAGAAAAATAAATTTGAAATGTTTATGTAAAATATTGTTCATTGTAATTTATTAAACAATACGTTTACATAACTGATAAATTAACTTTCTGTCCAATGACATTCCATGTTTTTTCTGTGGCATATTTCGTGAATATTCTCTCAACTTGTATCATTGACTCATCCGCCATTTTTGTTGAGAAACTAGTTGGTTACTGTAAGAACGGAGTTAGTAACTAGTAGCGCGGCAATCGGCATACAGCGTCACTTGGAACTAATCACGGACTGGTTACTAACCGATCACCTCGTGTGCGAGCCTCTATACAAATACTAGTGCAGTGGCTGGACACAAACTGATTAGTTGTCCGAGTTAGTAGGTTTCTTTTCAGTAGCGCCGTGTGAAAAGGGTCTTAACGTACAGACTTCTGTCTTAACCCAACATCATCAAGAGTTACATGATCCACTGCCCTCTATAGCTGATTAAAGACAAATTCTTTTTGCACGAAGGCTCTCCCAAAGTCTGTTAATTCATGTGGTCCGGCATAATCACGTCACAAAACCTTTCACACGACTCACGAGAGTACAAATGAAAGCCTCGACACTGCACGGCACAAATACAGAGTGTGCAGGAATGAAACCGCAGATAGCTCACATCATGTCATGATTTTATGTTAGTGAAACTCTCACCATTTTCGAGATATTAATTTTTTTAATTTTTATTCGAAACATATGACTTTTTTCAGTTTATTCCATGCCGTTTCTACAAATTAAGACTTTTTGTAGCCTGCCTGCCTAAAAGATTTAGTTTACGTGACGGAGGTAACTTAGATTACACAGCTGCGTGAGAAAATAATAAAAACAGCTGCGGAACACATTAACCGCAAATGTTATGCTCGCCGAATAAAAAGATCATGTACGGTATCAAAAGAATTAGGGCGTGCATAAGAGCAAATGGCGGCCATTTTGAATTTTTTGTAATTAACGAAATTAAAAATATTACTTGCATTTATTCTGTCTATTATTTGTATGCACACCATAGCAAAAAACTTTTTAAAAAAATCGTTATCATCATTTTCTTACTACATGTTTAAAATGCACAATGTTCTCTTTATCAGTTTGAACTACCATAAAATAATCGTTTTAAAAGAAGTATAAAATAATTATACCATTTAGGATTTTTTAAAGGTTTTTTACAGTTTTAAGAAAAAAAGTTGTTTTAGACTACTCAAATATATTTGAGTAAATATGAAAGAAAAAACATGGTTCAAAAAATATTAATTTGTAGAAATTTAAAAAAATTAATATCTCGAAAATGGTGAGACTTTTACTGAAATAACGTTTTGTAATATAGTAGAACATGATGTGGTTGTAGGATTAGAATATTCTTTCATTCCTGTACACCCTGTATACGTTTTCTTCCATTGTATACGTTTTTTACCCACACCTGGATATTGGCAGCTTCCTATCTCATGACTTCTGGCACTCCAATGTATATCCTAAACGGGAAAGTGAATAAAATATGGAAAGGACATAGTACACTGCTATGTGATGTAGATGTGAGGGTTTTATAACAAAATAAGGAGAGGAGCACAAGATATGTTAAGGACTGGGAGTGGGAAGAGACTGAAGGCTATTCATAATAGCGTGTGACTAGAAAAAACTATAGCAAGAGATTTAAGTTAAGGAATCCATCCAACTTTTGCATGTTTTACTGGTAGTGTCATCACGACTTGAATATTCCTAAGCGTGAAGAATGCGGTGTAAAGTTTACATAAGGTAATACTATCTGCACACCGAAACACAATAGTTGTCGGCAAGGTCAGCTCACTGCCTACAACGTTACACTGTTTTTACTTTTATTGAATTAAATTTCAATAAAATATACAATGTTATAAAAGTATTTTTTCGACATACGAAACATATACAGCACACTAAAATTGAGATTTCTACGATAAACCGCTGTTGCACATTAATCAGCTTGTGAGATAGATTTAAAAATTAACAAATCTGAGTTGTCATCAATGTATCACCATAGACCGAAAGCTGAACGTAAAATTATTTACAACGCATTAAAGTTTTGTGCATTTCGCATAGATGGTTTTGTTGAACATGTTGATGAATTGCTATAAACAGTTCCATGTCCATATGCGTATCACCCTTGTGGTATTGGGCGTCTTTAGTGTCTGCAATTTTGTACATTTTGTCATTATTATCTTCACTATTACAAATCAGTTTGTCTGTTTGTTCCGGCATCACGTCAGAATTACTGAACAGATTATGATGGGATTTTTACATTTTAAAAACTCAGAGTCTTAGTTAAAATCTGATACTATGTCACCTGGCACCGGAGCAGGACCTTCAAATCAACTCTGAACATCAAATTATTTTATCTGTCATAACTCAAAAACTACTCAACAGATTTTTGAAGGCATCTTCCCAGTTTGAACTTGAGGCGTATTTCATAACATTGCCATACTAAACATAATTGCGTATGGTCGTAATGACCTGGTGACAGGGTTTCTGTTAGCTACGCATTCCGCCCCAATCGTAGCCACATTAACCAAACCCGGTAGTCCTACTGGGTACAGGAGACCTACAATTTAATGTGTAATCTAAACCACGAAAGCATTCTGGCGTACATCACTTTACACAGCATGCTGTGCCAGATGGGAAGGTCGTGTTAAAAGCCCGCCGGGACAGGGATTCGAGCCGGGAACCTTCCGATTCACCTTAACCACTGAGCCACCAGACCGCTCACATTATTATAACAGCAGCCGTAGCAGAAAATTAATATCTGATCAAAATAGTATCAAGGATATATCGTTATTCTATCGGTTCTTTCTGCAAGTATAAGGTACAACCTCTAAACATGACACATGACAGTAGTGAAAAGAAAGCACCGATTTTAAGTAATTTAAAATTTGAGATGAATTTCTCGCCGAGGACTGAAAAAATGTATTGTCTTAATTGTAAGGTAACCTAATCATTGCTTCCCGCATTCGGTGGTGATGTTAATGTGAGCCGTTCAATAACTATTACACTCAATTTCAATGGTCCACCAGTATTTGGTACTGCGGGTAATTTTCAACGGTACAGTTTAGATGAGCCTGAATTTTCTGAAAATAATAGGAGGCTGAAGAAAATTCCTTACAACTGAATACGCTTAAAATAGGTACATCGCTTGGGAGAAGATTTTTTTAGTTACTATCTGAATTATACGTTGGGTCATCCATCACATCTGGTCAATGCAAACGAAGAATCATTATACTTTACTGACTGTTATTTAAATTCACTCTGCTTGTAATGTTAGTAGTAGAGATTATGTGTTGGCCAAGAACAACACTTGCGGTCGCATAATCATTGGTCCTGATTCTATGCCTGAATTGATTGGATTTATAAAGTTTTTTATGAGGTATTAATACACTATTGGTACTCTTTGTGATTCAGTCATCAACATTATCGAGCTTGTTTTACATAATCTAATAGCCGTAAAAACAAAATGTAAACATTTACAGCCACTGAGGATGTCCCATACCACAAAGGCAAAACGCATGCAGAAAAACAGTTCATTACAATACTGTTGTTAGCATACTGTGTTTAATTTTTATTTTTTATCATAACCAACTGCGAAAAATGGACAGCATTTTACTGATAAATACTTGAGTACAGCTATTATATCTTATCCGTGGTTCGGATTCCACATTAAACTGTGGATCCCAGAGGAAAGGAACTGGGCGCCCTGCTCTCATACAATGGCTTAGCTTGCCTACTTAGGGAGATTCCAACCAATCTTCGGGTTGTGGACTAAGTTAATTATATCTTAATTCAATTTTACGTTGATGTTACAAGATGTGG